>BDCZ01000025.1:108136-155252 GCA_001662365.1 Chlamydomonas applanata | reverse complement strand
GGGGGCAGAAGTATGGACGGGCCGCATAGTGCGCCACGGGACGAGTGCGGGGAGGGAGAGGGAGATGAGCAGCAGGTTAACAAAAGAGGAAGCACCTTGCTGATGAAATGGCAGCGGCGGCAGCAGCCGCAGCAGGAGCAGCCGCACCAGCACCAGCACCAGCACCAGCACCAGCACCAGCACCAGCACCAGCACCAGCACCAGCACCAGCACCAGCACCAGCACCAGCACCACTAGCGCTTGCAACAGCAACAATTGCAACAGCAGCATCATCTCTGCCAGCACCAGCCGCATCACCTCAGCTGCTGCAGAGGTAAGCGAGCGAGCCACCAGCCTGTCCCAGCCCGCTGCATACGCCCACTCCCGCCTGAGACCCAGCCACGCTTATAACAAAGCAAGCCCTTCGGCCTCACCTGCAGTAGGCAGGACATTACATGAGCGTCTGCGTCCGTGGCGCTCAGCCCATCATGGCCTGCAACCACGACGGCTGTTGCTTCCCGCATGGCGTCCCGCAGCGCACTTGACGCACTCAGGTCGTCCACGACGTACCTGCAGTACAGCAGTACAGCGGTACAAGGGTATGTGTGCATGGTGCCAGAGGGGGCTGGGTGGGGGAGAGCAGATCGAGAAGGCCCCGCCCTCACAGGACGCTGTGCACATCTAGCGACAACACCCACACTCATTTGCAGTCTCAGGGTATGATGACCATCTCACCAACATCACTTGGTTGAATGGGCGTCGACATGGCTGTGGCTGACCAGCACTCACTGGAAGCTGCAGCGGCCGCGTGATGACGGTGACGCGTCCTTTGGCGGCGCCCGCTGCAGCAGGAACGTCACGCTTGAGCCGCGTGGGGCGAACTCGGCGTAGTCGGCCACCAGCTCACCCAGCACTGATGGGTCCTGCAGGATGCGGGATGTGGGTTGAGAGATGGAACGAGAAACCAAATGAGATGGGGTGAGATGGGGTGGGATGATGAAATACCCAGCGCTCAAGCCGGGAGTGTGAATGTGGGAGGAGGTGCTCCGAAAAGATGAAGTGGAGGAGGTAGGAAGCGGGGAATGTGGAGTTGCGGGGTGCTGCTTCATGTTCCCGGTGTAAGGGTTACAAGTGCAGGCTTCACAGCTGCGGGGCTTGCGCACAGGTTTCAGGCTATCTATGGCTCCTGAGTACCGGGTTCGCAGGCTTCGGAGACGCATGGGCGCACCATGCAGATGACGACCACTCGGCGTGGTGTTGGCCTGTAGCTGGAGGAGGATGCCTCCTGACGAGCCAGTGCTCGGGTGGCAGCAGCCGCATGCAGCTCAGGCGCGGATGTGCTGGGCGCCACCTCTGCACAGCACGACGGTTCGGAACACGAGAGGTGACAGCGCGTGCCCTGTCAGCGACGAGCTGGAGGGTGGTGCGTGGGCTGGCTTGAAGCCCTCAAATGAGTGAATGTCAGTAGCTACCATTCATCCATACAGCCTGCTGCACGTGCCATATATGCAGTGCAGCCATGTTGCCCCTTACGCTTGATATTGCGGTTTGCACCATTGAAGCAAAATCTTACAAAACAACGCCCGATGCTTCTGCATCCACATTGGATGGCCGTCACCGGCATGCAGATACATCTGCAAGACGCTGCGCCTGAGCGCGTTGCGATCATTGCTACTGCCACTGAGTTCAGCCATGCGCGCGCACCTTTGTGGCCACACAGCAGTACAAGATCATCGCCAGGCTGTAGCACATCCTTATCCTTGGGGGTCAGCATCGGGTCAGCTTTGTTTGCGGCCGTGGTGCTGCCACGCACATAGCCCACCACCACGCCCCCCTCGTACGCACGCCGCACTTCCAGGTACGTCTTGCCCTGCAGCACGGTATGTGTATCGCGTCAGACATGTGCATGCGGTACGGTGTCAGACACTGCCACGTGTACTGTGTCAAGCATGGACCACGCTAGACATTGTACCGACAGCCAGACAAATGACGCATCCCGACACACGGGCTGAAGCGTGATCACTGCAGCAACGTAAGAGCTGCACTCAGCAGACCATAGCGTACAGGCAGGGCGGGAGGGCACGGGCGTCTCCTGCGCGAGCTACCATGAGAGTGTTCAAACCCAAAACCTGAACGAACCCCAGGTATCATCAATCAAGCAAGCGGTGCATCACACCTGCAGCTGTGCAGGCACTGGCTGCAGCCTGAGGGAAGCCTGGCTGGGGCCCAGGAGCCCCATGGCCACGCGCGCCATGCCTGGCTGCAGCGAAGACAGCGTGGTGAAGCGGCGGATGAAGCCCTCATCGGAGAACCGCAGCACCTGCGGTACAGCAGTACACATTTGCAGCAGTACAGCAGTACGGGGTGGGGATGGCAGCACCATAGGATTGAGGCAACTTGAGCGTCGGGTTGCGGGGTGTGTGAGTGGTGGCGTAGTAGTATCAACCGCTTGAAGCGGTATAAGCTTATATGCTGGAAGACGGTTACATGTCCACGCATGCAGCATGAGCACCAGCTGTTTAGCAAAACCAAGATCACACATTGCCATCAGTGTACGTGAGCTGAAAACAGCACCGCGCAGCGGTCCTGTGTGCATGCACGTAGGCACATGTGCAAGCGAAGAGGCCATGCAAGTATGCAAGCAGCCCACCTCACCTGGATGCGTGACCCGCATGTCGTCAGTCGTGCAAATGCTGACAGTGCATCACGCCCATCCTGCTCCTGTTCTGCCCCCTGTGCGCACACCACACACACACGCACCACGCGCAAACATACGCTTTGTGGCACACACACTTATTTGGGAGCCCTTTTTGAGGCAGGCATCCAGGCACCATGTCGGGTGCACCATGCAACATGCAGCATGGCACGCAAGGCCCGATTGGATGAACAGAGGCGTGTGTTGTTGCGGGTGAGAGTGCGTGCTAATGACTGCTTTTTACCTTTGAGTGGGGAACTTTAAGATTCTTTGAGGTTAGAGTACCAGTGGTTGTTTGGCCCCTCCTCTCCCCCTCAAACATCACCATCGCGGGTCCCCTGTGATTCCTCTACCCCTCAAAACACAAACCCAGCAGGTGCGCAAGTGGCCTGGGGTTGTTCCAATCCTGCAGGCATGCGTGCGCCTTCACGGGAAGGAGAGTGGGCAGCCTAAGCACACACAGCTACACAAGATATACCCTGTCCACAGCCGCACCTGCAGCGGTGATTGGAAGACGACATTCTGACGGGCCAGGCTGGCAGGCGACAGAGTGGCAAGCGCGACCGCGGTGTGCGCGGGGGCCGCACCCTCCGCGGGGCTGGCAGCGGCTGCGGTACAAGCAGCAGAACAGGGCAGTACACGGCAGTACACAGCAGTGCACAACAGTGCATTTCAGTACATGGCAGTGCATGGCAGTGCCCCCAACATGTGCCGGTGCTACGCGGCAATACATGGCAGTACATGACAGTACACTCGCGGCCAGGAGGGCATTGACCCTCAATACAATCACGGTAGCATACAGGATCATGGAGCTTACCACCGCCTGTGCTGGGTGCGTTGAGCACAATCACACTCGCCGCCTGCCCCGCCGCGACTGATGCAAGGTCTGAGGGAACAGAAGGCGACCCGCTGCGTGTGTACACCTGAGTGGTGTGGGCAGTGTGTGATGGGGTGGGCTGGGGTGGGGTAAGGTGGTGGGGCGCTTATGGTCTGTGTTGGTGGGATCAGTTTGTAGTGGAGGTGATGGCAGCGGTGAGATGGGGTGTTGGTGCGCGGGTAGTGAGGCTGAGGGTTCAGGGTCCAGGGGCCACCCTGACTTCGCTGCAGCCATCAAACAGTAACTAACCCCACAGAAACAAGGAACAAGAACAAGGAACAAGAATAAGGAAGAAGAACAAGGTAGCGAGGCGGCACACGCACCTCGAGTTCTACACCCTTGAGTCTCTTCTGGATCTCACCATCCATCTCTGCCTTTGGTGTCTCTGACAGCACAGCCACGGGCATGCTGCACGGGCCATGCGGTGATGCAAACAGTGTTATTTGCTATCACAAATCATGACATCAGTGGCGCGTGCACATGGCCGCGCCCCGCACTGGGGCCCGCAGCCCCTGGAATGCGCAGGCTGTCACGGGCCTGTGGCCATGTCATCCGTGGCTGCGTGAGGCATGCATCTTAATGAGGACTGCCAGTGACCAGGCCTAGCTCTGCAGGTAAGCCACAGGCCCTCTCTCTTCTCACACCCCCAGGCCGCTGCCTTGTCAGCAGCCCCAGCTGCAGCCGCGCTCCCGCTTCAACACCTGCAAGTCTGCACCCTGCATTCCCCAATCCGGAATCGCTGTGACGCACGCACCTGACGGGGCCGCCAATGCCTGCGGCACGCGCCTTGGCGATCTGGCGCAGCAGCGGCACTGCTTGGGGGCTCCAGTTCAGCACCACCAGGTGACCGGTCTGCAGGAGCCGGGCACGTAGTGCACTCATACACAAAGTTGGCTCTCACATCCACAAATTTGGCTCTCAAAGTTGGCTCTCAGGCCAGCACGTCTGTCGGTGGTCAAGCTTGTCTTGGGGCACGCATGCATGTGCCATGGTTGATTGAAACAGGTGTACATATGAGCTCATATGAGCTCATATGCCTTTAGATGCCACACTGAGTTCTCTCTGGGTGTCATGTTTCCTGGCACTTGTTGTCTGCGACAATCATGGTGACAGAGTGTGAGGGTCCGAGGTCACACACCTGGTTCACAGGGTAGCGGCCGTTGCGGATCGACTTGAACGTCGACTTGATCTCATCCGTGACCACACCTGCGGTACAAGGCAGTGCAGCAGCAGTGCAGTACAGGTTCCGCATCAAATGCAGCTGTGCGTGCATGCTGGCCAGCAACTTGCAATGCAACAGGCGCCCCTGCCAGCCACAACAATGGCATGGCATGCAGCCATGCACAGCACACACGCCCAGTACAAGTCCTAATACAAGGTTGCTTGGACTTGCACGCTGTCCTGTACCCCAATCTGCGCAAACCCAAGTACAAGCTCTTCCAAGTTCAGCACTAAGTCAGACTGCTGTCCATACAGCATAGGCGCACGCACCCAGCATGACTGCAAACACAAACAGGCCGATGAAGAAGACGGCGTTGACCAGCACTGCGGCCGGCAGCGTTTTCTCATTCAGCACCGCCGCGCCTGCGCACCACAGTCAAAGCACGGCCAAATCATGGTCAAGCTGCGGTAAGAAAACACAGTCTATCTTGGTTCTAATGGTGGAACAGGCCTTGGGCTTCAAGGCAGCCACAATCAGGCATCATGAGCTGCTGGAGACGGATAGGCACTCAGGCAGCCATATCCCGGCGCGCTGCAATCTTCAGGCCGGATTTGAAGCCCCATGAGGATATGTGTACATGCCATACAGGCCGGGCGGTATCACCGCGCTAGTAGGCTGGAGCTGGGGCTGTGCAGGGCATTTGGGGTGGGTGCCTGTACTGCTCACCTGGCAGGCGGTTGAGTAGCGCGTACATCTTGATGAACGACTGGTGCAGCTGCGGTACAGCGGTACAGTTGTGTTTGTTCATCAGACATTGCGCCGACATGTTGCATGCAACAAGAACCTCCCTTGCAGGTCACCCCACTGCCATATACACATCATCCTGATTAAGAAATCCCGGCATTTTCCCGGCATTTTCCATCGCCGTTGCTTGCGCCTGCATGTGAGCTATGATGCCTCATACCCTGCCAAGCATTTTGCAAAGCTTGTTCCTTGCTAGCAAGTGCAGTACCTCCAGGCAGTACGTAGGCAAGCGAGAGCACGCACTTGCGTGGATGTGAGCCAAGTGTAGAGCAGGCCAAAGATGAAGATGAAGGGGATAGTTGAGGACAGCACCAGCACGACTTTTGCAGCGACAGACAAACCGGAGATCTGCAGAGATCCAGATTCATGACAGGTTGGCAGCCTCAGGGACCGAGGCACCCACAGCGAGGCGTTGTGAGTGCAGGCACTTGCCAGAACATGCAGATTGGGGTGGTGTGCAACAATATGCACGGTGTTTTGCTTTTGTAAAGTGCATGGGGTACTTGCAGGGCATCCAGCATGTGCGCCACGCAAGCACGCATGCTGCAATGCAGCATGCAAAAGCAAGAACTCGCCTTGCCCATATAGTACAGCATTCGTTCTCCGATGAAGTCGCGTGCTGAAAGCGTGCTGATGGGCGAAGCCGCCCCTGCCCAAGCCGGCTGTGTCATCACCGCGGGAAGTGCGCTGAGCACGATGCCCAGCACAAGAGCACCGGCAACGAGCACCAGTGGCTTCTTGAACCTTTCCCACCAAGGCTTGTCGTCTACCGGTTCTGCGGATCGCGAAGCAGCTGACTCAGGGTTCACTGATGGCTGATCTCCTGGCGATGCAGGTGTGGCAGCCGGTCCACGCAGAGTTCGTGCGAGGAGTGCTGGCCGGTTTTTTAGATTATATGAGAAATAACACTGAGCCGCTTGGCGCACGGGGACGGCCAATCGCTGCTGGAACGGCTGAAACGATTGCGTCCTCAATGCCATCAGAGACATTCTCAAACTGCTTGATCCAGCTTCGCGGGATGCACAACTTGCAATCACACGTTCACCAAACACAACCACAGTGATGCCGTGGATTCATGTGATGGGAGATCACCCCCCCCCCTTGGCCTTCATATGTGTGTCGTGATGTGTGATGTTTGACTGACAAGAAATGATGTGCTTGTAGACCCGTTACTTTGCCCTCACTACCTTTGGGAGATCATGTACTGACCCTGTCAATGCCTGAGATGCAAGCACCCGTCATGACTCTGGGACTCAAGGTAGCTGCTGTAGCTGCTGCATGCATGCATCTAAGAAGTGTTCGAAGCATGCCAGGCACCTCAGCACAGCAGCCCCGGGTGCAGCACATCTGAGGTGCTGTTCCGGGTTTGGACAGCTGCTGCCCATCAACAATGCTGAAGAATGTTGCGCCAGTATGCTGGTCAGTTTCTGTGCGCCTTTCCACCGTGTCGCTGCTTGTCATGGTGTACAACTCCACGACTAGGGGTGCCCCTGCTAGTGCTGCTGCTACTGCTACTGCCACTACGGCTACTGCCCTCACCGCGGCTGTCACTGCGGCTGCCACTGCGGCTGTGCCTGTGGCGCCCTCGATGACGTGAGGGGTGCTTTCCATTCTGCCTGCTGCGGCTGCGCTTGCGGCTGCGGCTCCTGTCGCTGCCGCTACTGCCATCGCCGCCGCTGCTGCTGCTCGCGCTACTGCTGCTTCTACTGCTGCTGCTGCTGCTGCTGCTGCTGGTGCGGCTCCTGCGCCGTGCTCGCCGCCTACTGTCGCTACGGCCCTCCCGGCCTTGGCGATGCCCGGCACTACGCTGTGCCCTGCCACGCTGTACCGCCTGTGTACTGCCAAATGGTAGCGGGGAGGAACCCCTGGGGTGCCTGGTGCCCAGCCCTGCACCAGGAGGCTCAGTAGGAGCTGTGACTCCAAGGGCCTCCCACCACATGGGCCTGTACGTGAGAGGGGTCAGACAAATACAGCAGCAGTGCGAGCTCACAGATGTTGCTTCGAAGGAAAACACTGGGTTGCTGAGCATTTCAATGACGCAGACCAGACCCATGTATTATTATTATTTATTAGACCAGACTCGGCACGCACCTCACTGCCACGCGGTAGCTGCCAGTGTCCAGATGGAAGATGCGGCCGTGGGCATCAAAGAACCCAAACACGCCACCACAGGCATCCATCACGCTCTGGGGCATACGGCAGGCCCGCCGCAGCTCTCGCAGTGGGGTGGGCCCATGCGCATGCAGCAGCCTGTGTGTGCACGACACGGGCACGTGGTTGACAGTATGATGTACTAAGCTTCAGTGCTACCTCCACGTGCTTCCCAGGGACACATACGTGTATATACCTCGAACTTCTGCACTGGAAACCATCACGTGTAACCAGGCAGAATAACAAGCATCAAGCAAGCAGGGGAGGGGGGGGGTACAGGGCGTCATGCGACAAAATGGGCGCATGGGCGATGACTGGTGCTTACTGCCAGCTGGAGCAGCTACAACAGTACACAAGTACACCGGTACAACAGCCTCTACTGCATGTGTGCATTGTACAGCCATGCAGTCATTTGAGGAAACATGTAATGGCAGCTGTGTTGTTACTCTTACTAATACGGCAGCTGAACGCGTGATCAATGACACGTGATGTACAGGCCCAAGGAGTGTGCTGTGCATGCGTCCCGGAAACAACTCAGGCGCGGGCAGCATCATGATCCAGATCATAATCATAATACAATAATGGTGCCACGGCGTTTCACAGATTCATATGCTTGCTGGAGCCCATCAACCAGAAATTCCGGAAGCATCATAATCATACATCATACGATAGCCATGCCTCACCTCGCCAGCCGCAGCTCATATTCACGCACGTCCCTCCATGCGCCTGTGTCGCTGCGTGCCAGGGGCATGCCGCCAGGCCTCCCGCCCCTGTCACCACAACCTCCTGCTGGGCCCAGACAAGGGTTATCTCCTCCACGCAGACAAGGGGGAGGCGGCGGCTGCAGCGGTAGCTGCAGGTATGAGCTGCGGAGCTGGCCGGCGTCACCCTTTTCTTCCAGGCCACCCCAGAATGACCCATTGGAGGGCTCGTGCCGGCTGCGTACCACCGTCCGATCAGCCACGTCAGCCGGGGCAGCAGCAGCGTCCGCCTCTGCAGCATGCGCAGGCACATCCACAGCCACATCCCGGCCACCACCCCGGCTGGGCGAGGGGCAGTCAAGGGCCGAAGCGGAAGGCACAGGGGAACGGCACAGGGAGTGGGCAAGGTGGATGAAGTTGGTGACTGGGTCCACACGGAAGAGTCCAGGACGGTGGCTGAACCATCCCAGGGGGGTGCCACGCTCCAGTAGCCGAGGCGGCAGTGGGCACACGGCCTGCGCGCGACATAATAATAATAAATAGTAACACACGTTTCAAACAGATTCATCTGCGCGCGACATGGTTGCATGTATTGATGGCTTGGTGTCATGCAAGAAGGCAGGACGTGGCAGGACTCGGCAGTCGGTGTACAGCACCGGCGTGTAACAGCAGCCGACATGTCACAGGCTAACAGCGTGTCATGGCCGCGTGGGCAGCAGGCACACACCCACCCACCCGTATGTGCTGAAGGCTCATGCCGCGCCCCCGGCGCAGCCGCAGCTGCAGCACCATCTGACGCTCATAATCCACATCCAATGGGGTGTCATCTGCCCCACCCACTGCACCGTGCCGGGCGTTGCCTGCCCTGAGCCCACCACGGCCGCCACTGACTGGGGGGGATGGACTGCGGCGTGCACTGCCACCAGCCGGGCCATGGTTGCCATTCCTGCTCCTGCTTCTGGACCGTTCCCCTCCCCTGCTGTGGCTCCTGTGGGTCCTGCGGCCAGTACGGTGACCAGAGGGAGAAGGGGAGCAGCGGCTGTGCTGCCACTGCATCTCATACCCACAAAGGGCTCCTCCTGGGGGAGGTGGCAGCGGTGAGGGACGGCAAAAGCGCCTGCGTGGCGATGCACTGTACCGCCTGGGAGGCGACCTGCTGTACTGCCTGCTGCGGTACGGCCTGGGGCTGTACTGCCGGGGCGGTGGGCTGACGCCTCTCGAATGGAGGCGCCTGTCATATGCATCACGTGGATGAAGGGTCATGTTAAAGCTGTGGGGGTGATCAAGGCCCCTCCTCGTGTTGTCATGATACCATGTCGGGCTACTGCCTCTGCGCCCAGGTTTCCCTGTGTGCCCCTCATAGCTTGGCAGCGGGGGAGGGGGCGGCAGCGGCAGGTCTGAAAGGCCCGGGAAGAAGCCAGTGGCAGGGTCTGGGTAGGGTGAGCGTCGCCCGGGTGGGGGCATGCGGGGATCCACCATCCAATGGTGGGGAGAGGAGTGCGATTGCCATCTGGGACGAGCTCCAGGGCTGGCCCCAGGATGCTCCTCTGTCCCTGCACGCCGCCCATGCATGCCCCTCATACCACTGTGGGGCGGGCTGCAGCTGCGGCTGCGGCTGCGGGCTCGGCTGTGGAGCCTGCGCCTCACGGGGGTGTGCAAGCCACCACCACGGCTGATGGACCGCGGTGTCGGGCTGCGACACGGTGAGTGGCGGCCGGGCCTGCGGCTTCTGCGGCTGCGGCTGCGGCTGCGGCTGCGGCTGCGGCTGCGGCTGCAGCTGCGGCTGTGACGGCCCCGGCCACGTGGGCTGCCCCTCCTGCGTGGCGGTGGGCTGACACTGCTGTGACGAGCCTCACCGTGTGCTTCATCAAAGGGCCGGGTGTGCTTGTCTGCCTCCCCTGCCACCTGTGCACCCAGCTCATCCACATCCTGACGCTCCGCAGGATGCACCTCTTCAGCGTCCTCATGCGCCTCCTCCTTGACAACACCAGCAGCAGGCGTGCGCGCAGCAGCAGCAAAAGACCCTGCCGCCAGCCCCTGTAGGGCCCCTGTATTGCCAGTGGGTGTGGCAGTACGGCTGCTGGGGCCAGGGTGCGGAGGTACAGGCAACCGAGAGCAGCCACCGCTTGAATTTGGCTCAGGCGCAAGCTCTGGTGCTGCGCCTGACGGTGCTGTGCGCCCTGCCGCTGGTTCTGCCTCCACCACCCCCTCCAGCGGTACGGTCTGTGCATGAGCTGGCATGTATTGCCCCTGGTGACTGGATGTGTCCAGGCCAGTAGCAACCTCAGGACTGTCAGCACTCCTCAGAGGTTCTCCACATGCCAGCGACAGGAGCAGGTTAGCTGTGTCTTCCACACCTGCGCCCGCCTCTTCCTCGGGACTCTCCCAGGCTGCTGCCTGGCCTGCACGCCCCCGCTCTTCCTCACCCTCGCCCTCTACTGCGCTGCTACTGCTGCTGCTGCTGGCGGCGCGCTTCACGCCACGGCCGCCACGACCCTTCCCCCGTCCACGGCCCCTGCCCCGGCCAGTTGCTCGAGCCGCTCCACGCGCCTTTGGCACACCTGGCATGGCGGCTGAGCCCTTGGGGGTTGCCTTGGCCCGGCTGCCCCGGGGCCCCCCTGCTTGGAATGGTGCGTCATTGCCAGAAGATTCTGGTCTGGTGCAGGGTGGTGGCGGGGGTGCCAACAAGCACCCTGGGAGTGCCGCTGGGGCTGGCTTTGGCGCGGTAGCAAATGCCGTACCGCTTGACCTCAAGACCCGGACTGTACCGCCAGGCCCCCTGATGGACAGTGTGATGATGTGACCACGTGAGGGGCCTGAAGTTGGGGTCTGTGATGAGGGCCCTGGTGGGGGTGCCAGACTCGCGGCTTGCTGGGCTGCCGGCCACGCCCCTGTGCCTTCCACAGCAGCATTGACTGATGTGTTTGAGGGGCCGCTGCATCCAGCAGCAGGGACCAGTGGCAGTGCTGCTGAGGATGGAACAGAGGAGTGCTCACATGGCAGGCGGCCGTGCGCATGTGGGTGCGATGCGCCGCAGCCCAGCACGCAGCACGGCATATGGCTGTAGGGCCCTGGAGAAACAAGGAGCACGCCCGGCGCATGGTCCGCACTATGTAAGGCAGCTGGGTGGGGAGGCGTTGCCATGGGGCTCTCACTTGCTGCCCCTGCTGCCGCACGCGGCGGTGGCGGAAGCGGTAGCAGGCCTCTGCTGACTGGGATCTGAACAGCCTCTGCGCCTATGGCTGGAGGACCGGCTGCAGCAGCTGCAGCAGCGACTGTGCCCGGCGCAGCTGCAGTAGCCTGGGTGGCGCCAGAGTGCCTCAGCCCTTTGGCGCGCAGCTTGGGAGGCAGAAGGGAGGAGCGCATCGAGGCTGGCTCCCCCCCTGACGCCTCAGGCTCTTGCGGTGTGGGCGCAGGCGCTGCTAAAGGCGGCGGCCATGGCTGCACAGGTGAGAAAGGGGGTTTGAATGGAGCGACTGGCGGCTGTTGCGCAGGCTCTTGCTGTGATGGCCTGCTCGCGCTGGGCTGTGCCACAGGCAGTACAGCAGCCGGAGCCGAAGCGGCAGTACACTGCCTGCAGGCCTGCGGGCTTGCCATGGGCGTTGCGGCAGGCACAGCTACCAGGGCCGTGGCTGGACACAGAGCTGGCTCCAGAGATTGTGGCGCAGGGCTGGGATTGAAGCAGCTGGTGTGTGCAGGGTCAGGTTGCTGTACAGCAGGGTCGGTGGTGGACTTTGTGGCCGGAACTGATTCAGGCTCAGGTGCCTTGGGAGATGCCAGAGGTGCAGCTTGAGACGCATGTGGCTTGGAAACAGCCTGCGGCGTCAAAGGGACAGCTGCAGGCGCAGCTGTCGCTAAGGAGGGCTGGTCACAAGTCAACGCTGATGGAGGTTCATCCCCACAACTATTCACACTGCCCGCTGCCTGTGCAGCAAGCGGCCGGCGCTTGAGGAACGTTGGGGCTGCGTGAGCAGCAGGGGCTGCACTGACGCACCCTGCCACACACAGCACAACCGCGTCCTCGGCAGCGGGCGGTGTGACTCCCCCGGGCACGGCTGCAGCAGCTGTTGGACATGCCACCAGGACAGCAGACTGGCCTACAGCCTCCAGCTGCGCCGCCAGGGCACCTCCCTCAGTGCTTGATCGCTCATACTCAGAAGCTGGCTGTGTGGAGGTAAGCTCGCTTGGCTTGGAGGCCTCACATACTGTGGCCTCTGAGCTCCTCATGGCCGAGTGCTCACAGGGAGGCTCAGGGGGCCGAGCAGAGGCATGTGCACCTCCCATAGTTACCTTGATGCATACAGCCTTCCCAGCCATAGCCGCTGCGCCAGTGTGTGCAACTGCCGCCTTGGCTGTGGTGCGAGGCATTTCTTCTTGTACTTTTGCTTCCTTGTGTCTTGGGCCAGCGGGCGGTAGCGGTAAAGGTAAAGGGTGTGGCACAGGCCCAGCGCCAGCAGCACTGTCGAGTCCTGCTTGCTGCTGTGGCATGAGGTGAGGTGGCAAGTGAGGGCTGGGCTCTGGTGATGGGGGTGGAGGGAATGGTGGCGGTGGTGGTGGTGGCACGGGCAGCGGTGGCGGTGGCGGAGGTGGTGGCAGGACTGAAGGGGATGGTGGCAGCATTAGGGCAGGATCCTGACTGCTGCTGCTCTTAGCCTTGGGGCTTGGCACCGTCCCTGTGTTCTGAGCCTGCCCCCCAGTAGTGGACTGGGCGCCTGCCATGCCAGTGGCACCTGCCTTGGTGCCTTTCACAGAGCCCCGTGCTGCGACCCGCACAATTGGCCTGTTGCCTCTTATGGTCAGTCCAGGCGCAGCTGCTGCTGTTGTGAGCACGAGTGGCAGCTGAGGGGGCACCGGCTGTAGAGGCAAGGCGCATGCAGCAGCAACTGCAACGGGAGCACTGCCAAGGGCTTCAGCAGCGGCTGCCGCCATGGCCTTTGCTGCAACACCACTGCACGCCACCGGGCCCTGCAGCCCGGACCGCCCCCTATGCATGCCGCTGCCGGCGCTGCGGCCCGATGGGCTTGAGCTTCTACTGGTGTGCCTGGAGCTACTGCCGCTACTGCTGCTCCGCACAAGATTCCTGCTCCTGCTGCGCCCGCGCCTGCGCCCATGTGCATGCACCGGCCGCTTGTTCGCGGGCTCACTCCGGCTCGGCCTGCTGCAGCTACGCCCCTGCTGCCGGCCCTTCTGTCTGCGCCTGTTTCTGTGCTGACGCCTGCTGCTCCCGCTGCTGTCGCTGCTACTGCCGTCGTCGGAGCTGCCGCTGCCGGCTCCATGCAGATTGTGGCGGGGCCTGTGCCGGGCTGGGCCACGGCTGCGGCTGCGGTTGTGGCCGTGGACTTTCCTGACTTCCTCACGGCTCTTGAGGGGGCTCCGACTGCGGCTGCGGCTGCGCCTATGGCCACGCCCCGACCCCACCAGCATATCACGAGCCTCACAGCGCTCATGCAGCGTGCTCAGCTCCTGGCACCTGACAGCCTGCTTGCATGGTTCCCCCGGTGTGGCCGCATCCAGCTCTACGCCCAGGACCCCGCCACTGGTGGTAAGAATGGGTGGCGTGGTGTCACGGGGGGACGATAGAAGCGCGTGCGCTGGCCGGGTACTGCCATAGCCGTTGGGTGTTGGTGGGGGATGGCACGCCGCCTCCCATGCGCGCTGTGCATGCTGAAAGCATGCAGCACACCGCATAACACAGGATTAGTAAACTAGTCATGCAAAGGGGATGCCCAGTCAAGTGTTGCTTGACATCCTTGCACGTGCAGGTGGTTGGGTCAAGGACAATGCTGGCGCACTGCACTGCAAGTACCTTGGCAGCAGTTGCTGCAGTACAGAGCAGTACCATACCAGGAGAAGAGGGACACATACACAGGTCGGTCACTGTATCTCACACCCACCTCATATGTCACGCTGGCATCCAGTGGCATGGTGGCCAGTTGTACTGCCTCATGCATGTGAGGGACCAGTGGCTCCTGGTCACACAGGCGGTACTCCATGCCAGCAACCACTGACAGGATGGGGATGCTGGACGATCCGGGCCCAGGGCATAACACTTGCGTGGGCCGTACAGCGGATGGTGATGGTGTGGAGGGTGCAGTGGCAGCATGGCTGTCATGAACATGGCCGTTTGCCAGCTCTTCCTGGGAGCCGTTCGGGTCCGGGTAAGGACCATTCGCCTCCCTGCGTGCGAGTTCAGAGCAGGAACAATGAGCAACAACCCGAGGCCAGTTCTAACAACAACAGCTGCTGTGTGTGTGGTGGACGGCAGTACCTTTGGCTATGGCGGTGGCCGCGATCACAGCGGTTTTGCTGTGGTTCAAAGTGAGAAATGCAGGTAAAGGAAGCTGGACAACAGAACGCTCACGTGCTTGTCAGTGCAGCCACCAGCCGCTCCACATCTCCCCTCTCCACAGGCCTGGCATGGAGGCACATAATGAACCGTGCTCCATACTGCGCATGGGGCCCACATGCCATGGCCATGGGAGCCACCCGCATGGCCAGCATGTGCCGAGCTTTGCTCAGGGCCGCGCCCACGATGCCCTTCCGGGTGAGGGCGGGTGCGTTGAGCGCTGCCACGTCTGACTCGTACCGCCTGGCCAGCAACTGCAGCAGGGGCGTGTTGCTGGCGGCATGAGGGTCCAGCGCCAGCAACTGATCAGGTGACACATAGGTGGCGGTGACTGCACCGGGTTGCCGCCATGCCAGCTTCAAAGCCCATCCGGATTGCTGGCCGGTGCAGCAGTGCACGCCATCTGCATCAGGGGTGTGCAGTGCGGGACCCATTAATAAAAGGAGCAGCGCGGGGAAATGCCAGGTGGCATGGATGTTAGCATGTGCTCTACTTCAAAAGCCATGCGGTCGTGCAACCATGCGGCCATGCACGCCAAGCACACACCTGGCCCCAGCGCTTGGTCCTCCAGCCACACAGCCTGTTGGACGACAGCCAAGTGACACATCAGTCGCCCTGCTTCATCCTGCAGCTGCGTTCTCTGCGTAGCTCCTGCTCCCTGCTCCCTGGGATCTCCACTGCTCAGCTGGTGCCCCATGCTGCTGCTGTGGGTCAGCGATGCTGTCGACTTGTCCGCACCAGCACCCGGCGCCCCTGCTACAGCTGGCCCCGTGCATGGCCCTGTAGCTAGGCATACAGCAGGAGGCTGGGATGCGAGGGGGTTGGGGTTGGGGTCATGTAGGGGTGTGCTGAGCTGCATGGGGCTACCAGGTGGGCTCCACTGGCTGATTGCAGGTGAGGCACAGCTGGCTGGAGGGGGCAACCCTGCCCCTGCCCCTGCCCCAGTGTCTGGCACCAGCACCATCATGCCCCTGAGCACACTGACGCGGCCTACGCCATGGTAGTTGTCCCTGCACAGCGCAAGAAGTGTGCATGCACGTGTGTGAGCGGTTAGGTCATGGCGCTGTGCGCGCCATGCCAATGCAGCCCGCTGTGTGTGCACGCTGAACCGAGATTCGCTCAGATCTGGGCACGAAGGGGGCACACACAGTATGCTCAGGGGCACAACAAGCTCTGCTGCACAGCTGAAGGGGACCTCTGTGATGGCACGCAGGGCACACAGGGACCCCACATACCAGAAGCTCTGCAGCCCCAGCAGCCCTTGGGCCCCAAGCAGCTCCTGAGGGCCAGTCAGTATGGCCTGCACCACTTGGGGTGTGCACGTCAGGCTACCCTGCACAGGTAGGGGGAGTTGCACATGACAGTACGACATGGGAGCAGGCATGGCCGTGGGCGGGGCTGGTCCAATCCCATCATGGCCCATCACCAGAGGGCTTGCCGAGGCACCATGTAAGATTCGGCGCTGATTGCCGGGGCCTTGTGTTCATCGCATAGAGCCTCTATCTCCGTCCGCACCTGCAACAGCGGGGAAGCTGCAAGCTCCTCCGATGACACGGGGGCTTCAGGGTCACGCGCCATGTTGATTTGAATGTCTGATTACATCCGCATTTGTTCTACCTGATCCAGGAGACAAAGGTATGTGGACGGTCCACTTTCATCCTGCATGCTTGTGACGTCACTTTGAAAAGCGACAGGTTGCATCTTCCAGTTGCTCGGCATCAGCGCCGCGATGAAGAGAAATGCAAACCTCGTCATAGCCATCACTCACACATCCACGTGGAGAGCAGTACGCTACGGACCAGAACGACGCGGCAAAACACACAGCTGCCAGCTACTAGCTGGGGCTCGCATCACATTATGAAGCGCAGCTGGACAGGTAGCACACTTAAAGCGTCTGTGGGCAGCTGCAGCAGCGCGTTCTGCACCCAGTCGCTTCGTGTCTTGGGCACCCGTGACACCGCTACCAGCCTGCATGAGCGGAGGCACATGCACGCATGAACAGGTCATGCCGTGCGTCCACGCTATGCAGATGCAAGCGCAGGCAGCCTTGTAGCGGCCGCGTGCTGCTTTTAGGTGTGGCAGGTAGGATGAGCGCGGCCGTGGCCTTTGGCAGGGCACAATACAGAACAGCGCAGCGCAGCACCACACAGCACAGCACAGCACAGCACAGCACAGCACAGCACAGCACAGCACAGCACAGGACAAGACGGCGTGGTGCGGCATATGTGGGCCAGACGCACGTAGCGCGCGCATCCTCCCCACGCAGCCGCCGTCCCACTGCATGAAACACGCGGCCCTCCTGCACCTCTGTCCCCATCTCACTCGACACCTGTGTCAAGATCAGAGTTCAGGTGTGAGGTGCGAGTTCAAGCAGGCCAACGTATCACCCATGCACGCAGCGGCTGTGCATGCAGGAAGCCATGTACCCTACCTGTAAAGGCTCTGTATGCCCCAGCTGCTGCCCCATGAAGCAGTTGTTGAAGGTGGATATGAAATCAAAAGAGATGGTCCCAGTCTCCAGGTCAATCCAACCCTGAGGGGCGATTGGGGTTGTGAGTGAGGGTGGGTAGGTGGGAGAGGGGTGACGAAGTGGTTGGGTAGTTGGAGTTGAGGGTTACAGGTAAGAGCACGGCAGCCGGGGGGTTGGAAAGGAAGGAAGTGTTTGTGCACAGTGCTTGTTCACTGTGTGGCGTGTGGGCTGTCATGATGGTGCAACAGCAGCACGGAAGCGTGGGTGGGCAAGGGCTACTAGATGGGGGACATTGTGTGGTTGATCGTGTGCTGTGCTGCCTAGATGCAGGATAACGCCAAGCGCAGGGCGTAGGGTAGGAGGATCAGTGGGACAGTCCTGCAGGTGCTCGCTCTCATAACATTATGAGCACGCACGGTGAGTGAGCTGCTGCGAATCTCCACGGTGACACCTGGGGGCAGTGCCGGCACTGGCAGGGGCCAGAACGCCTGCACGTACATGCGCCGCAGCATGCAGACAGATGGCTGAACACACACCACCAAGCCCACCGGCCTCTGTGTGATCTCACATCGTGTCTCAGTTGTGTGGTCGGCGCCCATCATTCCACGTGGCTAATGGAGCACGATCAGGCTCAGGCATACAGACATATCTGTAACAAGCTATGTTATTAATATCAATAATAGAAGCTTTGCTGTTGCAGACATGCATACCACACTCTCCAGCGAGCCTTTGCCCAATTTCAGCATTCAGCCAGCTGGCTATCACATGGGCACGCACCATGCTGGACTAGGACCGGCTCAAAAAGTGGCAAACACGGCTCCGAAACCACGCAGGGCTGCGTGCATGCCGCATCCAAGACCCCTGCCGCCTTCCCACCTGGATAAAGGTGGTGTACCATGCCATGGGGGGTGTGCGATGGCTACTGGGACTGAACTCCACTCGCAGCCGCTGCCCACGCACCTCCAGCACCTGTACGGGGCACAGGCGGGGAACATGGAGAGGGCATTCGACGCAGAATGCATGTGTGAGAGGGCTGCAGGAGGCACGCGTGACAGAGAGCAGTCGCCCCTCACCGCCATCTGAAAACAAGCTTGAGACTAGGATGAGTGCCAGCCGAGGAAGACAGCTGTGTATGAAGTTGTCAATACAGACTATGTGGTTGTCCAATGCATTTCACTCGGCGACAATTGGCTGAGTGCCAGAACTTCTGCCGACTGCTGCCCGGCGCAGGGACGCAGAGCAGGCAGCCTTGAACACTGCAGTGTACTTTGTGTACAAGGTGCTGCAGCAACTGAGTAAGTGTGAGTACAGCCGCACGTACCTTGGCGACAGACGTGCGGTACAGTGGAGACCACTGCGGGTTGTACCTGAATGTTGGCAGCAGGCCGATGGCCATTGAGCCTCCACTCTCTACCTCCATGTGCACCTGTTGGTGGGCCATGCGGTGCAGTCGGTTGAACATGCCGGATGCAGGGTGCTTGCTTGCATCATAGATGTGCACGACATCAACAGTGGTGGGCACTGCCGTGTATGGTGCCAGGTCACACAATATACATGTGCTCGGCTGCCAGCGCATGCAAACGAGTGAGGTGGTGGTAACACACTCGGTGTAAAGCACACGGGCTGAGGCTCAACATACGCTGCTTGCTAAGATGCCCATGTGCCGGTCCCCCTGCCGGTGCCCCCTGGTTTTTTTCCTGCTGCCTGCTGACGATTTGGTACCGGTCGCATCCTGCAGGGCAGCTGTGAGTGGCCTCACCCCCTTCACATCCTCTGGATGCAGCCTGGCAGCCGCCAATGACTTGGCAGCTTCCGCATCGCGCTTGCTGCCTGCAAACACACATGCAGTGAGCAGGGACGATCTCAGTGGACCTGATCAGTGGATCGTGCATGCTGCATCGAGCATGCACGCTGCATCGAGCATGCATGCTTTGCAATGACAGCTGTCAAGCTACACATGCTACATGAAGCAGGGGCTTTCAGGCCATCCAGCAGATGGCACACGGTGACCTCATCCTGACAGGTGGCTGGATGGCTGGCTGTGTGGTGCAGCTCTGCCTGCTGCTGGAATACAGAAACATGACATCTTCTCGAAGACCAGAAGATGCTTGAAACCAGGCATGCGACCAGGCACATGTGTACAAGTTACAAACGCCAGCAGATCAGCCCACGCGATCCATGCCCACACAACCATTACATCCTCTGACAGCTCTTGTAGTGCTGAGTAAGCCAACAGCAATCTCAACCACAACAGCCAGCACTCACTGCCCAGCACGGCCTTGCTCAGCCGGTCCCAGAGCGGCTGGCGCGAAAACATGGGGCCGGCAACTCGAGCCTGCACTCAACTGGTGCAATCAACTGCTATTCAAACTGGTATGCTACACCCCAGCCCAATGCCTCAATTAACAGACTTGAAAGGTGCAGCCGAGTGTAGTGCTGGAATGATAGGCAGGTCCATCACCAGCCACTGCATGCCCCTCCAGTTTTTGGGCCCTTGCCCCTCCCCCTTATCAGTAAACTTCTAGCCACATTGTGTGACATCACGAGGGGAGTGAGAGGTAAGGGTGGCGTGTTCAAGGGCAAAGCCGCCTTCCATCTAAATGCCTGCTGCACAGCCTCTCCCATGCAGCCACCTCCTGTACCAACTGCAGGGAGTCTTTACGACAAGACCCAGCAACTGCTGCATGGGAATTCACCTGATCACATGCGCCATACTTGCGGCACGCACCTGACACTAAGCTTCTTCACCAGCCTGCCAACACCTGCCAACCCACTACCTACCAGGCCTCTTGCGCCCTCTAGGGGCTTGTGCCTACAGTTGTGGCACAGCCCTAGAGATCAACGTCACCAAGCTCAGCATCAGTAGTAATGCCCGGACAGCTGATCCTCACACACACCCATACATCCACACTACATCCGCCCAGCCCTCGGCCCCCCAAGCACCGGTTTTTGTTTATCCTGCACCCCATGGTGTTGCAGTGCTGCTGCTGCCCTTCTCATGCGGCCGCCTGTGATGGCTGCTATTCCGCGGCCAGCTGCACCAGCGCCATCAGCCCAGCTCAAAGCCTTTTGCTGGCTAGCATGAAACAAGCACGGCGACTCTATCACGGCACAAGGTCCCCATGCCTACCTGTAGCACAAATCACCACCCAGACAGAACCGCCCAAAACCGATCCATCATCCCCCGCGCTCAAGCCAATAGTGTGTTTGCAAACAAGGCTAGGACGCAGCAGCGTAGCATCTGTAGTGCTGTCAAGTGGGGCCATACATTCTGCGTGGCCCGTCAGCATGCTTGCATGGCCTGCTTGCCAGATGGACAGCTTCCCTCGCAGGGTTCACTCACGCCGATCTCCCTGACAGCCACGATGCCCACGAGCCCCACGAGCCCCCTCCCTGCGGACCGCCCGTGCTCGGCCGCGAAGGCGCAGCTGAAGGGACAAACGTGCTGGGCATAGCGCAGACACCGTCCTTGCAGGCGGCATTGGTGCTTGCTACTCCCGTGCTCGGGCCTGCCGCTGGAGCTGGGGCCTTGAACGAAGGTGCACTCCAGAGCTTGTTCCACATGGAGGCGACCCCGCCTCCATTTTTACCTGCTTACATTGCCATAATACATCGCAATTGCATTCAGGGGGGACTCTGATGATGTGGTTCAGTAAGCCCTGCTTCATGCATGACACACAGCAGCTCCATCCCTGCGTGCTACGTACCTGGGCTTAGCGTGTCCGCGATCCACAGGCCCACTGCGCAGCGAGATGGCAGATACAATCTTGCAATGAATATTGTTGATGCAGGATGGGCAAGCACACCAGCCCAGCAGACGCAAGGTACCTACCATCGCTCATCGTGCTCGTCCTGTAAACGTCTGCAGGCACAGGAGCATAGAAAAGCCCGAGTTGCGTCAAGGGTTGTTGGGCCAACACATATGGTTTTTACGCGCATTCTCCTGTACCTGTAACTGGCTTTTCAAAATCAGGCAGCTTGCTACCCCCGTTGCTGAGCCGTGGGGCCACCTGGGCATCCTGCTTTGAAAAGGGGCTACTCATTTGGAGCAATGCGAAATACGCGACGAGGTTGACCACTGCATCGGGCACGCGAGTGTTGCAATGTTTCACACCTGGCGTCACACAGGTAACAGTCGCGCAGTCATGTAAGCGCACGGGCACCAGCAGTTGATGCCCTGCAACACCCTGGCAACCCATGCCTTGAGACCATTTGCTCGCTTCTGATCCATTCGCCTTACATGTGCTGCACACTGTGAGCAGTTATCAGATCGCGATCGAGAAGAAACACGCATCCTCATCCTTCCAGCCATCAGCATTCTACTCTACATCTCACCTCCTTCCAGCCATCAGCATGCACCTACTTGCGCCGGTAGTTTGCCCCGCAGCCCAGAATGTCAAGCATCCCTGCTGCTCGCCCCACGCTGCTGCTTGCACCCGCTGCGGCACCTGCGGCCCCGCCGCCACCCGCGGCAGGGCTGCCCCCGGGCCCTACGCCCCCTGACCCAAACGCCATCTTTATCTGCCAGCCATACTCTTTGACCTGCCGCTGGGCCTCAGCCAGGGCCTCTTTCAGTCTTGCGACCTCGGTCTCTGCGCTGCTCGCGCGCCGCGTCTGTACTGCTGCTGCCAGCTCAGCCTCCTCCACCTACGGTGCTCAAAGGAGTTCAGGAGTAGGATGATGGGTCATATATACCGTACTTTTATACCCGTGCACCATGCAAATGTATACTTCCTCCGAGGGCTTATAATCACTGCATAGGATGCATGAGGAGCGTGTGGTGCGTGCTGTGCGTGCAGTGGTGCATGCCTGTGCAGTGCACAATGCCACAACGTATGTATCCTGCCCCATGCACCAGCCGTGACGGCCCACCCTGAGCAAGCACTGCACCGCACGCCACAGCCCCAGCCCAGCCTGTCGCCCCGGAACGGACTCTAGTGACCACAAGCTGTTACAAGACAGGCGCAGGAAAGGGCCTGGGAAAGGGCGAGCCCGCATACAGCCCAGCAGCTGAGGTACACAAGCGCAGCAGAGCCACAAAGCCACAGCCGCTGCCACAGCAGCAGGGGCAGCGATTAACGCCTCACCCACCCTGTGCTGTAACTCCTCCACAATGGCTTGCATGTCACCCGACAGTGCGTGCGGCCCGCCCAGCCCCCGCCCTGCCAGCCGGCTGCTAGCACTCGCTGAGGAGGCGGCTGCGGCACGTGCCTCGTCATCCGCACGAGCCAGTGCCAGCGTCAGCTCAATCTTGGCCGACTCGGCCACGTCTGCGCGCGCCTCCGCAGCACTGCGGGCATAACACCCAGATCAGGAGAACCAACCCAGCTCTCGCCCAGCTCCAAGCCCTTTTTAAAACTCTTGATCATGGTGCAAGTTAAGCCCGGCCACCGCCGTGCACATGCTGCGTGCTTCATGCTCATCATGGGTCAGGCACAGTTATAATAACAAACACTCCCTGACCTCCCCAAAACCACCACGCAACCAGCTCGCTGAGACTGCCATCAGTATGGCCGCACCCACCTCGCGCGCTCTTCAGCTGCAGCTGCCGCCGCCTCGGCCTCCGCCACACGCCGTGCCGCGTCTTCTTCACGAGCAACCACTGCGGCCTGCAGCAGCCGGTCAAAATCGCGGCGCAGCGCGCCATCGCCCGACTCAGCAGCCGCCCGTGACGCCCGCTCCGCATGCAGCTCAGCCTCCAGCGTTGCCACCCGGCCCGCCGCTGCCGCGCCCTCCAAAACCCGTGCGTCTAGCTGCTCGCTGAGCGCCCTCGCAGCAGCCTGAGCCTCTGCGAGCAACCCTAGGGCCTCGTCCCGCTCCCGCTGTGCTGCCACCGCCGCCTCCCGTGCTGCCGCGGCCTCGGCCTGCGCATTGGCGGCGGCCGTGTCGGCCGCCACAGCGGCAGCTTGTGCTGCCTCTAGCTGCACACGCACCTCCTCCTCCCCCGCCTTGAACGAGCGCTGCAGCACTGCAAACTTTCTTGCGCGCTCCGACGCCTCGGTGCTGAGCTGCCTGCGAGGAACAAACAAAAACAGTTGTAAACCAGGGTAAGAACACCGGGCGCAACATGCGCGGTGCATCCATTTTGTGCACCACTGCAGCGTTGGTGTCAAGTAACGGGCATGTTCTGTGTGGGGCGTACATGCAACAAGCCGCGCATCCATATGGTCCATCCTGCCAACTTTGCACAACACGGTACGCTGTGCTACCTGCTTTGGGTCACACATTGACCAACACAATTGATGGACGATCATGTTTCTAAGGGTGGAGGGTTGCCCCTCGGGGTCACCCTTAGGCGTGTCCAAGGGCCTAGATGCAGCATCAGAGGCCCAGCACACGCCACCCACTTGACATGCGCCTCCAGCGCGTCCTTCTCCGCCTGTGCAGCTGCTGCATCACGCCGTGCAGCCGCCGCCTCCGCCTCAGCGGCCGCTAGCGCCGGCGTCAGCTGCGCCAGCTGGCTGCGCAGCTGAGCCACCTCAGAGGAGGCGGCCTTGAGACTGCCTGCCTCGCTCTGCACACTGCCGAGCGTGGCTCGCAGCGACTCGAGCTCAGCTGCCAGCTCAGCTTCGCGCGTGGCTGCGGCCGCCGCTGCAGCCGCTGCAGCCGCCTCCATCTTGGCCTGTGGAGTGTGAACATGCAGCCAGTCAAATGATGGCGGAGGCACATGCAGGCGCAGAACGAATGCATGGCATGATGGGCCTTGGCAACTCCCTCCTACATCAGCCTGGCTGTGCTGGCTAGTTCTGGACTACCAGCACCGACCCCACTAGGTCTGTAATCTTTCTATAATATAGATAATCCTTATGACGAGAAAATTACCCACCCAACCCTCCTCGCAGCTCTTGGAGCAACTCCCCCAACATGACAACAGTGCACCCTGCATACGTGACCAAAGCGGCCAAGCGAACCATACTGCTGACCCCTGCATCCCCCAAGCCCTCCCTTCTGATCCCCCCTCTCCCCCCCCCGCGCCTCATAATCACCTTAGCTGCCGCTACCGCCGCGTCCACTTGGCCCTGCACTTGTCCCTGCAGCTCTGACCGCATGGTGGCCACTGCTGCTGCAGCTGCCTCCTGCTCCGCCGACAGGCTGTCCTGCAGCAGCGCCACCTTCGCCTCCAGTGCATGCACCTGAGGCGCCGGCAGGGGCAGTGAGGCACGGGCGGGGGCAGTGGGAGCAATGGTGTGACGATGCTTAGCGGCACTTGCGCTTGTGTGCTGCTGCGCGTGACCATAAGCAGGGCGATAGCCAACTAGCCACGGCCATGCATTGGCGGGCAGCACAGCTAGCTCCCATCCAACTCACCAACCGCTATTGGCAGCCTTGCCAACCCCCAGCTGCCATGTGCCATGATGGCTTGAACATGGTGGCACCATGGCCTCCTACCTGTCACCCATCTGCCCTGCCAGCCCTCTCGTTGCCCCCTTCTGGCTGCAGACATCCAGAATCCAACCAGGAGTCCAACAGCCAGAAAGACAACCACCTGCCAAGCCTTCTGGACCCTTACCTGGGAGCGTGACTGGCTCAGGGCATGCTCAGCCGCTGTCAGTGACTTGTGCACGCCCGCGACCGCGTCCTGCTGCGCCACCCGCGTGCGAGCCACCTCCGCCTCCAGCTCAGCCACCTTGGCCTGACGTGTGCGGCCACCAAGAATAAAGAATGAAGGGTGAGAACATGGTTGTTGCAAGCATGACACTTGGAGCAGACACCACCAACATGTGGACGGTTCAGCATGCCGCGGCGGTCTAAGGCAGCAACACGGTCCCCTGGTGCTGATCCTGGGATGCTGCAGCCCAGATCAGCCAGTAACCAGCACCGGCCCACCCAGAGCCACAAATCCAAACAGCTACAGAACCACCTATCACACATGCAGGCTGTTGCGGGTTTGCTGATCCACACGTGAACTACAAACACAAGTGCTCAAGGGGGATGTAATACGATGTACTACATGGTAATTACATCTATGGCTGCCTACCTGGCTGTCAGCCAGAGCCGCTTGCGCGTCCACAAGCCGCGAGGCCGCCACCGCCACCTCCGCCTGCGAGCCGTCCCGCAGAGCGGCGAGCTCGGCCTCCCTTGCTTTCAGCGCCGCAGTCAGCTCCTCGCCCCATGCCTTGGCCTTGATCAGCGCCTGGCTCGCAGCCGCCGCCTCCTTGCTGGCCTTGGCAGCTGCCGCGCGCTCCGACTCCAGCTCCTCACGTGCGGAGGATAGCTTGGTTTGCAGCTTGCCCACACGGCCTTGCAGCTCCCCCACCTGCACATGCATGCGGGCGTTCATGCGTGTGCAGGTATACGCACATGTGCGTGTGTGCGCGTATGTGCGTGCATGGGTATCATGCATGCACGTGGTCGTCATGCGTGGCGCTCATGACGCGCGAATGGCCATATGCCGCGGATGCCAGTGAAAGGCGCCAGAAGTGGGCTTGGGGACCAGCCGCCAGCGCGAGGGAAGATAATTGCAATTTGGGTGCCCAGGTGGGCACCCCAACGGGACGCCCCACCCAGCACCCAAAGCATTACTTGGTCTTATACACAGCATGTAAATGAGCACAGAGCAGTTACATTTGCAACTGATTTTGTATGCACCCACCTGGCTGCTCAGGACGCTGGCCTCCTCGCTGCCTGCACCCAGCTGCTCCGATAGCTTGACCAGTTGCCTGGAGTACTGCTCATTGGCACGCCCCAGCTCCTCAGCCTTGTGCTGAGCAGCCGCCAGTTGCCGCCGCACGTCTTCGACGTGCTCCCTTGCACCCTTGGCCTCTGCCTCCGCCTCCTCTGCCCGTGCCTCAGCCCACTCAGCACGCCCCTCCGCATCCTCTGCCTTCCCAGCCGCTGCGTCCGCGCGCCGCGCCTCAGCCGCCTGTGTCACGGCCTGCGCAGCAGCTAGCGCTTCCTCAGCCCCCACCGCGCGTGCCTCTGCGGCACGCACCAACTGCTGCGCAGCCGCCAGCTGCCCCTGGACGTCGTCCAGCTGTGCCTCAAGTGTGGGCACCTGCGCCTGCAGCCCCGCCAGCTGTGTACCTGCGTCATCGGCTGCTGCCGCAACCCCCGCTGCCGCTGCAGCCAGCTGTGCCTTGAGCTGAGCACACTCTGTAGCGAGCTGCTCGAGCTCCGCCTGAGCCGCAGCACGTGATGCCTGGGCTTCCACCTCAGATGCTTCCTTGCGTTGCAGTGCAGCCTGAAGCTCTGCCACCTGCGCCTGCAGCTGCTCCAGCTGTGCAGCCTGGGCCTGGGCCTGGGCCTTGCCATGTGCTGCAGGGCTGCCTGGGGCGTTCTTGGAGGGCACCTGTGCTTGCAACGCCTCCACTTGGCCTTCCAGCTCGGCCACCTTGCCCCGCAGCACTTCACATGCTTGCGCCAGCGCCTGCTCCTCCATCCCACCTCCGTTGCTGGTGGGTATGGTGGCACCCGCATGGCCAGAAGCCTTGAGCTTGGCAGCCGCAGCTGCACCACCCGTGGGGCCTGCCCTGCTGTGGTTATGCAGTACCACATTGCCTGTGGCAGGCGCACCCACCAGGGACGCTAGCTGCTCCATAGCTGCATGGAGCACAGCTGACGCGGCAGGCCCTGCACCCAACGCTTTCTCCATCGTGCCAAGCACCTCATGCAGCTGACCTGCCAGCTTGGCGAGCTGCTCCAAACGCTGCTGCTGCGCAGCCGCTTGTGCGCCCTTGGCAACAAGCTGCTGCTCCAGCTCCCCCACCCGAGCCTCTGCTGCCGCAAGCTTTGCTGCAGCAGCTGCAGCCGCCTCCCTGTCGCCTGCTTGCGCACTGGCTGCAGCTGCCTTCTCAGCTGCGGCTTGTGCGTCAGCCTTTGCCTGTGCCAGCTCTTGACTCGTACCTTCCAACTGGGCCCTTAATGATGCGGTCTCTGCCTGCGCATGTGCCAGCTCCGCATCCCGCTGTGCCGCAGTGACCTGTAACTCAGTCACCTGCTGCGTCGCGGCGGCCGCAGCCGCCTTTACAGCTTTGAAGTCAGCTGAGTACTCTGCTGGCGCAGCAGCAGCAGCAGTGGCAGCTGTGAGCTGCGCCTGCAGGTCTTCCGCCGCTGCCTCAAGCTCACCGATGCGAGCGGCCTGCGCCAAGCCGTGGGCCAGTGCCGCCTGCATGCGAGGACAGCAGTTATGAACAACTTCGTCAACTTGCGACAACAATTTCATCCTATACACCTGCAAGGCCGCTTAGGGCACACGTAAGCACGGCCCCAAACAACACCCAGGCACAGGCACATGCACAGGTACAGGCACAAGCACAGTGCAGGCACGACATGCGTGCCAGCACCTGCACAGGCTCCCCCCCCACAGCACCACTGTCAATGTGGCCATGACTCACCTGCAGCTTTGCCGATTCTTCCTGCAGCCTGGACTCTCCTGCCTGTGCCCCCGCCGTTTGCCCCGCCTGCAGCGCAGCCAGCTGAGCGTTCAGCTCTGCAATCTCGCGCTGCGCCTTGGCATGCTGTGCCTCCAGCTCACCATGCACCTGCATAACAGCCATTGGAGGGAGCCACACTACGCGCGTCAGCGTAATGTTTTGCACGCATCAGTGTTTTATGGGTTCAAGGTTCCAGGTAACAGGCTTATGGTTCATCCCTCATGCAGCCCAAGTCTGTCAGGTTTTGAGGTTCAAGGTCCAGGGTTCAGGGTGTTTGCGACTGTGCCCAGCCTCCCATTGTCTAGGATGCAGGGCTCCAGGCCAAGGTTTCACCAATACCTCGATTTCAACAGTGTCATTGGATTCATGTGATTCATTTCCCCACGCCTCACCTCCCGCAGGTCCTCCAGCTCCTCCCTCAGTGCTGCATCCTCAGGCCCCTGGGCTCTGGCAGCTGGTGCAGGCATGGCCGCGGGGGCGCTGCCCGCCTGCGCCCGCAGCTCATCCAGTGCAGCGCGCGTCTCCGCGTGCGCCGCCTCCGCCTCCGCCACGCGCGCCTCTGCGCCCTGCACCTGCAAGCCCCGCCCGAGCACAAGTGATGGGGTTACGAATCCAACAGCTTGCGTTCCATGCCATGGCAACCTCCATGACATGGCAACCTTGGATTCCATGGCAACTTTGGGGTGCCATTTCATGGGATGGCATGGCATGACATGAGCAGCAGCCAGCCGCAGGAAGGCTTCCCCGAGCCTCTGACGACCAGCCAGCATGTGCCCCTCTGTGGGCAAACGAGCCCCAGACGCAACGAACACTCCAAACCTAGACCATGACACTTGCACCTACTGTCGGACCAGGAACTACAATCTAGAACCCCTGCAGCCTGGCACCTGTGTCTGCGCGGCTCCCAGTGCAGCTTTGAGCTCCGTCACTTCTTTTGCCTTCTTGCGGCCCGCAGCGTCCAGCTTGCGGCAGGTCTCTGTCAACTCCTGTGGGAGCAACCCGCATACATTGTGGGTCTGTGGCGGACATGAGGTTGATTCTGTCGTGTTTTAAATACGTCATACGCACTGCCACTGCGCACGAAAGCCAAAGCAGGCTGGCATCCCCCCGCCATCTTCGGCGTACACAGCACCGTACGCAGCGCACATACCCGCTTCCCCATCGCGTGCGCACACACCTGCACGCGCGCTGCCAGCCGCTCCGACTCCTGCTGCCCCGCTGCTGCCCCCGCCTGTGCATCCTGTGCAGCAGCAGCGACCTTGGCCTCTGCAGCTTTGGCGGCCTGCTGTGCCGCCGCGCGCGCGGCCTTCTCAGCAGCTAGCTGCTCCTGCACATCCTCCAGCTCACCAAGAGCCTCTGCTGCTGCACTCTCCACTGCAGCCAGCCGCGCACTCAGGGCGGCATTCTCTTCCTGCAAGGCCACCATGCGTGCACGCATGCCTCGGGCCGCTGAGGGGCTTGCGCCACTGCTGCTGACTGCCTCACCGTCTACCTCCCCTGGGCCAGAATCCTCGAGGTCCACATCTTGGAAACCAAACTCATCTGGCGGGGCTGCTGGCTTGCTTTGCTTGCGAGCCAGGGGGGCGTGAGCACCTGTAGCCACGGCGCGGCTGCTGCTGCTGATTGTGCCTGAGGCTCCAATGGCGCCCTGGGACGGCCGTGCTGTCAACAGCTGGCGCAGCGGTGCGTCTGGTGCTGTGCTCGACTTGGGCTACGCATGGGACCAGCAGCACGGCATGCATGTCTCGTCAGTGCAGCCACTAGGCAGTGGTGTGTGTGCGCTGCATTGTATAAAGCGGTGGACTTCATGCACCTCAGCATGCAAGCCATGCTTGCCAGCGGGGCATGCATGCAGCTTCCATGCTATTGATCATGCACTGTCCCTACCAGGGCTCCTGGCTTTGAGCCAGGCTCAATCTCCAACACATTGCTGGCCAGGTTCTCCAGCTGAGACGTGAATTGGTTCTTGGCCTCGGCCTGAAGATCGTGGGAGCTTGCACGTAAGTAGAGTGTAAGCGTGTGCACCTCATCCTACAAAGAAACAAACTCCTCCTGGAGCTCGCAACTTACCAGGACAGACACATCAAGTCCAACATTTGCAGCTTGTTCGCTAACCAACTTGGTCAGATTGTTGAGCTGCCCCCACATAATTTCTGGTGCCCCCTAGAGGCAACAACCCTGACAAAAAAATAGCCGTTCACATGATCTAGATGGCAGCCTGTTGATAAGCTTGCGGCTCGGCAGGCACACTATGAAACCAGGCCTTACACAGTGCTGAAGTGAGCAGCGCATGTTTTCATGAAGAAGAGTGGTGTGGGATTGGCGATTTAGAAATCAGGTGTTTCTTCAAGCGCATTGAAAAGGATTTACTGCAGGTGTGCGTTCCTTCAGGTGCAGTCAGCATGTGATTTGTTCGTCGAGTTAATACAATACTACGAGGATGCGGGCTCTGTACGCTGTAGGATGCATGTTTTTAGCGGTATTGGCGCAGCAGCAGTGCGAATCCTCGCTCGTCGGAGGTGCTACTCTTTGTGGCCTCTTGGCTGGGCAGGATGCTGAAGCATGCGCACGGGGCGTCACGGGCTCCCACCTGACCAAAATCGCTGAACGCATCAGGTGATCAACTGTTATGCCCATGTACAGCATGCGCAGCTTGGCATTTCCTGTGTTGACCATGTGCCGTGTATACGCAGCGAGCATGCTGATGCACACGCTGCATGCTGATCAGTGCTGGACCTTGTTGCATGCTTGTATGTGCAGGGCCCCAGGCGGCACGGCTAAGGACAAGCACAGCCATGGTCATGGTCACGGCCGCGGCCCCCACAGCCATCATGGGCATGCGCACAGGCGCAAGCAGCACAGTGCCCATTCAACAGCCGCTCGGACGCTGGACATTGTAGGGACGTATGGGCATGACATCGCGCTCAGCGGCGAGCAGCTGCAAGCCGCCATGGCGGACGTGATGGCATGCGCAGCAGACAAGGGATGCAGCTTTGCCCCGGCTGATGTGCACGACCATGCGCATGGCCACGACCATGGTCATGATCATGTTCATGCGCACAGGCATGACGGCGACGATGCGCATGGGCATGGCGACCATGGGCATGAGGGTCATGGCCATGGGAGCCGTGAGGGCCATATGCATGGCAGCGGGGCGCCCGCACGTGGTGTCACACGTGTGCTGCAGCAGCTGCGGGCCGTTTTGAGGCCTGGCCCCAATGGAGAGGTGACATCACCCATGAAGGCAGCTGCCGCGCTGCTGCTGTTCGTGGAGGCGGTGCTGGGCATGCTGCTGCCCACACTAGTCACGCGCATGGAGAGCCACAGGTGGTGGATGGGCTGCCTCAATGCGTTCTCCGGAGGCATCTTCCTCACGGCAGGCATCATGCACCTCATCCCCCACTGCCAGGAGGCACAGGCCGAGGTGGACCTCTCAAAGTGAGCACAGCTACAGAAAGCAAGGGTGGTGGTGGTGGTGATGGTGGTGTGTATAGAGGTGGAGGGGGCGGGGAACAAAGGCTGGCGGCTGCCTGTTCGGGTGTGGTTATGGATACATCTACGACCTACAACTGGCACCGACAGGAGGCATGGCCAGGGAGCCAGCTGCCAGCCTGCACCCGTTGTACTGCACCCTGTGTAATGCGCCTGGAACTCTGCTGGAACCGGGTGTCTGTACTGCTGTACCGCAGGCTGCACCTGCCAGACGAGTACCCGCTGTACCTGCTGCTGCTGGTGTGTGGCTACCTGCTGGTGTTCTTTGTGGAGCGCGTGGCCTTTGAGGTGGGGAGTTGAGCCATGCTGTTTTGGTTTTTTCTTATCGTCCCTCCCATCCCCCAGCTTCCTGATCAAACTGCGTGGATCAGAGGCTTGCATAGAGAATTTGTGCAGCTGCATTGCTGTGGTACATGATATCATGTTACAATGCCTCCAAGTTGTCATGTCGAATGATACGTACCATACCTTGTTGGCCACATGACTGAACTGGCTCCTACGGCTTGGCCGCGCAGGGGCACGCGCACCACGGCCACAGCCACGGCCACGACTGCGTGCCACATGACCATTCGGTGTGCGAGGAGGTGGCCGAGCAGCGCGTGCGTGCGAGCCTGGACCTGTCCAAGCGGCAGGCAACAGGTGACAGGCCTGGTGCTGCCGCGGAGCATGTGCACGGTCCCAACTGCTCACATGCCCATGACCATGGCGACAGCGACAACGGGCACGCGCATGGTTCGGACGGCTCACATGACCATGACCACGATCATGGCGCCGCACATGGCACGGCCGCGGGCACCGGCCTGCAGGCGCCCCTGCTGCACTGTGACAGCCGTGAAGCGCTGGACGAGCCGCGCGTGTTCAGGTGTGCACAGCCGGGGTCATTTGAGTGAGCTAACTTGAGTCACCCACCGGGGTTATCTGAGTGGAGTGGGGAACATGATGGACGAGCAGGTGGTCTGCCCAAACTTGTCTATGCGTATACGGGGGACAGTCTGGGCTTGCGTTTTGTGTGTTACTTGCATGTGTGGGACCCCAGCTGTACCGCAGTGCACGCACCTGCCAGCAGCTCAAGGGTGCAACCAAACCACTGCAGCCTCATCATGGCACACACACGAATATGCTGCAAATGTTGCACACGCGTTCGGCCGGCACCCCTGCAGGCCGCTGAAAGGGCTGACGCTGCTGGCGGGCATGACAGTGCACACTGCGCTGGAGTGCCTAGCACTGGGTTTCATCACCACTCAGCGATCGTTTGTCGCACTGCTGGTGCGTGGGCCGAACAACCACCTACATAGGGCATCCATGCGATGAACTGCACCACACTCTGCATGGAAGCAGTTTCAGTCCAGCGGCTGCTTCAGGGCTGCTGCTTAGAGCTGCTCTGTGGCAGTGCTGCCCTGACAGCTCTGCCCACCATTAGCTCAGCCCGCCATGCCGCAAGTGCCGATTCGTGCCAGGGCCAGGCTTGCAAGCTGTGAAGAATGAGTATCTTCACCTTGCATTGCTGTGAATCCTGTCTTGTGTGACAAACCTGGCATGTGATGTGCCTCGTTGGGACGTCAGCCAACTCTGGCTTGAGACGGCTGGTGCAAGGCTACACAACTACTCGCGTGTGTGGGTGTGCCCGCAGGCTGCGATTGCATCTCACAAGGCAATCAGCGCACTTGCCCTGTCTGCCCGCTTCATGCGGGAGGGCGCCAACCTAAAGCAGGTGGGTGCACGGTGCTCTGTTTCATGTCTGTGTCTGCTTGCGTGCAGCTTGGGGACGGTGTGGGGCATGCATCATAAGATTCACGACTATGACTGGATTCGCGCATCCCCAAATGCCCATCGACCTGCAAGAGATTCAGACACAGCCGATGCACGAGCAGCTGCCTGCCCTGTTCTGCCCGTTCCCGCTGCCAAGCTTCCGCACTACATCCCCTGGTTTACGCTGTCACACAGTGATATACCGACACCGCGCCATCGTACTGCTGTACTGCAGGTGTTCATGTACGTGGGCCCCTTCACTCTGGTGGCACCCGCATCGATCGCGTTTGGCGCGTGGGCGGGCGCGGTGGCGCCTGCGGCCCACCTGGTACTATCCTGCTTCGCTGCCGGCACCTTTATTTATGTGGGCTGCAGTGAGGTGCTGGCAGAGGAGTTTGAGGGCGACGTGCGATGCGGGCGGCGGGACATCAGCCAGCTGCAGGCGCGGCTGTACAAGTTTGGGGTGGTCATCTTGGCAGTGCTTGCCATCGCCGCGCTGGGGCTCATGCCTCACGAGCACTGAGCTTTCTAGGCTTTCTTTGTTTCTTTCTTTGAAAGAAAGAAATAAATGCCTCACGAACACTGAGAAGACTGAGCATGAGCACAGGGCTGTGGCACACATCCCTGGGGAAATGAGCACTGAACCCAAGCATTAAGCTGTCGTACATCAGGAGCCAGCAGGCTTGGGGTGGGTCCTGAGATGAGGGGGCTCATGAAGCTGGCCTCATCAGGTCCGTGTGGTTCTCGAGCGGCGGGGAGCAAAACTTCGCGTTGCGTAGCCAGTTGGAACACGGCGCATGACCCCGCTGCTACACCGTACAGACCAGGTTCTGGAGTGGTGGCTAGCTATTCAGCTACATGATGTGTGTTGGTTGAAGTGATGCAGTTAACCTGCTGGCGGTGTTGGTGTGCGACAGGCGCAAAGTTGCATTTCCATTCAGGCATAAGACTGGTGGCTGGTGAGAAGCTAGCGATGGGTTCTGTGCATGTTGACTTGTGATGGCATGCTTGCTGCGATGCTGCAAGGACATGCACACATGGTCCTGAACAGACCCTGCACCGATCGTGTGCTATGGCAGTCTGGTGTCCCATCCTTAACCGCTGGCAGCAATACCGGTGCTCCTTGCATACCGCTCGGCCTGTAGCATGCCCACAACTTACCTACTCCCTGCATATGCGGTGCATGTGCTCAGCATCTGCTGCCACTGGCCAGCCTGTCTGTTGACTCACACACCCACTGTTTCCATCTGACTCTGATTAGACCAACCGGACATTCATGTATGACACCAGTTGCCCAACGCGGTGTTCAACCTCCTGTTAAGCACTGTCCACTCACACAGCTGACCCGTCACTCTCACGCCAACGTAACAGCGCTCCCACCAGCACGCTGCCCGCCACCGCCTTGGTGGCATCCTCTCCCGCATCGCCCAGAGGCGGGGATGCAGCAGCTGCGGCAAACGCGGCTGCACCGCCGGGGCAGGCAGCCAGCACAGCAGCCAGCACCGCCAGCCCTGGGCTGTCGCGGCCCTGGGGCGTGCTGCGTAGCAGGCGCACGATGCGGAACGCCAGCAGCAGCTGCGGGTCGTAGGGCGGGGCAGGGCCTGCCACCTGGCCCACATCACCATCACATGACTTTGCAGCGGCTGTTCCTGTGCCAGCTGCAGCAGCTGCTCTTGCCAGACCTGGGCCTTCTGTACCCAACGCCCCAGCGCAGCTGCCGCCGCCGCCACCGTCGCCCCCACCGCCGCTGCCGCTGCCGCTGCTGTCACCGCCCCCGCCCCTGCTGCAGGTGAGCGGCAGTGCGGCCTGCAGCTGCCTACGCAGCCACGCCAGACGCTCACGCTTGGTCAGCCCCTGCCCGTCCACCTCCAGCCCACACATGTGGAACGTGGCACACGAGTCGATCTTGCGCGTGACCAGCAGGTCGAGGTATGAGCCAGGGTGCAGGTCCGCCAGCAGCCCCTGCTGCGCAGCCATCTGCACCCCCTTCCAAACAGCACTGGACCACACGCGGACCAGGTGCATGTAGGTGGTGTGGGTGGCAACCACAGTGACGTCTTTGGGGGGAGGGGTTGCGTCAAATCCGGTGACCAGGGAACGCAGGCATGCCTCTAGCCGCCGCCTGCCGGCCCCATGTTCAGCCCAGACAAGCCACCAAGCGCCGGGGGGGCAGCTGGACAGCTGCTCAAGCAGCTCGCAAGCCAGCTTGTACTGAGTAACAGGGAGGACAAATGCGTAGCTTGGGGTTGTGCAGACACTGGGCATCGCGCCCAGAGCAGCGGCAAGAAAACAATGGACCTGCAGCAGAGCGCAAGGAAAACGGTAGAACAGAGTGTTGACACGGACCACATGCTGCCACAACACCGGGCATGGCAGCAAGCACATACGGCACTACACAGAACGCAGCACAACCATTTGTACAAGACGATAAACTGGAGGCATGCCAACGGCTCACCTGTGCCTGCAGGCCCAGCACGCCATACTCCTGCACAGCAGTGCGCCATGTCTCGCGCACCTCGGGCGGCCCAGGTGCTGCCAGCTGGTCGTGCATGTACTCAATTAGTGCGTGCAGCTCGCAGATGCATGTTTCCAGGCTGGCGTAGGTGCTGGCGAGCAGGATGGGGTTGAGTGCCCCAGGTGTTAAACGAGGCACTAACTTCAGAATAGCTGCCACAGTACACGCCAGGTCCGCTGGGTGCACACTCAGCTGCCTCGAACCTGCAGGCTGCTGAGCTGCTTCTGTCCTCTTAAGCGATGCTTGCACTCCACTGGTGCTGCAGCCTGCAGCACTGACCGCGCTGCCAGTGCCAGGAGCTGCTGGTGGTGGTGGTGCTGCTGGTGCCGTTGGTGCTTGAATCATCTGCAGGATGCTCTGCACGCTCTGTGCCAGCAGCTCGCAGTACTGTGACAGCTGACCTGGTAAACTTACCGTGGTGTTGAGAATGAGTGTCTTGGAGGCCAGGCCGCTGGCATACATGAGGAGGGCAGTGCTCTTGGGGCATGGGTATCTGGGCTGCTGCCAGCTGCAGCTGCCCTGCAGGTCAGGCTGGGACGCTCTGTGTGCTGCTGCACCACCACCACCACTGGTTGCCAGGCTTGCCGCGCCTGAACTTGAGGGAGGGGGGTGCACACGCGAGGCAGCCCCTGAAGCAGCAGGCTGGCCGCTGACTGCAGGCTGGCCTCCAGGATACCACGGCTGGAGCCCCCACCCAGGGCACTTGTTGTACGCAGTCATCACTGGGACGAGGTGCAGCAATGAAATCTGATCCAGGTGCTCACACAGGTGACCTATGGAGCACACAACATCAGGAACACGTGACTGTCGTCAATCAGTGCAGGCGAAACATGTGAATGTCTGCAGCCACAATTCAAGCCTGCATGAACTCTGTGTGACAGTTGGACACAAAGGCAGAAGAGTGCTATTGCTGCAGGCAAGCTGCTTTCTCATCCCAATCAGGACACCATGTATGCATGCAGGCTAGCTGGATGGGAGGCATGAAACAAAAGGCAGCAGGCCATCGTGACACCCACCATCTCCCAGGTGGTAGACGCTAGACCATGCACGCAGGGCCGCCGAGACCTCGGGCAGATGTGGGTGCATCGCGACTGCTGGGTCTGCAGCTGTGCGTGCTGCAGCACTATGCGCCGCTGTGGTGCCTGCTGCTGTGGTGCTTGCTGCCTGCGGGGCACTTGCAGATGTGGCAGCACCAGCTGCAGCTGGCCTCACACCTGACCTGCTGCCTCCCTGTGGCGGCATCACCTTGCCTGCCCCTCGCGCCTTTTCCCCGCGTCCTGAATCGGCCGCTGCCTCTGCTTCCGGCCGCTGCTTGTGCTGCTGCTCCTCATAAGCGAGAGCCTGGCAGATGGCACCCGCAATGTTGTCAGCCACGACCAGCCCCAGCTCACGCGCATGTCCTGAGTCCATGAACGGAAGCCACCAGGCTGCAGAGGGCAGCCACAGCATGCCATGGCCCAGGTGGCCCGTACCTGCACACGCACCCATGTTGGTTGAAGCTCAGTACGTGCATGGCTTTCAAGATGGGCCTGAGATAGATGGACTCCGCAGCTGGCTGCAACTATCAGGCACTATCAAATGCGCTTTCCCATCAGGCGCAATAGCACATACATAGTAGACACGCTACACGCGCAGCCATGCAACCGAAGCGTGCATGAAGGGAGCCGGAATGATGCCACCTGGATGTGCAGGTCCAAGGGAGCGGCAGCAAAAGGCCCCCACCATGCAGGGCATGCCATAGCTGGATGATGCAAGGACAAGGTAAAGCAAGCGGGCCACGCGGGCAGCAGCACCGCACACTCACGTGGCAGAGGGCCCTCCACAGAACCATCACGCACAGCTGCTGACGCTGCAAACAACGACAAGAAACTCGGCGCTACTACAGGGCACATCACAGTGGTATAAGCTGTGGATCCACGGCAGAGACCCATAACCTGCACGGACAGACCATTGACCATGTAAAGGGCTGACAGGGCGATGGCCTGGAGGTACGCGCGGGCTGCGGCATGGTGCTGGGGCCGGGGCCTCTGCAGGCCAGGGGGCAGCAGCACCTGCATATGTGTAAGGGCCAGGCGAGAGGTAGGTGGTCAAATGGTTGGCTAACAACGTTCATGGCACCCAATCTGAGCCCTCATAGTGACATCCATTTGGGTGCTGATGCACGCGCAGCCTGCAAGCTGGCAGTCGTACCTCAGGAGTTAGATGTGCTGCCTTGGACAACAGCTCCTGTTGAAGCCGTCCATATGGGGAGCTTGTGTCTGGCATGGCAGGTGAGGGGGGCTCCCAGGACGCACACGCAGCACACAGGTATGACAGCAGCTCAGATGGTGAAGCAGGAGAACGGCGGCGCGGGTCTGGACATCGGACGTTCGAGTTCATGTGGTATGCGAGCTGGACATGGGCTCGCCATAGGCGTGCTCCCCACTCCATGGCACCTGCTCCAACTGCAGTGGTGCTGCCTGAGCTGGATGCGCCAGGCACCGCCTCAGGCCCAGGGGCTGCTGCAGCAGGCGGCACGGCTGTGGCTGTCGCAGGCGGGGCTGCACTGCTGGTACTGCTGCTGGCATCTGAAGCGCTGCCTGGGGTGCTTTTGCCTTGCTCATGGCCTGCTGCTGCACCAAGTGTGGTGCTTGCGCCAGGCCCTGCCCTGGTTGCACGGCTGCGGGCTGCCTGCCACTCAAGCCACATGTGCAGCCGCAGCCACAGCTGCAGGAGGCTGTGCAGCAGGTGCGTGGTGGCCTCTGCAGTAGTCAGTGTCACCACCTCTTCTTGCGCCGACAGTGTTGCTGTTGCTGTTGCTGTCGCTGCACTGGGCTGGGCTGCGCTGCCGTTGCCGTCCTGGCCGATGGCACGGCCATCGCTGCTGCTGCTGCTGCTGCTGCTGCTGCTGCTGCCGCCGCCGCCGCTGCCGCCCTGACTTGCAGCAGCTGTTGCCGCAGCAGGCGTGAAGCGTATGAACCGGACACTCCGGTGCCATGCGCCTGTACGCTCCGCCGCAGCAGGGTCTTTGAAATGGGCATGGGGGTCCACCAGGGCACTCAGCTGCGTGATTGCTCCCAGACCTTCATCCGCCTGTGTACACAGTTGAGTGGTCGAATGCATCCCTGTTGTGGGCCTGTGTGGTGGACGCCTGCCGCTGGTGTGGCAGACAGGAGGCTTGCACGAGCAACCCAGTGGCAAATCGTAGCAACCCGCTCTTCTCTTTTCAAAACATGCAGCAGGTACAGGACCTAGATACATAACGGGCCACTGCCGCAAGGAACCATCAGGGATTGGCACATGGTTGCGGCCACCGCTCTCCTGACTGTTGGCGCTCACGACCTGTCGACTGCTAGGCTGTTGTGGTACTTTCACGCACTTAATGTGTGGGGATGCCTGGTTGGATCAGCACACCCACCTCGGAGTGCACCAGGGCCTCCACAAAGGCAACATCACCTGACCGAGGGGGCCACACCGCCTGCAGCGCCCCCACTGCCACGCTCGTGTAGTGCATGAGCAGCGCAGTATGCGCGTACGCCCACACGTCATGGGCGCTGTGCAGGGCTGCTACAGCTGTTGCGGTAGCCACGATCTGCACAGGCACGGCAGCAGCAGAGGCAGCTGTGTAGCACGCATCTCACACCTGGGCCCAGCATTCATACTGTGCCCCTAATACCTTGCATGCAGCCATGCACCATGCGGCCGCATGGGGCTGGCTGCATGACCAATGGCCACTGCTGTCCTGAGAAGGCATGTTGCCTGGCATGCAGCACATGGGCACCCATGGCACTGCCTGCCCCATTACAGCCTGCCCCATGCGAGTCCAAATCAAGTCAGAAGAGGCCCTGGCCCCAAGTGAGGTCTGCAAGACAACCGCACCATAGGCCCATTGCTGCAAGCGTGCAGCAGTGATGGAGCCCTTACGTACTACATACCTCAGCCACCAGCGCTGCAGGTGCCTCGGGTGTGCCATCAGCGCCCCAGCCCCCTGCGCGCACACGCTGCACGCGGTCCCGCAGCTGCGAGAGCTGTGCCTGCAGGTCCCCTGCGTGAGCTGGGCCCCCATGCAGCTGCTGGGATGCGTGGACTGGAGGCTGAGCAGACTCTGGTGTACCTGTTCCTGACGAGCTGCTGTCATCAGCCACTGGTATTGGTCGGGCTGTGCCCCCTGAGCTAGCACTTGACATGATGAACCTGCAGCCAAAGGGTACTGGCAATAGTCGTTTGTAAAAGGCCAAACCAGGGCATGCTCAGGGGTTCGGGTTCAGGTTGATCTTCAGATTTGGATCCTGACCAACTTATAATAATTCACTGAAGGTGTCGAGGACCTTGCAATCAGTGCGCGAACCTGCCTTGGAGCAGACAGCCTGCTCAGTTGCCTGGGCGCATTGAGCAGCTACATACAAGCCTGTCACGCCCAGAGCACCGAGGGACTCTTCTGCTGATCCGTTCAAGTCGCCTTCATGCTGTGCACCCGCACAGCTTTGGACAGGCGAGTTCCTACGACTCACATCACTGTGTTGGTCGAAAACCAAAAGCAAGGCACCGCAACGCATTCCTCACCCTCTCATTCTTGACGGCGTCAAAAAGGGGATCAAGCGTGAAGGCATCCAAAAGCAAGCATTGTATGCCTCTACAACGTTCCTGCTCTTCAATACTCATTTCTGCAGAACCCTGCTCGTGCTTTGTTGGGCAAATTATCAGAAGATAGCTAAGTAGTGCAAACGCAGGGGTGGCCATGTCGTCCCTAGCGAACGCCATCAAGCGCAAGACGCACAAAGAGAGAGCGCAGCCGTAAGTCGCAGACACAGCTTGTGAACAGCGCACGAACGGCTGGAAGGCTGCTGCTTGTGCGTGGACATGATTGGTGCCTAACGACGACATGCATCATGCGGGTGCATGGATTCACATGGCTCATGCAGCATGCCACACTCGCCCTCATGCCTGCATGCGCCCTTGGTGACCTTGGTGAGACGGTCTGACTGCTGGCCCCTGCAGAGCTGCACGCCTTAAGTATGGGTTGCTGGAGAAGCACAAGGACTATGTGGAGCGTGCACGTGACTTCCATAAAAAGGAGCGCACCATCAAGGTGTGTGCGCTCGGCCCGTCAGCTCAACCAGTGCTGGGCCTGTTGCGCGCTGCGCCGCTGCTGGCATACGCGCAGAGGGGGAGCTGTAGCTACAAAGGGCATATGGCTCTGGAGCTTTGTTGGCGTCCCTGCAGACTTGGGAATCAGCAGGGTGCTTGTGGGTATGTGCTGGGTGCGCTGGAGGTGTTTGCATGATCAGGCAGGGCTTAAAGTGCAGTGCTTGCTACACTGTGCTGCATACTCTGCCCCGCCCTGCCCTTGTTGCGCCCCGCAGCACCTGCGGCGAAAGGCAGAGGAGCGTAACCCAGATGAATTCTACTTCGCTATGCAAAGCTCACGCACAAAGGACGGCGTGCATGACGGCAGGTGTGTGGCAGCTGGGATGGATGCCTTGGCGCTTGGGCATGCTGCTGGATGCCCAGCAGCTGCTCACGTTCTGAGCCCGCTGGGCATGGACAGTAGCCAGCTGGCATGGTGGCTGCATGCTAGCCACGTACAGCCTGCTGAAGGAACCGAATAGGGTATCAACAACAGCCTGGGGTTTGCTGGAACGATGCCGTTGGGCTGCATGTCGGATACTGGCACAACGGGCATTCTGTGCATGGATGGACCTGTGTGCGTGTACGCGGGGTTGTACATTTTGCAGCCTCCAGAAACGTCTGGGCTTGCCCGTGGTGAAGGGCCAGGGAGGGAATGAACTGCGCCGTCAAGCCAGTCGTCAAGCCGTACATTCTGTATTGCGTATGGATGTGCTGCATGTGCACGGAGTCATGCTGGATTCGTCGTGTGTACTGGTTCATGCCCGTAGCCGCAATCGAGCTAACAAGTACTCAGCCGAGGAGCTGGCACTGATGAAGAGCCAGGACGTCAAGTACCTCACTATGAAGGAGCGGGTGGAGGCTGAGGTGGGCGCGCACACAGGGATGAGATCAGCGTGGCTGGAGCACTCCTGCTGCTGGAAGAGGGTGCCTAATGTGGTTCATCACTGTGCTGCTGTAGTGATCAGGGCGCAGTGGGGGCAGTGCGCAGTTTACGGCTTGGAGCAGGTGTATGTGTGCATAGGGCGCGGGCTGGAAGTGGTTGGAAATGACCACACGGAGATGTGTGGCGGGCATTGGGATTGGGGCGAGGTGGCAACTGCAGTAGCAAGCAGATGCCGGAACGGAGGTTTCATACACTCGATTGCTGCCGCTCAACTGGTCATTGCGCTCTTCTCTGTGCTGCTCCTCTGCTCTCCGCTCCCCTGCCATCCTCTGCCGTGCTGCACCTCCTCCCTTCCCTCTGTGCTTGTACAATTGGTCAACGGCATAACACGGCGCCGCCGTCTCCCTGACTTTTTGCGCCCCCCTCCCCCCCCCCCCTCCCCTGCCTCTCTGCCTCGCGTCACAGAAAGTGGCGTCGATGAAGGAGTCACTGCATTTCATCGGCGCGGCCCCCGCCAAGAACTCACACGTGGTGTTTGTGGACAAGGCATCTGAGGCCAAAGCCTTCGACCCAGCTGCATATTTTGAGACACCTAAGGAGCTCCTGGGTCGCGCATTCAACCGGCCGCGTGCCGCTGCACTGGAGGCCCCTGATGCAGTTGCACTGCCCACAGGAGCCAAGGCACGCGCGCAAATAAAAAAGGCAGAGCGGTGCGTCCAGACTTCGTGCGGCCTGCTTGCACGCGTGCGCCTGTGCCATTGACCGTTTGGCTATGTGCTGTGTGTGCTGTGCTATGGCTGGCTGTGTGTGCCTGGCTGAGGGTGTGGCCACTGCCCATGACCAGCTGCCATCAGCACGTGCTGAGGCATGTTGGATGTCTGTAGACTTTCGTCCCTTGCCTGTGCCAAAGCCACGTATGTATGCTGACCAGCGGCCACTTCGGCTCTGCCCTGCCACTCTTGCTGGTGCTGCAGCCGCAAGCTCGCTGCGTACGCAGAGCTCCAGTCACGGCTCGAGCGGCAAGAAAAGCTCGCGCGCACAGCGGCACACCTGGCACTTGAGAAGGAGGTGGCAGGGAAGGGGCGTAAGCGCAAGCTGAGCAAGCGGGAGGTTGCAGCGCTGCAGGCGGCAGCTGGTGGGCATGATGAGGACGACGGTGAGGATGGGTATGGGAGCGACGGGGGCAGGAAGCAGCAGGGGGCGATCTACAAATGGAAGCGTGAGCGGAAGAAGTAATTGCCAGAAGAAGCCAGCCAGCCATGTCAGTCAGTCAGCATGCCAGCCTTGGTTTCTGTCCTGTTAATCAGCCCTTTTTATTTTGGGGTCTGCGGACTGGGGTGCCGCAAGGTCTGGAGGTCAAGGGATGGAGAGGAGGTGAAGGGTCCACCATGTAGAGTTCGTACCTTGTTGGGGCGCAGACAGCATGGGCACCGTCAGGATTTGGTGTAAATGCAAGAGCACCTTAAAGCGCATCTGCAGTTCACAGAGATGTCCGTCATCGTGTAAATTTAGATGTGCTTGAATGCTTGAGCAAACCAAATTCAACGGAAGCATTTTGGCAGGCTTTTTGGCAGTCAAAAAGAGCATCATCAGCTGGGCTCTCATTTGCGTTCCCCAGACGATCCATTCAGGAGAAATTGAGGAAAGGTCTGACTTCATTACAGAAATTTAAAACCATTTGAGCATCGCAGACGTGATCTGCCTCTAACGTACTCACTACCCAGCATGCATGGACCTACCTTCGCATGCTGACCATGTGAACGAATCCAGCGGCACGCCACATGCCAGCTCTGCTCATCCAGCACATCCTATGGATGCTGCTGGCTACTGCCGCATGGGCGCCGCTAGGAAACAGTGGGCCCGCGCAAAGCATGCTGCGCCATCACCGGCGGGCGGATATCTTCACAAGTGCTGACCTGCCATGGCTTGCATCGCCACGGTGGGTGCTGGCCGGGTGTTGTGCAGTTGCTTGCAGCCCTCATGGGCGAGGTAGCCCACCGCCTCTTAGTCTGATCGGGGCTAAGGCGCTGATTACGGCATGAGCCGATTAGGTGTGCATGCGCCTCCACCACGTGCATGCCAGGACGCATTCACGGCATGCAAGCGCAGGGCAAACACATTTGTCTGCGATCATCTTGGCCGCATGGACAGCAGCCCTTCTGCCTGCCTTCCTGACCGTGTATGTGTGCGACTGTGTGATGGCACCCGCAGGCGAGTGATGCCGTGGGAGGGGCTCCACAACGACCTACCAGCCCTTGTGGCTCTGCAGTCAGCCAGTGGCTCCCTCAGTTGTACCACCATGTATATTGGCATCAAGGTAAGACTGTGAGGGAAAGGTTCAAGGGTGAGAAGCCAGCCACTTGTCAGGGGTATTTGCCGCACATGCAGGAACAGGGAGCGCTGGGGATCTGGGAAGTGGACTGTTGCTGCGTATTGGGCATGAGGGTGTATGTGCACCCACTTGGTGCAGAGCTCCGAGCCGCGCACAGGCAGACATTGGCCACCACACACCTGGTGCTGCACATGCCAGGCTGTGGTGCATTGTACAGTATGTGTGAGTCGCGTACTGCCTGTCCTGCCTGAAGTACCTGTACTGCCTGTACTGCCTGACGTACCTGTACTGCCTGTACCACAGGACTTTGCCATCAACTATGTGGCGTCGCTCCTCACACTGGGTCGTGTGACTGGGTGAGTCAGGCACGAGTGTTTGGTCAAGATTTGGGTGTTGGTGATCAGGGTTACCAGTTGGGTTCCAGGTGGCAGCCAGCCAAACCCAGCGCATGCAGCGGCAACTTTGCAGAGGGTGTGACCAGAACCAGGCCCAGTTGGTTACAAGTGGTGAAGGGCCTCGTGCGACATCATTGGGGAACTGATGCAGGTTCCTGGTGGCTACATTCGACGAGCCTAGCTTGGCATCATGCCGGTCCTTTCGGCTGCCGTGCGCGAACATGAGCGCCTACTTCAAAGGGGGATCCTCTGAGGGCGTGCCCCGCTTCCTGAACCCCGACACGGAGCAAATCGACCCGCGCTGGCTGCGTGCGGTGAGCGGGTGTTGATGAATTTGCACATGTCCCGGCCCTCGGGGGGTACTGCAGAACCTGTGGTGGTGCTTGGGGTCGGCGGTGCTTGGGGTGCTGTGGTGGTGGTGCTGTGGGGTGCTGTGGGGTGCTGTGGGATGCTATGGTGGTGCTTGGGGTCCGGTGCTTGGGGACCGGTGCACGCGGTACAGGCACCGCAAACCAGGCACTGCATATACGCAGAGCGTTGCGTACCCGCATGGTTGATGTGCTTGAGAGCAGCTGCATCGGCTCTGCAGCTGTCAGGCCTTGGTCCTCACCGCACCCAGCCAGCCAAGCCAGCAAAGCCATTGACGCAGCCACTTGTCTTCCTCTCGCACACTGCAGACATATGGCAAGGTGGCGGTGCTGAAGGTTGTGGCAAGCCTGGTGCGCGGCTGTGCCATGATCTGTACCATGATGGTTCCATCTCATGCATGCTTTGTGTTGGGCCAAGAGCTGCTGGTCAGACATGACCAACAGCTCTGGTCGTTTTGTTCATGATGAACTGCAGTAGCAGCTGCCACCCACAGACTGCCATGCATACAGGCCCCCGCCCCGCAACCACCAACCCACACACAACCCAAGACATGCAGCATACAGTAGATAGCTCGTGTACAGGTTGCATGCGTGCGCAAGTCCGCATGGCAGGTGCGTACTGCACAACACCATTTGCTCGCTCCAAGCACGGTATGCTGTGACTCACGCATGACAGGTGCGTGAGGGCACGCTGCTGCACCACGGTGACACCGACTCTGTAGTCGTGCGCGCGGTCCAGCCGACAATGGCACGCTGGCTTGTCACCTTTGACGCGGACATGACCGCAATGGTGCGCAGACACAGTCTTGTGCCTGTCGCTTTTCATCATTCTTAGAGCTGCTAGGCACCGCGCGCAAGGCAGGGCCGTGGCACACACATGGCAGTTGCAGGTGCCCACCCTGCACCTAGCAGTGCGCCATGCAGTCACATAGCGTACAGCACACTCCAGTTGCTGCGTTTGTTGGCTTGAATGATCAGATTGATCACCAGCAACGACCTCAAGCGCCTGCTGCCCTGCTGGCTGCCGCTGCCGCCACTGCTGCTACTGCTGCTGCTGTACCTGCAGCGCGAGTTCACAGGGATCAACACGGGACACATGGCACTGATTGTCAACGCGCGCAGCCGCCGGCTGCTGGACGCATGGGCTGAGGGCTACCGAGTGGGCACCGAGTGTGCGCGGCTGTGTCGGGTGGGCGATGACGCATGCTGCGCCCGTGAGTATGAGCAGCAGCCGGCGCGCTGTGCTGCAATGAAGTGTGACTGTGATATGTTGTGTGGTCCGGTGTGAAAACACACGATGGAGGATATTTCATGAGGGTATTGAAACCTGCGCTAGCTGGGGACGAGCTTGTGCATGCTGTGGATGGAGGTCATTCTGCATGCCGATGGAGATTAGTTGTGGACAGGGATCGTCCATAGAAAGACATCAGCTGTTCACGGAGATCATTCCCTGAATAACATCAATCGTACGTGGTCGACAGCCTGACATGGCGCGCCACCTGGCCCTACATCCGCCTGAACTGCACTTGTGCCGCACCTGGCTGGCTGCTCCCATGCTTGCCGGGTTTGTGCACATCGTGCAGGCCAGCGAGAGGCGGACAGAAAGGAGGGGCTCACACCCGGGGAGATCCAGCTAGATGACCAGCACTTGCTCAACGACCTGCGGGGTGCCATTGCAGCGGCCACGTACAGCCCGCCCTTGTACGCCTTCTGCCACGACCCGTATGAGTGCAGGTGTGCAGGGGGTTCAGCCCGGCTCTTTTGATAGTGTATGCCACAGTGTAGTACATGATACCTCACATGAACACAGCCTAGAACATGTGGCCGGTGCAGCCGCCATCGCGTCAGCGCTGACAGCAGCTCTACGTGCGGCATCTCCCAAACTACAGAGCCAGCCTGCGGCGAGCTGTCTGGCTGGCTGTGTGACTGTCCAATTGCCTGCCTTGCTGGCATCAGATGGTCTGCCTGACTGCCTGACTGCCTGTGCTGCAGGGATCTCAAGGCCAAAGGGATCCTGGCGTTGGCAAAGCACCCCATGCAGGCGCGCTACACCAACTGCCCTGAAGGTGCGCCCCGCTGCCGCAGAGTGTACTGCCGCCCCGCTGCCGCAGAGTGTACTGCCGCCCCGTTGCCGCAGAGTGTACTGCCGCCCCGCTGCCGCAGAGTGTACTGCCGCCTCGCTGCCGCAGAGTGTACTGCCGCCCCGTTGCCGCAGAGTGTACTGCCTCCCAGGCAGTGTGTACTGTGTAGTGTTTACTAGGAATTGCCCCGCCTGTGACCCTCATGGGCCCTGTGACGGCCTATGAGCCCTCTTTGGCTGGACAGTGGCAAACCTGTTTCTGTAAGACCGCGCACTGCAGCTGAACAACCTCCTATGACAACGGCGGGTGCACAATCAGCACGGGCTGCCCAGCTTGAATGGATGCACCGCATGCACCAATGCTTGTTGTCCTGGCCAGGCCCTGACTCGCAACAGCAGCCTACTCTGCTTCTCACTATAATGACTCAGCTGCATCGCGCTCTGGCCACGCAGATATGCGCGTGGATGAGGGACGGCTGCACAACCTGTGCGCGCCTCGCAAGCTGTACGTGCACGTCGTGTGCCTGACTGGCGACGTGGCCGCGAAGCGTGCCTTCATGAGCCGCCACTTGCTGTGGCTCGTGAATGCGAGCGGCAGTGGGTTACCGCTGTACAGGAGCAGGCAGGAGGTGGAC
>BDCZ01000025.1:89315-107418 GCA_001662365.1 Chlamydomonas applanata | reverse complement strand
CTGGCGGTGGGGGTCGGAGAAGTGGCGGCGGCGACGGGGGCTGCTAGGTGCAGGGGGGGAGGTGGGGCTGGATGTCAGTGATGGCGGCAATGGGGATGAGGATGGGGGTGGGCAGGGTGGGCAGCCACAGCTGCTGCTGCTGCAGCTGTCTCAAGGCCAGCTTCAAGGAGGGAACCAGATGACAGCTGCAGCCGTGCAGGACGAGGTGCCCCTGACCAATCAAAAGCAGAAGGGTGCTGGGAAAGGGGCTGAGGGGGGGCTTGGGGGCCGTGAGCTGGCACAAGCTGCCGGGGCGCTGGGGCAGGGTGGTGGGGCCGGCGGCCGGGGAGGGCAAGGGGGGTACTGGCAACTGACACCCCACCCTGTGCTGCCGTGTGATGAGAGTGTGGCATGGCTGAGATCAGGCGAGCTGCCGTTCTAAGTGCCGGGTGCTGGATGGCCTCTCAGCTGCTGAGCTGGTTACTGTGAAGGCTGCCACGGAAGACTATGGAGCAAGCTTACTCCAGGTTATAATGTGAGTTGGCGTGCATCGCCTGTCCTACAACAAGCCTTTCTTAACTGTGCCTGGCCGTATGTAACCAAATTCAGCCATTACAAGAGACGCTTATGACAGTTGAAGCCTCAAACACACAGCAGATGGTGCCAGCCGCTACGCTAGCTTGTGGTCGGTGGCGTCTGTGGCGCTGCCTGTTCTCCATCTAACAACCGCGAGCACTCTGCGAGCACATGCGCTCTGATCACCAGAGCCCCTTCCACCACCACTGCCACAGCCTGCTCAAAGCCAGAAGCGTGGGGTGTGTCACCACTGCTGCCTGCAGCTGCTGCATCAGAGCCTTGGCCCTGTGCAGACGTGTCGCCGCCTGTGCTGCTCGGCTGTGCCACCAGCCCGTTGCACGCCCCTTCCACCAAACGCATGATGAGCCGCAGCGCCGCAGCCTCCGTCGCACCCCCCAGCTGCTTTTTTCCAAGCTTGCGTGCTGCTTGGGCCACTTTGAGTCCCAGATCACCACCAGCCCCACCACCGCCCTTGCCACCACCAGTTACCTTACTGGTACCCATGCCCTTGCCCCCCTTCCCCTTGCTAGCACCTCCTGCATTCCCCTGAGCTTCAGCAGTCCCTGTAGCAGCAGCTGGCTGCACCAGTCCCAGCCTCAATAGTTCCTCTGGAGTAGCCACAAGCAGCCGTGCAGCTGCGACCAGGCTGGGGGCCAGTGGGCCCCATGCACGCAACCGGTGAAACGTGCCAAGCGCTGGCGTTGAGCTGATGGCGGCATGCAGCCACGAGTTGAGTGGTGCAGCGCTGTCCCCCTCTGATCCTTCCTTGTGGCTGACCTGCGGGCGCACAGTCGGTGTCGTGCACATCAGCCCCTGGCATACAACGTACACAAACGCAGCAATGGCAGCGATCATAACGGAGCGCGTGGCTTGCTCGTTGTAGCCATGGATGCGCTGGCAGAGCGAGATGTACATGTGCACATGAACAGCACACGCGACAGGAAACACATGGCTTGCTGCATCAGGGGAACCCTTCATACCGGCAGTGTGATGGGCAGCTCGTCATATGGGTTGCCTTGCGCAGCAAAGCCATAGAAGAGAAGGAGCTTGGCATTGGGCAGCGGGCCATACGAGAGGTATGCTTGATCCCCAGCGGCAAGGCTCCTGAAGCACACCACGCTGTGTGGAAAAGAGACATCGCACAAGGGCCCGCAGCCTTGCAAATCACAGTTTCACAAACAGCACACCACGGCGTGCAAGCAGGTACACAGCACAGCATCAGCGGCACCCTTGTCAGGTGCGCGCCGTCACTGTCCACTGTGGCTTTAAGCGCAAGTTGAATTCTGTCGTGCTGATGTTTTCCAAAATTTCCCAGCACATACATTTCCATCAAGTGGCTGGCTTCAGGAGCCAGTGGCTGAGGCAAGAGGAGCCAGCAAGGGACACACATCTTCCCAGTATATCCAGCCAACGTGACCAACCAGGTTGCTACTCTGCTTCACAGCAATGACATTCACGCACTTGAGCATGCTGGTGGCAGGGTCCACGCGCGAAAAGTGGACAGCATGTGGCCAGGGGCTGTGGTTCAGCAGGCTGATGAAGGGCGCCAGGCACGCCACCGGTGTCTTGGCCCCAGGCAGCTGTACCTGCACAGCTTGCGCATCGGGCACATGAACACAGCCCTCAATCCCTGCAACCCCAAAGCCATGGTGCACCCACCAGACGGGCGCACGGCAGCTGTGCAGTCAGATCGAAACACTTGCTGCTTCGCAATCCTGTCTGTCACACTGCGGCACATCGCTCCATCACTGGCCACAGCCCCCCCCCCCCACACACACACACACAAACACAGCAGGCCAGCCGTGCTGCACTGAAGTACTGCTGCCCTATTGTATGACTGTACTGCTACAGTATCGTACATACGTAATGTATACTGTCAATTAGCTGATGTGTCGTACTGCGGTGTTGTACTGCTGCACTGCCCACCTGGATGGCGTATGCGTACCACAGCTCCACTGCCCACAGGTATGAGCGGTACGTCACATGCTCCGGCTTGATGTGCTGTGGGTACGCGCGTACCAGCGCGTCCAGTACAGGCCGTAGTGCCTCGTACTGATCGCTCAAGTGCTGCGCACAACAGCGCACATGCGAGCCATGGGAGTGTGAGAGCATGGCAACAACCACCCGACCGTCTCAAACATGTCACCAGAGCTGGACGAAGCCAAGTACAGGATCTACAGACAGTGCAGGATGCACCCGATGATGCTGTTTGCTCATGCAGTGCCCTCCTTTCCATGCACCCTCAAAGCATCTGCCCATCCAACACTTGGTACACCCCCACCTGTCTTGCTTGTATTGCCTCCTGCAGAAGCCACGGCATGCCAGCCAGCGCCAGAGTCAGCTGCGCCTCCTCCACGCCCAGCCCTGTGCCAAAGTCAACCGGCAGGGCCGCCCAGAATGGTGCCCAGGGTGACTCGGCATCATGCCGGTCAATCATGGTCCAGATGACTGCTGCAGACTCTGGATCCAACCCAGGGATGCGCTTCAGCACAGGCCCCTGCGCACATGGCCGCCCATGTGTGCACATGTGTGTGCTGTGTGAAAGCCAAGGCGGTTCCACACGGATGCGAACCATATGCGGGACCCTGTCTGCACTGTAAAGGTGCTTAGCGGCAGGAGCTGGCCCACATCATTGAAGGGCTCGTTGCCTACACTGCATGGGCACAGTTGGTGACCTGGGAACCGGGTTTGTGGTGTGCTGTGGCATGCATGCACCAGTCATTGCAGTCCCTGCGGCCTGGCTCTCACGTGATCTCCAGCACGCACCAGATCTGATGTCATGGCTGTGTCATACGAGATGAGGCACGAAGCAGGGAGGGACACCAGCGCCTCCCCTGGCTTGACTGTGCTGTCTGCTGCCACCCCACGGAGGCCCCCGAACAGCGCGGGGCTCACGCGTGTGACCATGCCTCTTGCCTTGCACCAGCTGCACGCACGGGGCCGACAAGTGTAATTATCTCACATGTATGGGCGTGCACCGTGCACGTTATGTGCATGCATCCAGGTTTCCACAGCAAGCATGGTATGTCACAACGTCATGCGAAAGGTCCTGCAAAATAATACACCAGGCGTGCGAGTCTGGTAACTGGACAAAAAGAGAGCCCCATGCACCTGAGGAGGGCCCCCTCTGGCGATGGCTCTGGCATGGGCCTGCCGGAGGGGCCAGCCTGCTGGTGCGCCCCCATGCGCTCGCAGTAGCCATCGCACAGCTGCGTGACTTCCTCCTCAGGTGCAGCTTGCTTCTCTGCAGCCGCATGGGATGGGAGGGGCCAAGCAAGCACACCCCATTGTCACACATGCACACCATGTCGAGCGTGTCCTATTCGTACTTCGCCCTGCCTGCCGGCCTGCAAATGTATGCGGGAGGAGCAAGACGGCAAGCAGCCACAACACGGATGCACGGAACAGCTTCTCCGTCAACTGCACATGGCCCCACGCGCCTTTCCACCATGCTACTAGCTTGGACAGCGCGGCTGCCTCATGCTGTGGTCCAAATGGCTTGGTACCGTCTGAGGCTGCCCCTAGCCAATACTCGGCGTCCTGCGTGAATGCATGCGTACAGCATAATGTGCAATTGGCGAGCTGCCTGCATGGCTGCATGCTGCGCAACATGTGCTGATCCCGGTTGAAGTTGTTCTTTCCTTTCTCTCCATGCAGAGGCAACAGCAGCCATCAGATGCAGCAGCCATTCAGCACCTCGGGCAGGCAATCCTCTCTGATCGCCACAAGTCGCGCATGTACTTCAGACCTCGGTGGCATGACAAGTGCTGATGGCCAAAGCAGTCTCCGCGCACAATACAGTTGCGGTTGGGAAATCGGTTGTCAGTCAACGGAAATAGCCACCTGTGCCTTGCCATCCTAAGCCAGATGCATGCAGGGGTTGAAGCAGAACCTTGAATTGGCAAATGGGCCATCCGAGCAAGCGCTGGGGAGGCAAACTTTTCTGACGAACCAGCATCTGCAACCATGGTGTTGATAAACTGCTCAGGTGCTATAAAAACAGGGGGATGAGTACCTCTGTTGGGCTTTTTTGAAGCAGCACGAGGGATGTCTACTCCACCCGTGCAAGAGGTGCGGCTTGATGCAGTCAATATCCTGAGGCATGTGCGCTGATAAGCAGAGGCATCTGTTGCATATTTTTTCATCGCAGGACGAGCCTGTGAGCGCCTTGCAGCTGGCCTACCAGCAGGAGCCTGGCAGCGTACTGTCCAGGGCAACGCAGTTTGCTAAGCGGAGGGTGTCAGCATTCCTCCAGTCTCATGACGCAAAGGACACCCCAAGCATTTATGGGGCGAACGGGCCGCTCTCCTTACGTAGGTCTAGAAAGGAACCAATGGTTGGGGCACGGGGTAGCTTCCCAGTCATCGCATGATCATTTGTGGAGACCTGCCCCGGAATCTGCTTGTTCCGGGGTCGGGGCAGTGCGATGTGGGCGCAACGGTGCATCCAACACGAGGCGGGGCCTGCGCGCACTGGGGTTTCCATGGGCAGGAAACATACTTTTGCTCATGATGTGGTGCGCCATGCAGTTGGGGGGGATGGGGCACGCTACTACCTCATGAAGGAGGTGTCCGAGGCCCGTGAGATGATCAGCAAACTGGACAGGTGTGCGCATGCTGCCTTGCAGCATACTCGTGCTTGCATGCGTGCAACACGCACCCGACACTTTTTGGCACGCCCAGCGCGGTGAAACAACGGGTCCCAGTGGCACACGGTGCACATGGAAGGGATGTGCGTTGCCTGCCTTGCTCATATGCATGGCCTGTGCGCAACATGCAATGCTGTGTTGCGAATGCCAAACCGCGCGTTCGCCCTCACAGGGCGTGTGAGAATGCGCTGTCATTTCGTGAGAAAAGCAGCAAGCTGCTGGAGGAGGCGCACCGTGCACTGGGGCGGCTGGAGCAGGTGCGTGGACACACCGCAACATGCGACTGCGCTCCATAGCAAGGAGCAGATGGGTCTGTAGTATTGGGGCGCTCAGAACACGATTAAGGGCGCTGATCAGGGGTGGGTAGGTTGGTAGGTGGCAGCTACACCTTCAACGTGTAGCACAGAAGCAGTGGCACCCATATCCAGCCAGGCTGTCGCACCACAAGCAAGCTCAGGGCACAGGGAGGTGACACAGCATGCTACGGCATGCCATGCAGCTGCGCCGCACACGGCAGACAGCACCTTTCTGTGGGGCCAGACCGAGCTGCACGATGCACCAATCCAATGGATCCCGGGGTATGCTGAGCGTGTGCTCCCGTTGACATGGCCATGCAACAGGCACACCGCGTTGCTCTTTGCTGCTGCTGCAGGCACTTGCGGTCAAGTCCATGGAGACCCAGGAGCTTATCCCTCTCGCAGCGGACATCAAGGGTGCGTGCGCTGGGAGCAGCAGGCCCATGAGCAGCACGGGGCTGTGAAAGGGCTCAGCAAGGGCACAGGAACAAAGGGTGTGAGCGCAATAGCGCATATGCTGCATCACCACTGGGCTGCGTTGTTCAGATAAAGCAACCCATGCGCTCCACTGTTTCTGCCAATGGCAGGGGAGCTGGGGCTGGGATTGTATTGCGTGTGTAATCATCGGTGTTAGGAGTCAGCTGCATGAACGTCTCGCTGCATGCGCGAGCCTGGCGGCATTGCCACCTGCTGGCAGGGAGGGGTCAGGCATGCTGGATCGTCCGTGCGCATGGGCCTGTTGCATCGCACGCCCGCCACGCCGCATGCCTTCCTGCCATAAGACGTTGAACTGAAGGTGCAGCTGCGTCCGGGTCGCTTGCGCCCGCAGCGTGCGTGCGGCGTGGCCTGACCCTTGTGGATGTGTACGGCGGCTACAGCACGATTGTTAAGGTCGCAACGCTCATGATGCGCAAGTCCATCTACCAAAAGTTTGACAAGGTGTGGCAGGAGCCTGCGCGCATCAGAGATCATGGACGGCAGGCATCAGGGCGTCGCGTTGTTTGCGCAGCATGGCGTGCGGGGCCTGGCCGTGCATGCACGTGCAAGGTCTGCACACCGGGATAGGACTGGGGATGTCACTGAGGCTGCGGCTGTGAATGGCCACCCGCTTGAGATAAGCCATCTGCCAACCCGTCGGCGCATCTCGCTGCATTCTTGCCTGCTGCACAGGTCACCAGGGAGCTGCAGTTGCTGCTCACCGTGACCAGCCCCTGTGGCGGCGAGCTCATTCCCATTGGCGCCAGCGGCAATGCAAACAAGGCGCTGGGTCGCAGCTCAGTGGGGGCGCAGCTGGGCGGGCAGGCCAAGTCGGGGCCATGCGGCGGCCCAGAGCTGCTGGTGCCACAGGGCGTGATGCTTCGGCAGGGCAAGCACGAGCGCGTGTACTGCATGTGCTTCGTGCCGCACGCCGAGGCGTTTGCGCTGTGGTGGTCAGCAGGTGGGCATGAATGCGCACGTGCGGGGCAGCCGCGTGTGGGTGGGGCTGGGGCTGGGGCTGGGGCTGGGGCTGGGAAGGGAAGGGCAAATGGATCGCCTTCGTTGAGTTTTGGGGCCTTGCAATACAGGCAGCAATTTAGGGCTGCCCAGGGCAATTTGCCTGCTGGCCGCGTCCTGCAGGGCCTTACATGGCCCCTTAAGCAGGGCTTGTGCGGTCTTGAACCTGCTTTATTATCCACAACCTGGTGGATACCCAATGAATCAGCCAGCTTTCTATGCTCACCCATCAACCAGTGGGCATTCCACCAACCCGAACCGGCCAACCTCCTTCGCCTGTGCATCCAGGCAACCAGCTGGCATACTACAACGACAGCACCGGCTCTACCACAGAGTTCCGCATTGACAAGGACACGCACATCGTGACAGGTGCGATTGGAGCTGCAAATGCGGCTGTGGTCGCCATGGGAACCCAGCCGCACTGCTTCAAGCCGATGGGGCAAGCGGGGCCTGTGCAGGCTATGGGCATCGTGGGGCTCTGCAGCGGCTGGCTGGGCGATCTCTTGGGGCCGGCTGCAGGGGCTGGGGGCTCCTGCACGCTCTGCAGCGGCGGTACGTCTGAGCTGCCTCTGACCTGCCTCATGCTTTATACTGCCTTGTGCCTTACCAAGTTACAAAGCATTAAACTGATGGCTTCGAATGCTGCGGCCTGCGTGTGCATGCTGCAGCCATTAACGTTGATGACGAGGGCAATGTGTGGACGGGCCACATTAAAGGGCTGCTGCGCGTGCGGAAACGGTTGCTATGGGACTTTGCAACTGAAGACAAGGCATTCAGCTCAGCCGTGAAGGTCATTGCATTTGATGAGAATGGCAATGCGTGGGTGGGCGACGAGGCCGGCAAGGTCAAGGTGGTGCGCTTCGGCTTGGTCACTTCCATGAGTCAGGGCCCACCCAGCAGTAGCGGCACGCCGCCAGGTCCCGGCAGCCATGAGCATGTGTCGAACCGGCACCTGGGTATAGGGCGGGCCAAGCTGGAGGTGCTGGCCACGCTGCAGCAATCGCTGCTGTCGCGCATGGCTGAGGGTGCGCGCACGCTGTTCATGCCGGCCATGTTTGCGCGGCTGGGCGGCGTCACCAAGGCATGCGAGGACAAGGAGAAGGACAAGGACAAAGGGCACGTGAATGTGAAGCACAACGAGGGGCCGATCAGGTGAGAGCTTGCACCAGCGGGGCGAGGGGGTTGATGGAATGTGTCCGGGTGGGCAGTGGGTGTTGGGTGCGCATGCATGTAATCATACCCCATCAGTGCTATGGCCGCTTATCCCCAGGTCACACATGTCACCACCAGCCCCCGGCCGCTGCTTCCCTACAACCCATGGCTCCCACCGCAGGTCCATTCACGTGTGCGAGGGGCGCGCGTGGATCAGTGGCGGCCTGCGCGACTCGGCGCCCTGGTTCACGATGTATGACACCACAACCTACGAGCCGTTGGACACATATGACTGTGCAAGCTTTGGGCCCGCCACCGTCGTGCGACCCATTACGTGGCCGCAGCAGGTTGTGCTGGCCGTAGACAAGAACTGCCTGGCTAAGAGCTCCAGGCCCCTCATCAATTCCTTCTGGCGCCTTGTCACGGGCCACGAGAATGGGCAGATCCTGTTGTGGCACCCGTCCGCGCCGCACCTGTCGCCACTGCTCATGATCGGAGAGCCCAGCACGCCCGTCAGGTGCGCGATGGCGGCAGCTGGGGTCATATAGTTTCATTGACTGTGCTTCTGGCAGAGATGGGGAACGGACTCGTGAGGTGGACAGCATGGGCCCCAGGCGGCCCAGGAGACCCAATAAGGCGCACGCCGTTGGGACTTGTGCTATCGTGTGCTACTGCTCTGCGTCACAGAACACACGCCGCCGATGCTGCCCTTGATGCCACCGTGCTGTGCCGTCATGCCGTACTGCCGTGTTTGCCGCCGCCTGCACAGGGGCATCACTGTCTTTGATGACTACGGCCTGGTGTGCGTGGCACACAACAGCGGCGAGATGCACGTGTTCCGGCAGCCCAAGTCAGACGCGATGCTGCCCCCTGGCTCAGAGAGCACTGAGGCCGAGTCATTTGGCATGGTCAAGCCGCGCAAGTTTGTGTTCCGGGCCCACAAATCACAGATGCAGTCCTTGGTCGGCACGCCGTCCGCGTGCATCACGTCAAGCATGATGGGGACGGTGCGGCTATGGCGGGCTGCGGAAATCGCGGATGCCGCACAGCGCCACGGCATCCAGCTCGCGGCCCCTGTTGGCGGTGACGCCGGCGCGCAGAGCGACCGGTACTTAGGTCACACGCTCAGCAGCAAGGGCACCGCCGCGTCATCCGGTGGCTTCCAGACAGCGCCACTGAGCGGTGATGCATACCTTCACCCCGCTATGTCCACCGCATCGAGTGGCTTGCCCTCCTCCCACACTGCGCACGCGCACCAGCTGGTCTCACACCTGCAGCGGCAGGAGGCATCACTGGCAGCTGAGGCGCAGGCGCAGGGGATGGTGGCACAGCCGGGGGGGCAGCCTCGACCTCACTCAGCACAGGAGCTGGCACGTGTGCGCTCGGTGGAGTCCCCTGGCCAGGGCTCCAACCCTGCGCGCTTCGTGCACCACGGGCACCAGGCGTCATCGCCTGGCATGGTAGGCCCACATGGGCAGCCGCCTGGCCACACAAGCGATGCGTACGGTGCTGGCATGGGCCCCCCTGCCGCGCACCTGTTGCAATCCGGGGTGTCCATGCCAGTGACCGCCAGCAGTGGGGGCACTGAGATACCGCCCTCCACGACAGGATCCGAGCTCACAGGTGGTGCCACTGTCGCATCGGGCCTCAGCGGAGTACCCAGCGGTGTGCCAAGCTCGGCTGCTGCGGGCCCCGCAGTCGCCATGACGCCGGCGTTCATGAGCTCATGCCAGACGATCGACTCGTCGGAGCTCATGCTGCGCAAGCTGATCGGGCGGGGCGCGTACGGGCAGGTGCGTGCGTTGCGTGGTCGCGCATGGTGGGCTGCTTCTTGGTGCGTGCCCCCGGGTAGCAGGGCACATCAGGCTCTACAGCAAGCTGTGGCTGTACTGCGCGTGCATGACTCAGCCCTGTGGTCACGCTTGATGTGTTCCGGCCGTCATTTGCATCATTAACTGGTGTACGCACTGCGTATTTATGGAAATCTCCACATCTCGCACTGTGGTGCCACTGCGTGCTTGCTCGACGTGCCAGGTGTGGCTGGCGGAGTGGACGGGGTGCCAGGTGGCGGTGAAGGAGCTGCTGGGCTTCAGCGGGTCACCAGACGATGCCAAGATGTGGCAGGAGATGCAGAACGAGGTGCACATGCTGGGCACGTACAACCACCCGGTGCGTGGTGCCAGAACGATGCCATTGGATGCCAGAGACATGTGAACACAACACGGCATGCCACTTAGGTATCTGCATGCCGGAAGTAACACGGCATGCACGCATGCGGTGGCCTGCGCTGTGGATACCCGACTACCTTGAGCGTGTCATCACCTTGTTCGAGCTCGGGTGTGCACTGATGCGGCCATGCCAGGCTCACCCACTTGGAGCGCCCATCTCATCTGCAGCACTTGCCTGGTCACCCTGGACCTCTATGCTGGCAACTCCATGTATAACAATTTAATGACCCATCTGCCCCTTGCACCCCTGCCCCATCTTCCTCCCCCCCCGCCACCCTGCAGAACATCATGCGCTTCATGGCCGTGTGCCTGGACCCGCCGATGATCGTGATGCAGTACTACCCCCACGGCTCCCTCTTTGACCTGCTGTCGCGCGCGCGCAACAAGAACACACGTGCTGGCAAGGAGCTGAGCTGGAACAAGCGGCTGGACATGCTGCGTGATGTGGCAGCAGGTGTGTGTCGTTTGCAGCTTAGCTGACAGTAGATTACCTTAGCTGACAGGATGCTGTGGTTGGTTCTGTGTGCTTGTGTAGTTCTTATGGGGGGCCCCCAGGCAGTGGGTATCTTTGGGGAGGTCCTGTGCAGCTTGCTCAGGTCCCTACACGGAGGTTCATTCCTTGCGCGCGTGCAGGCATGCACTACCTGCACACGCGCCGGCCGCCTGTGATTCACGGCGACCTGCGCTCCCCCAACTTGCTCCTGGACCTCACCATTGACCGCGAGCGGCCCCGTTTCCACGTCAAAATCGCTGACTTTGGTCTGGCGCGGTGAGGGAGGCAGGGTCCAGAGCTACTGTTCGTTTACCGCTACTGTTCGTTTGACGTGCGGGCGGTGTAGAAGGGGTGTTTGTGTGAGGAGTGACGCATGTGGCAAGACGAGTGAGTATGGACACAGGGGTAGTGTAATGTGATGTACAGGACACCACTGGGGCTCGGTTGTTCTAAAGAAGAAGGAGGGATATCAGTGCTGGAGTGTTGTATTCGCGTGCCGCACCAGGTGATGTACATTCCACATTTCTCACCCACGTGTGTGGCGGCCGTTGGCTGCACTTGGAACGCGCAGGATGCTGGGCCACAGCTCCAGTGTGATCGTCGTGTCCAAGACGACCAACCCGCGCTGGACCGCGCCTGAGGTCATCCGTGACTCGCAGATCGGGCCGGCGGGCGACGTATACAGCTTTGCAATCATCATGTGGGAGATGCTGACGTGGCAGCAGCCGTTTGAGGACATGATGAGCGTGCAGGTGGGTTGATGAGGGTGGGGTGGGGCTGCTCTCGTGCTCTGCAAGCTGGTGGCTGTGTGCGTGCAAAGGCAGCAGATGTGCGTGGTGTTCCTCACGTGCCCTGCTGCTGCAACTGGTGTACCTCACCAGCCCTGCTGCCGTGAGTCGCACCAGAGGGTGTTCTGCTGCTTCCAGCATGTGCCCGTCGGCGTAGCACTGAGCTTGTTATGGGCTCCCTTCCGACACACTGCAGGTCATTTTTTCGACTGTGACCGACAACTACCGCCCGTACCTTCCACCTGACGACGAGCTGCCGGGCCCCGTGGGCACTACGCTGCCGCAGTACAAGGTGCAGTACATTGGCTCTCTGCACAGATGGTCGCATCGCCATCTGCCCTGCTGGGCCGAGGTTGCAACTGTTGTAGCCATGGCTTGCCCCGTGTCTGCGGCACGCAGCAGCGCACCCTTCTGCCTACCGTGCATGCGGCAGCGTACGATCTGATGCTGCCGCTGCGGGCCCTCCAGCTTGTTCTGTCAGCCTGACACATGCCCCCATCGTGCTCCTGTGCTCAGGCGCTGATGGAGCGTTGCTGGAGCCCCAATGCCCGGGACCGACCCACATTCAAGCAGATCGTGGACGTCTTCCAGGTGCGGCATGGGCATGCACATATGCCGGTATGCGGTATGGCTCTTGCCTTTGCGGGCTTAATGCGGCACGGGCAGGATAGTGGGGTGGCAGCAGCACACATGCTTGTGTTTGGCCTGGGACATTCTGGGGACGTTCCTAGGTCTTCAAGGTTGTTAGCCGCTACCGCAGTGAGCTGGCATGCTGTCCGGCGTAATCAACACATGCAACCTGCCATACGCGCGAGTGCATGCAGGCGATGCGGGAGCTGGAAATCAAGGCTGCGAGGCGACCGTCAGCTCTTGGCAGCAGAGGCAGCCCCCCAGCTGCACTGCCTGCCCCAGGCAATGCGGGCGCTGCCACGAGTGATGGGCTCGCTGGTCTGACCACTGAAGGACAGGGTAGCCAGCATGCGGGCGCGGGCAGCGCCGGCGGCAGCGCGGGCCCTGCGACGGCCAGCACATCGGCAAGCAGCGTGAAGTCAGGAGATGCTGCGGCCCTGCTGGCAGCGCAGCATGCGCGTGGTGGTGTTGTGGGGCAAGCAGCTGCAAAGGACTCTGCATCCTCCATGCAGCACCAGGAGATGCAGCGGGCCGTTTCCGGGGGCTACATCGGCGCCAGCAACCTGAGCAAGGCCAGTGGGTTGGTACCGCCCGTGCAGCTGTACGGGCAGCAGGGGCAGCATGACTATGCAGCGCGGGACGGTGACCGTGCGAGTGCAGCTGCATCTGGCATGGCGACCCCCATTGCCGAGGATGGCGGCATGGACACCTCCAGCGCGCAGGCCTCATTTTCACGGCGCTCAGCAGGGCCGGCACCCAGCAGCGTAGGCAGCGGCGAGCTGTCTGGCGCCGTGGTCACCAACCTGTTTGGCATGACGCCCATCACAGAGGAGCGCAGCCAGAGCATAGATTCACGTGGCAGCTCAGCTGCGGCACTGCTGCCGGCCAGCAGTGGTGGCGGTGGTGAGGGCATGGTGAGGCCACCCTCGGTGCACCCCATTGCAACGCTGCGTGCGGGCATGGAGCCGATCCACGAGTCCCCTCGGGAAGGCTTTGCCAGCGTCAGCGGCCCCAGTACAGCCGCAGAGGGCTGTAGCAGCACAGCAGCAGGTGCTGTCAGTGACGGCACTCAGACCACGCTCACCCCCTTCTCAGGCACCTTGCAGCAGGGCCAGGGGTCTGCATCCCAGGTGCCTCCGGCATTTGCGTCGGCAGCCGTGCAGGCGGATGGCGCCAGCAATGCCGGTGGTGCAGCTGACGCCCGTGGTGCAGGTGAGCACCGGGGCCGGCCGGGCGGTGTGCCACAGGTACTGTGGCAGGAAAACTCCCAGGCTCTGACGCAGGCCGCGGCCATCCTGGCACGCAACTCAGGCATGGTGCGCAACGGCAGTTTAGAGCTGGGGGAGGACCCGGATGACCCGTTGGAATCCTACCGCTCGGGGGCGATGGAGGAGTTTGGGTATGGCCGGCTGTCATTCAATCAGACACGGTTAGACCTGCCTCAGGAGCTCTTGGAGCAACTGGGGCTGGCCCATTTGCTGCGGGGGGCCACACCATCCCCCACGCTGCCGCAGCTGGGGCAGGTCAGGGATGCGAAGGGGCCAGAGACGGGACGCGCTTCGCCACCGGCCGCCACGCTGGCGAGCGCGCAGTCGAGCGAGCAGCCGTGGCAGCAGCCCACGGCGATCCCCACGATGAGCAGCCCGGTCGGCGTCGCAAGCAGCATCGCGATTGAGCGGGAGGCGTCAGGGGCTGGTCCCTCAAATCACGCCGGTGATGGCGCGGCCGGCCCGGCGTCCCAAGACGTGGACTTTGTGGGTGTGAATGAGGAGCTACTGGCAGCCATGGCAGCCAGCAGTGAACACAACTTGGAGAATTTGGGGATCGAGCCGCAGCCCCAGCAGCGGTTTGTGATGGGCACGCCCTCGGCTGGCGCTACCTCCTCTGGCTCAGCTGCAACAGATGTGGCCGCCAGCACCTCGTCCCTCTCACTCGCCCAGCTTGCTGCACGCAGCAGACAGCAGGGCGGTGGCCCGGGTGCCGCCGCAGCCGGCCGCAAGCCTGCCGGCATCGCCGCAGCTGGGCTGGGGGGCCGTTCCAACAGCCCGTTTGCTGCAGTCCAACATGTGGATGGCGGTGCACGGGTGCCTAGTGCATCCCAGGCGGCAGGGCACGCCACCAGGGCGCCACACGACCGCGCATCCCCGCTTGCCGGCGGCGCACGGCAGCCCCTGGTGGCGCATGCGCACTCCTCAGCTGCACGTGGCAAGGAGATCGAGAGCCATGGCTCGGGGCCACTGCCGCATGCCTCAGGCCAGAAGCCGCGCCACCGTGCCACCCGCTCCCAGGAGCAGTTCAATCTGGAGGAAGCGGCCGCTGGGCCCTCGAGCACCCATGCCGCCCGGCCGAATGCACACATGCCAGCCCACCCACCGGTCGCAGCCGCTCTACACGGTGCGGGGTCGTCAGGGCATCACGACGTGCACTCGCATGCACATGGCAGCACCCAAGCGCGCGCCTCCCCATCGGCTCGACCTGCGTGGAACAGCCCTGCGCATGCACCTGACCGTCACAGCAGCGGGCCAGCGCGCACGGGCGGGGGTTCTGGCGGCCGTGGCGCGCACGCACACAGTGCAGCAGCCCGGCTGCGCCCGCACTCAGGTGGCCTGACTGCATCCCATGGCTCGTCTGGGCCGGATTCTCCCCAGCTCTCCCCCTCCCCGGTGGTGCACGCAACGCCGGTGGGCCGTGTCACCGCCGCGCACCACACACGCACACAATCCGCGATCACCGCGAGCCAAGCTGCTGCCGCGGTGGCTGGCGCTGACATGGCGCTGCATGCCGGGGGTAGGGCGGGCTCTGCGGCCGCACACCTGCGGCTACATGTAGATGAGGAGGAGCACCTGCAGCAGCCTGATTTTGAGGGTGCAGTGGATCCCAATCAAGGCTGGCATCCGGAGTTGGACGGGGAGGAGGTTGAAGCTGAGGCGCGTGTGTCGTTGGGGGCGGCGGCTGTGGCCCTCAGTGGCCCGAACCACGGCCGTGCTGGCGCCGCTGGGGCGGCCACGAGTGCGCTGGGGCGGCAGAGTGAAACCGGGATAATGCCCAAGACGCCTGAGCACCGTCCCCCGTCCCCCAGGAAGGGTGGGCCGGAGGCGGTGGTGCCCAAGGAGCGCAACAGCGCGAGCTCTGTGGCCTCGTTGTCAGCGCTCGTGGCCGCCGGAGGTGCCCGTGCCTCGCCGGGCGACCTGGGCAGCCCGTCCGGCCGCACGCCAACCGGCAGCCGCAGCGGCTCCCCGACAAGCTCGCGGCATGGCAGTGGCTCTGGGATGCGAAGCAACCGGGGGGGAACAGGGACGCCGGGCGCCTCTGCACGTTATGGGACCACCCCTAGCTCTGCAGGGAGCCCCGCACGGCAGCTGGCATTCGGGTCGTCTGCGGCGGGGCATGCCGACAGCAGGACCAGTCACGCGTCCCCCTCGAGTGCCGAGCGCGGCAGCGGGGGCGGGGGCCGTGTGGGCTTTGGTAGCTCAACGGCTCGCATGGGGGCCGGGTCGGGGAGCCACGTGGGTTGCACGCATGGTTCTGCAGGCCACCACCCCAGCCACCTGTCACAGCCAGCGCGCGCACACCGCGCGTCTGACGCGCCCCACTCACCCACCTCCAGTGTGTCTGGCAGCCGGAAAGGCTCGCCCCATGGGTCGCGCCAGGGGACGCCCCCGAGGCGTAACAGCTCACGCACCCTCACCCATGAGGAAACTCGGTTTGCCACCAAGCCCAGTGGTTCGGTGCCCAGCAATGATGGCAGCGTGCGCAGCGCCGGTGACGCTCCGCCTCACTCCCCGATAGGACGCATGCGCTCTCGGGACGCTGACACAGCTGGCCCGTCCACCTCCCACGCACCCTCCCACATCCCCCGCCCACAACGCTCCAACTCGAACCGCGAGCAAGGCGGCGCGGCCGGCAGCAGCCGCCTGCCCAAGCCGTCCACCCAGCCCAGCGGGACACCCCCTGCTGCGCAGCACGTGCAGCGTGCGGCAGCTGCTGTGCCCGCTGCTGGTGCAGTGGGCAGCCCATCACGTACACCACACCCGGGCGTGGCGGGGCCATCACAGCCCAAGCCTTACGCGCCGCTCTCACACTTTTCTCCCTTTGCCGCAGCCAGCACACCGGAGGTAACGGCCCAGTCGGCGCATGCAGCACCCTCGCCCATGTCATCGCTGTCGTCGGTCAGCACGCAGCATACGCCGGCGCCCCAGGGCCTTTCGTTCTCGCCCTCTGCAGTCAAGTACTACAGTCCTCTCAGGTGAGCCACCACTGCCGCGCATGGCTCTGCATAGCTGCAGCGGCCTTGCTGCATGCATGTGCGTGAGTGTGTACGGTGTGGTCATGTATGTGTGTGTGGTTGGGGTGGGGGTCTCCTGCTTGCATGGGACACACCACACCCTTGAGCAGCACCTCAGGAAACATGTGCATGTGGCCCCATCTTGCTATCACGAAGCCATAGCCCCCACACCGGCCGGCAACTGAAAAACGCCTCCCACCCTGCTCTGTGTCGCAGCGCCTACAGTCCCTTTGCAGCGGCCGACTCAGGCATGACTGACGCGATTGATACCCCGGGGTCCACAGCAGGCAGCAGGCCAGGTAGTGCAGCAGCAGTGGCAGGTGCCACCGCCACGCCAGCTTCTGCGGCAGGGGCCCCATCCACTTTGGTGCAGCCCTACGCGCCCCTGTCTCAGTTCAGCCCCTTTGCACAGGCGGGTGGGGCGCCGGAATCCAAGCTGCCTATGCAGGCAACACCAGCAGCGGCCGTCAAGCTGTATGCCCCACTGTCCCAGCACAGCCCGTTTGCGCAGGCGGCGGCTGCCGCATCCCCCTTGCCAGCACAAACGCCAGCTGCCATCGACGCTGCCGCCAAGCCCTACGCACCCATGTCACAACACAGCCCCTTTGCCCAGGCAGGCGCCGACGCAACGCTGGTGCAGCAGCCAGCGGGCGTGACGCCCCCTCCTGCTGCAAAGCTCTACGCCCCCTTGTCCCAGTTCAGCCCCTTTGCCCAGCCCTCCCCAGCCACGCCGGCTGCAGCACCTGCAGCCGCGGCTGCAGCAGTGCCAAGGGTGCAAGGTGCAAGCACGTCGGCTGCGACACATGGCCAGCCTGCCAAGCTGTACGCCCCGATGACCAAGTTTTCGCCATTCGCCGCGGCTGCCATCAGCCCTGAAGAGATTTTGGCAACGGCTGGGCTGCCACTGCCAAGTGGCAGTGCAGTGGCCGGGCCGTCTGCAGGGACGCCTGCGACCACCCCAGTGGCTGGGGCCAGGCCCTACGCTCCACTGAGTGCCAAGAGCCCGTTCGCTAACAACTGAGGCGCGTGGTGTGATATGGCACAGGCTTGGGTCCTTCCGTCAGTGGGTCTTGCTGCACAGGCGGCGGTGGGCCGTGGGTGCGGGGATGGGATGGGCTGGTTGGAAGCCGCCATGCTGGCGTGCAAGGTTGGCAGGGCTTGCTCAATGCATGCATTGAGCAGCGAATACTGCAAGCCAGTCTGCTGGTGGGCTGTTTAGTGTGGGTTTTGTGAAAAGAGCGATGTCCCCTCCGCTCAGGGGTGCTCCAATGGGGCATGCGTCCCAGCTGAGCAAAGGGCCAGAAGGGTGAGAAGCTTGTGGTTTTGAGTAGATGTTGGGTGGTGTGCGTGCACCAGTAGAACCCAAAACTGGGTTAGCGATGGGGTCGTGGTTCTGGTGTGAGGCTGGGTTTGGGGCATTGCTGCCTACATAAGCGTGTGGCATGGTTGGCAATGGTTTGGGTGTTGGTGATGGTGCTGATGATGAGTTGGACTGAACTGATGCCATGCAGGTGGGAACAGGTCTGGATCACAC
>BDCZ01000025.1:76243-88442 GCA_001662365.1 Chlamydomonas applanata | reverse complement strand
GGGGGGGCTTGACCACGTCCCTAGTGCCATCGTGCATCCGGTTCTTGTTCCTTTGTTTGTCTATCTGGCGCCAGTGCGCATCAGGAATCCAAGTTAGTTTTAGGCACCCCTGTGGAGGCACATGGTGTGAAGCTCAGGCTCAGGCAGGAGGTAGTCAAGTCAAGGGCGGGCAGGCAGGGCACACGTTTTGGAGCTCACATGGGGCACATGCACGTGCCAGCTACACTCGAGGGTAGGGGGTGAGACCACGGGGCGAGACTGAGACTCGGGTAGCCTGCATGCCGATGGCTCGTCGCAGTTGTAATGTTATGTTACACAAAAGCCTTCAGCCAGTCACGGGCTGCTCAGCATGCATGCTCTCTTGCGTGCCTCCGTCGCCATTTTTAGGACCGTAATAAAAGATGGCTTGTGACATGGGGGTCCTCATGAGGGGGCGACGCTGGGCAAGCGCAAGCACTGCTATGCAGCCTGCTGCGGCACCGACGGACATTACACTCGCCAACACGTTGAGCCGGCCATAGCAGCAGGGAGTAGAAAACAGATCTCAGGCTGGGTCATTCACAGCTGCCAGCAGAATTGTATGTTCTGGCTGGGTTGAGGGACAGCGGCGGGCAGCTGCACCGCACGTCGAGGTGATGCACAAAGTCCACAAACCCAGCGGGTTACGCCCACCACCTTCTTGCACTCTGGAGCTTGTGCGAGGAGGAGGGTTTCTGTGCTATGTGTTAAAAAAGCCTCCAGCATGTCGTGGGCTGCTCAGCAAAGGGCTTTCTATTAGTGCCTAACACACCTAAGTAGCCTTGTAACTGCTTCTCATACTCATGCATCAGGTACCTTGCAGCCGACAGGGCTACAAAGGTGGACCGGTCACTCGCAGCCCCTCGCGCACTGCAGGGTTCCTAACGAAGTACAACACCACATATTGCTAAACGTGCAGCACGCCGCCCAGCCATGCCCGCTCCTGCTGCAACGTGCCGGGTGCAGATGGTGGCTGTGCTCCTGCCAGGTACGTGGCCATTGCATACCTCTGCACCTGCAGCATCAGAAATCAGCGGAAATCACCAGGCAGCTCTCCTAGCTCATAGCTCACACCCACTCCCCACCCGCGTCCCACACACAACAGGACATACCGTACGCACTTGCATGGTACAGGAAGCCACATGAGACATGACGGACAACACAAATGAACCTCTGCTCAAACCACACGGTGGGGATATGAACGGCTCAGCCACGCCCGCTTCTGAACATCCACAGATCCACATGCAGATGCGATGCAGTCAGTGGCATACCCCCCCTGCGCCTCCTGAACCTCCCACTGCAAGGTCCGGTCAAGCTTCAGTCCACAGTTCACAGTACAACTGCAGTACTGTAGTGAGGACCTGCAGTACTGTAGTGCAGACAGCCACATGGATGCACCCAGCCATGGCACACACCACCTGCCGCTCATGACATATCCCCCATTGCGCACACCTGGCAGCACGCACATGCCCCTTGCGTACTGTTGCATGTTGGCATGCCATCGCCAGCTGGCAGGCGACACACAGCAAACCAGCCTTCCCAGTCTTACAAACATACCCTGCCAACTCATACTTGCCTTCATGACCCTCATGATTCATGTCTTGCAAGCAGAATACACAGGGGATGACAGATGATGTGATAGATGAGGCCTCAAAGGGCAGTGTGAGAATTGCTCCCGGGCCGCCGTGTTATTATTAATATTAGTGTGAGAGCTGCTCCGGGCCCATATCACGGATGTCACAGGTGAGGCTGGTGGTCACGCCATAAACTCCGTCCCGTAGTGCATGGCACGCAGCACGGGCAGATGCTGCTGCACTGGCACCAGGCTGCGCCTCGCCAGCATGCAGGTGCTTTTGCAGCAGAGCCACGCACGGCAACAGCGTGTTGCAACACACTTGGCAGCTCACTCCAGAACTCAAAGAGTCTGCAAGCAACACAGTCGCACAGTTGCGGAACCTGGGAACAGCCAGCAGGGCACATGCTGCACGCAGAGCAACAGCAGGTTGCATGACGCTGCTTGTATGTTGCCCAACACAGAACGGTAAGCATCAATGCATGCACACGAATTCCCCCTTGCTTTCCCTCAGCATTATGTGCATCATCACGGCCAAACACTGCTTTGTACCTTTCTCAAACGCCATGACTCCAGGCAGTGCTGGCATTTCTGATGCCTCTATCTTGGGGCTGTGCGCTCGCAAACTTGTTCGCATGTTTTGCAGATCCAGATCGTGACGTTTCTTCAAGCAAGCACTTTTTGGTCGATTTGGTCGACGGTTTTGCGCCTGTAGGCAACGTGCATGCTGCTGGTGGGGGCAGCTGGCGCTGGCTGATCCATATTACTGCTGATGTGGATGGGCGCCTGGAGCCGCAACATGGCTAGCCAGCTGGGAGCTGCATCGCTGTGTGGGGGGGGCAATTGGCGCAAGGGCACAAGGGCACACAGTGTGCATGTACCTTACAGTGTCACAGCATGTCACAGCAGTTGCACATGAGCTCACGCACACAGCGCTGCTGCCTTTGCTGACTTCTTCTCCTGGTGGTACCGCCTCTTGTCCGCGGAAATCTTGGCGCCATGCAGCACTGTTCAGCTTGCATGTGCTTGCATGTGACGGAAAGCACATCTAAACTGTCCAGGTTCACGTCCAGCGCATAGCGCGTGGGAAGCTTGTCAAAATGACGCCGAATGGCTTGTAGGAAACCAGGCGCAGACACATCCACGTCCCCACGTATCAGCAAGCAAGCACGCAATCAGTGGTATATCTCGGGACGAGCCAGAACAAATTGCATACACCAAACAGTAGCGTTCCTTTGGGGGGTTGGTCTCGGGATTAGGGCCCAATACATTACACCCCGTGAGGTGACATGTGATGGGAAACATGCACGCGCTCATGTTTCAATAGAAACGTATACCGTAGTGATTGAACCGCTGAAGGTGCAACCTAGGTCGCCCATCCATCACTGTCGTCACAGGCGATATTCAGCTGGAAACTCGCATTTCAAGCTGATAAGATGGTGCTGCCACCGCTTGGCGAATCCAAAGCCGCAGCAGGCATTTGTAGTGCTGCGTTCCTTGTGACGTGCGTGAAGCTCCTGTTATTGGCGCGATGGAGCAAGTTCCGGCTGTACTCCATCATGGCCCTGGCCGCTGCAAGTAAGTGATGAAGATCCGGCGACCAAGGACCGTGGTCAAGCACACAGTGCTACTGGAAGCTACCGCAGCACAGCAAGGCAGACCTGCAGCGCTGACCGACCAGCACGTTTCCTTGCATATCGTGCAAGAGTTGACCCTAGCGCCTGCAGCTGTGTTGGGCGTACGTCGCGCACGATGGAGCTCCATGTGGCATGCTCTCCCACCGTGCTCAGCAGGAGCGTGTGCTGAGTGCATGACTCCCTCGTACGCTTGCCGTGTGCAGTGCGCGGCGTCGCTCAGGCCATCCGCGCAGCCACAATTGCAGACAACGGGTCAAACGATGGCAAGCACATCGTGTACAACTTTTTCTCTGCGGCTGGCTTTGGCATCAGCATCGCGGTTCAGTGCCTGGTGATTGCGTGCTGGTGCGTGCGCCACATGTACCGCTGATCGGCGGCTTGCATGGCTCCTTCCTGCACACGCACGAGCATGCAGCACCGGTGGCGCGTTCAACTTATCAGATGCTCCTGTGCTGGTGCCACTCTTACTCGCTTATGAGCAAGCACCCTTGCCTTGTTACTATTTCCTTGTCGGCTTGTGTCCTTTTGCCTTGCTTATGTGTTGTGTCGTATGGTGCATTCCCAGAAAAAGGCCCACGACATCAACACTACTGGTAGTTGAACACAATCCACAGCATCACCACCCTCTCCCACCCTCACCGCTCACCAGGTTCAAGAATACAACCCCAGCGCCTCGATTGGCCACGGCTGCGCGCGTGTTTGCCTCGCTGCTGTTCCCAATGGTCATCATTTTTGGGCCTGTGCTGGGCCTGGCCAACGCATTGCTGGTGTTTGAGGATGGTTCCACATCGGCCTTGGACCACGCCGCCAAGCTGCGCAAGGCAGCCACCTGTGTGAGTACGGGCGGTATATCATAAGTTCATAACTCGATATTTGTTCCTTGAATAGCCATAGCTCGCCCGAACCCTGCACACAGCTGGGTCTCTGCATAACACGCTTCAATGGTAGGCATCTCTACCCCTGAGGCTGCTGGGCCCCAGCACCTGACCGGAGGTGTGCGCGGATGTGCTTGCCTCATGTGTTCATGTCATGTATGGCGCTGATCGACAGATCAAACCAGGTTGCGGGCTCCAGCATACTAGGATTCTGCCGTGACATGCTGTGCCGTTCGGGTGGTGTGTCGGCCAGCTGCTAACCTTTGCGGTGCTCGCTTCCAACAGGGTGCTAGGTGCTGTAGTGGGGCGGCTCCCGGTATTTGAAGCTGGCTTGGTCCTCTAGTGATGCTGTTTAGATAACGACTGTCAGGCTCCGGCATGCAGACACCTCTGTGACACGCCGTGTTATTATTATTATTATGCTGTGCCATTGTGACATGCTGTGTCATCGTGATGAGGCGGCAGTGCACCGAGCCGGGTTCCAGTGCATGAAAGCGCATGCCGTGCGTGCCCAATGCTCAGCGGCTTGTTAATGTACCGTACATGGCTGACAGGGCATGCTGGGCATTGCATCCATCAACTTGCTGCTGGCCATTGCTGCCACCCTGTGGGCTGCGAGCCGGGACAAGGGCTTCCAGCCGTCACTGCTGCATCACAAGGTGGGTGTGCAACTTCGTGTGGCAGGGTACAGGGGGAGAGAGCGGAGACGGGCAAAGGGTGGTGGGATGAGGAAGAAGAGGGAGGGGAGGAGCGAGGAGGTGGGAGGGGAGAGGAGGAAGGAGATCAAAATGAGGAGGCGGGGAAGCGGTCCAAACCAACCATAGCACACTCACAGTGCATATGCGGGATGCACACATGGCTGCGTGAGCGGTGGGGTGGACCGTTCGGCTTCCAACCCCACCCTTCATCTCCACAGATCGCGGTTGTCATCGCCACTGGTGCGCTGCTCGTGTGGGCGGCGCCGGTGCGCATGGCGGGCCAGTTCCAGCACCCGGAGGTGGCCACAAGGGAGGGGGAGTACTACCCACTGCAGGTCTGCCTTGCCTCCATCCACTCCTTTATTTGGAAACTCGTGATACTCTGTCAGGCGGCCTGTGCATGTCCTTTTCATCTCACCCGTACACTGACCTGTCCATGTCCAGATCGTCCCCGCCGCGGCTGATTGTGGCACCCAGACATCTTCCTGTGTGCTGCATGCATTTGATTTTTAACCTTCGAGATCTGACGTGCTGTGTACTTTTTGTTGCTGTGGTTGGTTCCCGTCGCAACAATCTGGTCACATTAGTTTGCATGACAGACAAGCTATGAGCCTTGATCCTCGCCCATTCGAGCGGCTTTGCTCTTGCAGCTGCCTTGCAGCACCCCAGCAGCAGGACCCAACAACAAGCACACAAAGCAACACCCCCTGACAGCACCCCCTGCCACTGGCTCACGTGTCCTGTGCTGTACGGCCCCCTGTGTGTATTGCAGATTCTGCCTGAGCTGCTGCAGCTGGTGATCTGGTGCATCGTCTGGCATGGGCCCCTCATGGCCCAAGTGCACTTGTCCACCCGCTATGAGCAGTGGTGGGAGGAGCAGCATGGCGAGGGTTTCCCCAGCAAGCAGGGGCCAGCCGTAGTTGCCACTGATAACAGCATTAAGCAAGCCATTGCTGTGGAGGCTCCTGACGGATAGGTTGGCGTGGCTGGCATGGCCGATGGCAAGGCAGGCAATGCCTTGAGGGGACACCGTCAGTACAGGCCACGGCAGAATAAGCAATCTACACACCACAGTTTGGCCTCCTGATGCCACCACATGCCACATGCTGCAGGAACTGCCACCGCAGCAGCGGTAATGGCAGCTAGCGTCAGCAATAACAGCAGGGTGCCGATCAAGGGGTACTCGGTGGATGAGATGCAGTGGCGCATGGAATGCTGTGTGGGGTGCTGTACCAGGGCAGCTCGCAGCAACAACGAATAATAACCCATTGGTCCTGCCATTGGTCTGCTTATTGTGGTCCTGTTGTATGCATGGATCACCATCATGATTTGGGCGTGGTTCTTATGCATAAGAGCTTGTGCACGACCAGGGAGTGTGCTGCAGGGGCACAGGGGTTGTGTTTGAGGTTCATCAGCATGTTTGCGTTGCAGGGCCTCGGAGGGCATGAGTTTTTCAGGTTCAGGGTCGGGGCGGTGCGATCTATGGAGAGTGTCCTCATGTGTGTGACTGCCCCACCAGTCTATGGTACTTTTCAATGAATGAAGGTGCTGTCTGTGCTTACACACAGGCATGTATCTGGCTCCTACACCAAAGCGTGTCCACAAATAAGCAACCAAATGAGCCAAGTCTCAAGGGCTTAGAATTGGCTCTTGGTACATTAATACGACATGTCATACCCACTACTTTGTAAGATGCGCTGCCTTGCATCCAAAGAGTCCGTGTGGGGATAAGGAACATGTCTGAACATGACAAAAAGTGTGAGACAAGGTAGTATGTGAGATCACTCTCGTACATCCAGCTCAGCCAGTTGCATGGCAGTCTCCATAACGACGTCCTCGCCCCTGTGCCAGAGAGGGCAGCAGTGCAGTGCAGTACAGCAGCAGTGCAGTACACACGGGCAATGATTAGCAGTGCAGAACACGTGGGGACTGGGGTGTGTGAGGGCTGGATCACACGTTCACACCACAAACCTACAACAGTTTATCGACTACATCCGATTGGGGTGAGTGACAGGCACGGAGGCCAAACAGCCCACAGTCACGCAGTCCACGCAGCGGCGTCCGCAACACATGCGCATGGCCGTTAAACACGCCCTTGGCATAGGCACAACGGCAGTGGGCAGCTTTCTGAACTGCGAGCCCGGGACACAAATAATGTGTCAGCCGCATGCTCAATATGCATATATATATGCAGTGGCCGCCCTCCGCCTTGCGTGGCTTCATTTAGGCACGCAGACACACCACATAACTACATAAGCTGTATGCAGCCTACAGGTGTATATACAGGCGACAAGATGTGCAGCACACAGTATCAGGCATGATGGGTGTTTGCTTGCACGAGGTTTCACGGTTCCGGGTGCGGTTGTGCAGTGCCACATACCCAACTCCCAGCAGCGGCGTGCAGGCCATACCCAACTCCCAGCAGCGACGTGCTCGTAGGCTCTATCCGTGCTGCTGCCTGGATGACCTTGGGCTGGCTGGCAGCTCTTATCCAAGTGCTGGCAGAACCTGTTGGGCGCATGCACAGATAGCGCCAACTGCCACCACAACCGCCAGCTGCTGGCGCCGTGCTGGCGGCTGGCATCTTGAGCTGGCGGCTGGCACACCATGATTGGATAGGGTGGTGTTGGTGTTGGTGGTGCCTGGGGCTTGTGCGATAACTGGAAGAGCACAAGATGGAATTGATAAAGTAGAGCACAAGATGGAAACGCCGTGTGATTATTTATCATTAGAAGATGGAAGTCCAAGGAAGGCAGGCCACACGCCCCCGAACACAGTAGAGATGGTGCAAGAGTGGCAATTAGTGGTCAGCCATCTTAATGACAGCCGATCTCAGGACTCACCTGAAGCGGCAACGTGCTGCATGCCATGCACAGGTTACCGCATTTTGGAGCGGGGTCATTGTTGAATCACCTGGGGTTGGATACAGAAGCAAGATTCATCCAATCGCGGACATCATGTGCATCGCGTGTGGGCACGTAGCAGAGCTGCCTGCTGCGCATGCTACATGTCAGCCATGTGTGCCGCTCGTGTGCATACGTGCCGCACCCAGTTGCAGGTACGTAGGGTCTGGGCCAAGGGTCAGTGCGATGTGCATGCTGGGGCATGGGATCCCATGGGACCAGCATTACGCTCGTGTGTGCTTGCAACATGCTTGCAAGACTCCATGCGTTAGCCTGTGCACTTCACATTTGCACAGATTGCACAGATTGCACAGATTGCACGGATTTGGTTGTCACGGACCATAAGGAGTTGGGCCAACTGCTGTCATTCATACGCCACCTGGAAGATGCCGCGTTGTCGTATCTCGAAGTGACGATGGAAGATGCTGCCATAGTTGAGTTCCTCAAGGCAAAGAAGCAAGGTAGGCCGCTCAATGGACTAGTAGAGGGCTGTAACATCAATTAGCGCTTGAGCTGGGATGCTGCTGTCACAAGCTGATGCTCCTTCCTACGCTTGGGACCTCAAGGGTGTGGCGGTAACAGCCCGTCGTCCGATCCTTTGCCATGCAATGCCGCTCTTCACACCTCCATGGACAACCGCGGCCTCCCCCCCATCCCACCCCTTCCTGCAGTTTGTGAACAGTGTGCTTTCGGCAGTTGTGCTTCCATAGTTTGTTAGTTCTTGTCCTGTGGCGTGTAGTTTGTGGTGTGCATTCTTCCTAGTGCTTCATTTTCCTCCTTTGGTTGCTTCTTGCTCTTTTGTGGGTTGGAAGAGCGCTGTGTGTGGTAGTAGGGGCAGCAATGGGGCCGCCCTTGAAGCCCGCTGCTCGCCCAGCCGCCCGCAGGCCCGCCTGCATCCCCCCTCGCCCCCCTCGCACGCCCGCACTGCTTTGCACACCCCATCCTGCTCTCCTGCACCCCCTTCCTCCCCTGTGGTGCTGCCTGGAAGGCATGAAGCTCTCTTAAAACTCCTACTGCCGCTCCCCCACCCCGCCCACCCCCTCTCATGTGTGCCCCGCTGCTCTGTTGTGCACACACAGCGGCCACAACAGCGCTGGCCGGCGTGGCGCCAACAGGTGTGATGTCGGCATGTGTGTGATGTTGTAGCAGCCACCGACCCTGCTAACCCTAAACCCTAACCCTAAACCCTGAACCCTAAACCATTTCAAGTTGTTTTTTTGTTCTTCTCCTTCTCCCACTTGTACTGCGTGTGACCACCTTCACTGACTCTCCACGTACATGTATTTCCTGCCATGCCATGCTTGCCTGCCTGGACAGTCAGCCCCAAACAGCAGTTTTTCATGGCCTCCCTGTCTGCCCTGTATGTGTAGGTGCAACTGGGGGCAACAATGGGGCGAGCATTATCATCGCAGCTCTGATCATGGCAGGTGGGTGGGTGGTGCGGAACCAGTTTTCATTCCTTCTTCTTAGGGTGCATCATGACTTTCGTTCAAAGAGCTGGGGCATGGATGACAAAGCAGGAGGGCACAGCTGGCAGCGGTTGCGTGGCAGCGGATGCACGTTGCTTGACCATTATACATTCGTAACAGCCCACCTCTCCAGCCCATGCGGTGTGATATACACACAATGTGGTACACACCACATTGTGGCTAACACTCAGGACCAATACAAGAGAATGAGAATGCAGTGTCTGCTTTTTGCAACCGGCAACGCATGCTTGCGTGCAGGTACCCTTGGTCCTCCCGCGTACAGTATCAAGAGGACCGCGGACCAGGCCTCTGCCTACCTCGCTGGATTGGGCTATTTGCCTAAAACCGGCAAGGAGATCCCCCGTGGTGCTTGGAAGTGGGTGTGGGAGCGGGCAAAGGAGCTGGCATTGATAGCAACAGGTGTGGTGAGCCCAGCATTGATGAAGGTGGTGATGGCACGCCCACCTCCCCGTGCCCGTCCCTTTTCATTAGGCTCCCCTCGCGCATCATGTCCTGCCGGGCCCCCCAGCCCTGTCTAGCCCTGCAATCTGCTGGTGGCGCAGGGCACGCATTAGGAGGGCGGGTGGGTGAGCGTGCAGGGGGAGAAGGGGCGGGCCTGTGAGTGGGTAGGTGTGTCTATGCCTAAACAGTTGAGCTTGGTAGTACACTTAGCTCAGATATTTGAGAGCAAGAAGTGGTGATGCTATGCTCGTCAGTTGGGAGGCGTTGCAGCTTCACTGTGTGTCAGCTCGGTTGTAGCTTTAGAGCTCATGGCAGCTTATGAAGCAGTCATCAAGGGGTGCGTGCCATTCCTTAGTCCTTCATTCGTAACACACAGGATGCGCTGGTTCATGGTGGAGTTTCCGCAGCAAAAGAGGGGGTGGTGAAGTGTGAATTTGACAGACTGCGGCTATGGATGTTGGCATGTGTGGACCTGTGTATGCTGGCCTGGTGGCACGTTGCATGTGTGGATTGAGGATATGACGCACCCAGCTGCTGTATATAGTGCCTGGGCTGAGCGGCACAGCGCCTCGGCTAAGCTGGGATGGTTCGTAACCTGCGTTGCTGGCTGAGCCATGTGCACGTGCGCACCAATTCTGGTACTATGAGTTTGCATGTCATGATGTGGTGGGCATCTGCCTCCTCTTTCCGAGGGCATTCTAGGTTTTTGGAGCCTCAGAGCCTGAACTCTGCCAGGTTGTTTGCTGATGAACAAGCCGGCTTTCGGCCCATGCTCATTCATTCCTTGCCTGCCTCGGTTGCAAGTAGTTGACGGTTGAGGCGCCCTGCCAGGACAGCCTGGACACTTGGACACGGTGCAGGCCAGCCGCCAGCAGTGCGGGCCAGCCTAAACAGCAGTCAGCAGCTACCACCCCGCAACCCACTCCAGCAGTGCATTTGCTTGCAGCCTAATCTTCACATCTAGCACACACGCTTGGTGGTGGGGCCCCCACTCCGTGCCTGCTCATATACAGCCGCCCCAGGTGTTGTGCGCCCCTCGTGCCTGACTCATGACAGCTGCCTCATGCATGCGGGCGTGGTTTTTGCTGCTGACGCGGAAACAGGACGTGTGCCGCAGGGGCACAAGGGGGGTGGTTGAGGTCTCACAAGATTTTTCAGATTGCAGGCCTGTGAGGGCACAAGTTGTTCAGATTCAGGGTCAGGGCCAGGCAGTCTATGGAGAATGGTCCCATGTGCGTGAGTGCCCATCAGTCGGTGGTACCTCGCGATGGTACAGTACGTATCCTTCAAAATGAAGGTGCTGTCTGCGCTTACACGCAATCATGCATCCGGCTCCTACACCAAGGCGTTCTCCCCACAAATAAGCAACTAAATGAACCAAGTCTCTAAGGTCTAGATTGGCTATTGATATGAATAATACCACATGGCATATCCACCGCTCTGTAACATGCGCTGCCTTGCATCCAGGTAAACGGTGTGGGTACAAGGTACATGTCAGAACATGTAAGACGACGAAAGTGTGAGATAAGAAGGTATGTGAGATCACTCCCGCACATCCAGCTCAGCCAGATGCTTGGCAGTTTCCACGATGACATCCCGGCCCCTGTGCCAGCAGGGGCAGTAATGCAGATCGCAAGGGCAAGGCATCAGCAGTAGAGAACCATGAAGACTGTGGAGTGTGTTGGCGGCTAGTTCGCATCAGTCAACAGACCTATGACAGGTGATATAATGATCACATCCATTTGGGTTGGGGGGGCAGGCAGGCGCGTTTTGCAAGCCCACACGGCTTCATCCTGCAACATGCACATGGCCGCAGATATGTCCATGACACGGGTACAAGAGCGCTGGGCAAATTTCCAATATCTATAAGTTGAAGTCCAAGGCACCAGGTCACGTGATGCCTGCATGCTTGGCATGCATATGCATTGGCCGCCTTGGGCGGCTTCGTTTGGGCATGCAGATACACTGCATGGGCTGTATGCAGCTTGCACGGCTACAGGCAACAGGGTGTGCAGCACTACAGTATGAGGAATATACACGACAGGCAATACTGTGCACATGGGGCAGTCACGCACATGGGGCCATTCTCCATGTGGTCCCACCACCCTGGTGGCAGGTGACGTGTGCCGTACAGTGCTCCTAGCAGGGCCCCCGCCATGGCAGCCAGCGTGTCTGTGTCCCCCCCGTAGTGCACAGCCGCCACCACAGCCGAGGCAGGCAGAGGGGACAGGCCGTGGTGCACGAACGCACACAGCGTGGCGGCGACCTGCAACAGCAGCAGGGGCACACGAGGCGCCACATGTCACACACACATATGGTACGTCAGGAAGCACAGCTTAGTCGGCAGAAGCTGAGATAGGGTGCAGATTGAGTGCAGGTTGGTTGGTAGTAGGTTAGCAGCGGCGGGGCCGGCCACGCCCCCTGCCCGCCCACTCCCAGCTGAGTACAGGAGGCCAGCAGCTGTGGACACCGCCATGGGAATGCAGCAACGCTCGTGCATCATACACCACAACTCTAGCCACGTCCCAGGACTGCATCTCCCTTGCCCAGCCCCTCCCCTGGCC
>BDCZ01000025.1:55823-72235 GCA_001662365.1 Chlamydomonas applanata | reverse complement strand
GGGGGGGGATGAGAAGGGCTGAGAAGGGCTTCCCTGGGCTGAGAAGGGCTTCTCTTCACTGAGAAGGGCTGCCAGGGATGAGTATGAAATGGGGGTAAGGGCGCTAGGGACAACTAGGCATAAAGAAAGCGGCGGGGTTCACATAACCACGCTCATGTCTCAACTTGGTCCCTCAGCAGCCCGATGTGTGCCCTGGCACACACAAGAGCCAGCGCAGCATCATGTGCCATGCGCTGGGGCGCTCTACATGCCTCTGCACGCTTCTGCATGCTCATTATGCTTTGCACGCTCTGCCAGGCCCAATGCCGACCGTCGGCATGTGCACATTTGCAGCTGAGAGCCCGCAACAGGCACAGCATCGGGGGCACACTCCGCATGGCGGACGCACGCACCCGCGGTTCGTCCTTTTGTACTCGGTGAAACCCTTTGGGTGCATCTCTGCAATCGCCAGGCTGTCCCGGCCCTCCACAGCCGCACCCAACGCGTCTGTCAGCCAACACTCACGGCAGCAGTCAGCTGTCGGGGTACAGATCATGAGCCAAGGCCTTAGCTAGGGCAGGTGTGTGCACCGAGGGGTGTGTGTGCCCGCTGTGGCCGGCCCTGCCCTGGACTGCACGCATGCCTGAATGCATGCTGACCAAAGCATGGGCAGGCCAGACCTGAGGCCTGCTCATGGTGTAGCATGATGGCAAAATTACACATGACTGGTGACTCGATGCCATATTTGGTGCAGTCAGGCCCTGGTCCCTCCCCCAGCACGCACATGCGTGCATACATGCCCTGGCTAGACCTAAACATGCACGACAGGTACGCCCTTCCATGCAAATCGTGCAGCATGCACAGCGCTACACATGCACAACAGCTTCCCTACACCCCACACTGCTTTGTTCTGCGAATGAAGCAACCACGCAGCTGGTTCAACATGGTTTTGGGCAACCCACCTCCCGCTGCCTTCCAAATGAGCGCCCCAACGCAACGATCCGTGTGGCCGTCTGAAGCTGTGAGCACCGCAGATCCTCTGCGCTTGGCAAAACACGGTGTGGTTTTCGCTTCTTACTATTGCACCTAGAAGTTTAGGGTTTCATATAATGCGGCGTACTTGGATGCGCTTTTCATGTTGCCCATAGGCTGCTTGTGGTGCAGCCTCACGGTGCAGGTCCTAGAAGATGCAATGAGCCTGTGGCACGCAAAGCTGGACATGTGGTGAAAGGGTACGCGCCAGATGAAAGAGACAGCAGCTGTCTCACACGAACTGCGGCTGGCCTGATTTACACTGCGCCGCCTTGTCCTGATCTACACTGCTGCGGACCCAAAGCTCTTCATGTCTTCAATGCACAGATGACATGTGCAGATTACTGCGCATCATTCAGACATGATGTAACAGGGTGTCCCAGTACTTGGCACGGTGCCGAAGAACCAGCCAAAGCTGCTTGACCTGCTGGTTGTCCTGGTGACCTTGATCCCTGGGCCTCCCAGCAGCAGGGCCCCGTCACCGCTGCTGTAAGGCTTGCAAGGTGCTCCAGAGTGGGTGTCAAGTTGGACTAGAGTGCCGCGGAGGCACACAACTGGTTGATTACTGTATAACTTAGATTCAGGCACGTCAGCAGGGCGCCGCAACTGGCTGGGGTAACATCACATGCAAAGTGCTGGCAGGAACCGGAGCGCGCTGCAGCGGACCTGCCTTGAGCGCAGCAGCACATGCCCACACCCCATGTGCACATGACACCCAGGGTGCATGTCCCTGCATGACCCTCTCAAGCACAGGCGTGGCTTGTGGCGCATGCGTGAACTGGGACAGATGGGGATGAAGGATAACTGCGAAAAGGGGACACAGGATCACACCATACTCGGCAGCATTGCACTTCAATGCTCCTCTGCCACACGGGCGATTGAGGCAGGCCTGGTAGTGAGCTCCACTTGATGCATGCCCGGTCGAAAAGTAGGCCAAAGCATCAAAGCCAATGTGCATGCAGCTAGCCTCACAGCTGCGCAACACAAACACCAGCCTCCCATGTGCCTCCAATGCCCATGTTACCAAACGCAACGTCCTTTCATCCTGCTCAGACGGCTGTTGCAGCCACTTGCGCCGAAGGACCCTACTGCCATGCCGTTTGCATCCTGCCATCTACAGTAGTATGTGCACATGTCCCATCTAGCACCTGAGCCTGTCTCATGCCACCAACTGCCTTTGAGCGGGTTTGCCTGCCGTACCCAGTGTACAGTGAACCGCATGGCAGACAGGAGCTCTGCGCAACCTTGCACGCTGCAGCTGTACAGGCACACCATGCTTCTCCAAGCAAGGCACACGCACAACATGCTTGGCGCACCGTGGCACGGCCCTGACTGTGCGCTATCAACAGCACGGGCCAATGCACTTGCCGGCGCGGTCGTGCATGCACAGTTGCATAACCCAGTTGCCCACGCATGCACCCATGTGGCCATGCGACTCAGGCACCTCCCCAGAGCTCACTTCACCCTCTTCATCTCACTTCATGTACCCCATCTCACTTCATGCGCCCCATGCCTGGGAAGCCACCCTTGCCATCCATGCCTTTCATGAGGGAGCTTAGCCCTGACATGCCACCCAGCTGATTCAGCAGCTGAGGTGGCAGTGCTGCGCCCATCTTTTGTAGTGACTGCTGCATGTGGCGGGGGTTCATGGGGATGTCGCCCTTGAGGGACTTGAGGTTCTTGGGCAGGTTGGCCGCTTTGAGTGCCTGCGTCGCGTACTTGCTGTAGTGCTTGTACGCCTGCAGGGCGGCGGTACAAAGGGGCGGCAAAAGGGCAGTACACGATGTGATACATGAGACGGGTGATGAGTGATACTGGGCCATGCGCAGGCTGAAGTGACACCTGCAGCAGGGGCGTCAGGAGATAGCGAGGAACACAGCGGAGCGGCAGCAACGCAAATCGCGGTAGCCAGCAGCTCTGATGGGGCTCATGCAGTGGCAGGCCTCCTGGCCCACATCACGTATGTCGGGACAGCAGCGGCGGTGGCGGCGGCCGTAGGCACACAGTACGCATGAATAGACACAATACGGAAGGAAGCACCGGTGTGCAACGGCGCGCACCTCGATCAGGTGTACCACTTCTGCGGGTGAGCGGCCCGAGCCACGCGCAAGCCGCGTGATGCGTGACGGCTCCTGCAGCATCTTGATGTTCGTGGAGTCCAGCTCCTGCGCGGATACAGGCGGAAGCAGCGAGGCGGTGAGGACGCGTTGCGTGCTTGTGTGCGTGTGAGCGTGTGAGGGGCGTGCGCCAGCCATGTGCCTGCTGAACCCGACCCGCAGTGATGCAACGCCCGAGGGCAGCCGCACGGCAAGTGCTGAGGGGTCATGCCACTCTAACCCTACACCCTGGAGCCTGGTACCTTTCCATACCTTTCTCACTGAACCATGCATTTCAGGTCATGGCAGCAGGGGTGCCATGACCTGAATGCATGGTGTCGTCAGTGTTGTTGTGCAGCGACAGAGTGCAGTACCTCGTACAAGACCGGTGCAGCATCCGTGCACGGGGAGCCATGTGCAACCGAAGCCCCAGACCCATCCCATCCCCAAACCCTTTCAGTCCCCGGCCCTCACCTTCTCCGTCATTGACTCGATGATAGTAATGAAGCGCTTCATGACCATCTGGCTTGCCTTGTCGTTGCCCTTGGGCAGCAGGTCCGAGTTGAAGCCAGGCAACATGCTCATCATCTGGGGGAAGCAGCAAGGAGCAGGTGTGGATGGGCTTGAGGGTCAACGGTCCCAAGCTCCAAGGGTCCAAGGTTCAACAGAGACGAGGGTCAGGTAAGCCGTATGTGTCAGGTGCAGATTCGTGCACAGTATTGCAGGTTTCTCCTGAAACTTCTCAGCAGCTCTTCCACAAGTCTCAAGTATGAGATATGTCACTCTGCCTTGGAGCCACGTTGGTATGCCGCCGCACACCTGGCTCACCAGCCCTGCATGCAGCCATGCTTCCAGATGCATTACGCGCGCTACATACCAGAATACCAACGCCATACATACAATTGGCAACGCACGCGCAAGCGCACACCTGGCTCATCGGCCCCAGCTCCAGCACCGACTCGAACATGTCGCGCAGCACGCGCATCGTGACGTTGCCCTTGGAGATGGTCTCCAGCAGCTCAGGCTGCTTGTCCTCAGGGATCACGTCCTGAATCTTGTCCATCAGCCCACCCACGTCACCCTGCGATTGCAGCATCATGCAATCTAAGGTTGCGATCCATTTCACTCATTTCCGCCATATTCATCGGTTGCTGCGCCGATAGTGCCATGCATGCACACGTAGATGGCCCCACTCGCAAGCAACCACCCCAGCGCTCGGCGCTCGCCCGCTCCAGGGCCCAGCCGGCCTCACAATGGCACATCCCCATCCCAACCCACGCCCACCCTGCCCCAGCAGCCCTGCCAACACTGCGGCAAGCAGTTGCTTCCTCCTGGCCCCAGTGTGCTGCCAAATGGCCACATGCCATATGCCCGCATGTCCATCTGCCCACGCGTGCCGCACCTTGCCCAGCAGCCGCTGCACGAAGCGCTTGGTCTCAAAGCTCTCAAACTGGTCCATGTGCTCTCCCGTACCCAGGAAGATGATGGGGGACTTGGTAGCTGCCACCGCAGACAGCGCGCCACCACCCTTTGCATGACCGTCCATCTTAGTCATGATCACGGCGCCCACCTGTGCGTTAGTGTCACGCATCACACGATTCGTACGGGCCGGTCTTAAACAAACCGCGCGCCATGCTGTGCACATCCGCACCCCTAAACGGTGCCCCACCCAGCTGATCCGCCTCCTGCATTGAGGCCCAGCACAGGGACATCGCACCCTCACCACTATGACCGTACACACCCCACCTTCATCCTCGCATTTTGTCAGGACAGTTTGACGCCCTACACGCCTCGCCCAGGGCCCCCCCCCTGCATGCCACAAACCCCCAACCCCCACCCCAGCCCATCCCCCACCCACCTCCACGCTGTCCTTGAACGCCTTGGCCTGGTCGAATGCGGCTTGACCGATCGAGCCGTCCATGACGAAGATGACGAGGTCGGGGCGCACGGCTGCGGCGACCTGCAGGACGGCACACCCACATGCACAATTGCACATGCTGATGGTTTGTTGTGGGTGGTGGTGCAGTGTCATGCGCCGTGTGCTGAGGCGGATGGTGGCCGTTCCTGAACCACCATCGCCATCAGTGCGGCATACAGGGCATCAATGCCGCATGCAGGGCACATGATACATGCAAGCACACGCCAGCCTCAGGCTGCAGCTGAAGCTGTAAGGTGTGACTGCAGCTGTGGGCTGCAGCCTGTGGCGATGGTCTCTGGCCTGTTGGCCCATGGCTGTGGTGTGCTGGCTACTGCACGAACCTGCCGCATCTCCTCAAACAGTGACTCTTCCTGCTTGTGCCTGCCTGATGTATCCACGATGATGAGGTCGCGGCCCTCGCCCCTGTGGGTGGGGCCACAGTGGCACGTGGATGGACACAGGCCTTCAGTACATGCAGCCGGTGGCATCAGCCAAGGGTCATCAAGGGTGATGCAGGGGGTGGTGCAAGGCGGTGCAGGGGGCACCCCCTGCACTGCCTCCACGCCCTGGCATTGCGCGCCCACATCCTGCCCAACATCCACATCCTCTATGGTTGATGCTGTGAATCTCTGAGGCATCTCCAGACATGACCGAAAGGGCACTGTACTGCAGAACCGTAAACCCAACGCACCTGAACATCTCCACACCCTGCTGCGCAATGACTGCAGGATCTGTCTCCTTGTAGGACCCATAAAAGGGAATGTTGGCCTTGGTGGCGTTTTGCTTGAGCTGCAGATGGTGAAAGAGGCGCGGGCGTGCTGAGGGTTTGACCAGAACATGCTGTGTGATGGGTGCGGCCGCACATGCAGCAATGGGTTGTGTGTAAAGTTACACTAAGGCAGCAGGCTGTCCCCTGTATGAGGCCAGCGTGGAGCACGCTGCAACGCACCAGCCTGGATAGCACACCCAAGTCACAAATGGGTGCATGTGCCCATGCGACACGCACTGCCCATGTGCCCATGTTGAACGCGAACGCACCTGGTCGAATGCACCCGCACGGAAGGTATCCGCGCAAACCAATGCTGGCTTCCACCCCTTTTTCTTGTGGTAGTACGCGTACTTGGTGCACGTGGTGGTCTTGCCGCTACCTTGAAGACCCACAAACATCACCACTGATTGCTTTCCCTTCTTGAGCTCCATCTTCTTGGGATCAGCGACCCCGGAGTCCAGCATGTCGCAGAGCTCATCAAACACGGCCTTCTCAATGACGCGCTGTTTGTTCAACCCTGCTGCCAGCTGCTCGATGTTCACGCGCTTCTTGATGCCGTTCCGCAGGTTGCTAACCTGCTTTACGTTCACATCTGCCTGCAGCAGCGCTGTGCAAATCTCCTTGCAGAGGTTGTCCAGCACCTTCTCGTCAATGAACGTGGCTTGGCTCAGAGAGGCCACCGCCTTGGTGATGCGGCTGCCCAGCTCATTAAGCACCATGGTTGGGACGTGTCACCTCTAGGCAGCCCCTGGTATTCGTCAGCTGCTGTCGAAAGAGCGCAAAAGAGATAGTATGGCGCAAATGGCTGATATCAGACGTGGAGTTAGGTGCTAGATCATTCGGCCTAGTTAACTCGTCCACCCCATCCCATTACCAATTTGCAGCTGGCAACGTTCTGACACACACTGCACCGTGCACTGCGGATGGCCCATTCGCCTGGCAGTGATGTCACATCTGGGAAAACGACTGCATCGCGGTTCCGACACAACTGCGTGCAGGCAGATCTGAGGTCTTCAAGATGCAGGCTATAGCATCCACATCCCAATCTGTGGCTTCCACCCGGTACAATTTGGTCCCGATGCTTCCAGCACGCGGATCCCTGCGCGTGCGTGCGCAGCAAGCCGGTGGACCTGAGACTGCACCCAAGCCAGCAGCCCCTCGTGCTCCCCCATCACGCCCCATGCCCCAGCGCCCAGCAGGGCCACCCGTGATGCTGGGCCCTGATGGCAAACCCTTGGAGGTGCGGTGCAGGTCCAATTGGCGTTCGTGTCGGAAAATGTTTGCCATGGCAGGGCACGATTTGCATGGCATGCCTCGTCCCGGGTACCGCACGCGCTGTGCGCATGTTTATTGTGGCATGCCGCGCCCCCCCACACCCCAAAAACTGCATTTACTGCTGCGTCTTGTGCGCATTCTCTGGTTCTGTGTGTACAACCGCGGCACAGCTGCACATGGAGAGCGAGGCCATCGGCATGCCATCCCATGCGGGTGATGCCACTGTGTCAGGGGCTTACACAGCTTGTGCACGGCACCTCATGTATGTAATGCATCATGCGGCATGCTGTTATGCGCCATCCAGGTGGTACCTGTGGAGAAAGCTGGGCCTGAAGCATGGGCAGGTGTTGCGCAGCTTGACACTGGGAAGGATGACATCCCTTACAACTGGGGGTGCGTGCCGCAGTTGCCGTGCTCTTTCTCGACCTGCCGTGCTCTTTTTCGACCCTGCCGTGCTCTTTCCCAACCCTGCCGTGCTGCCGTGCACTCTGCTGCGTTGTCTTTAAAGTGAAACTCTATGTTATATCAAGACGATGCCTATGACATGTAGCGAGTAGGCTTGGGGAGCGTGGGGATCCGCAGGTATTCTGAATGGGGATGAGAGATCTCATCCCCATCTAGATACCCACGCTTCCCAAGCCTCCTTGCTACATAGATCAGAGGACCCTTGGGGCGATGGATGCTACCTGCCAGCTCACAGCTGCACACAGATGGCGGCAGCCCCGCCACGCAATGCACGGCTGCATGCACATGGCCAGTAGGGCATGCGCCTCGCGGCCAGGGCGCTTCCGTGCTCGCACTACGTGGTGATATCTGCTTCTGGTCGCCGGCATCGATCAAGACTCTCGCATCTGACTTGGAGCTGATGTGAGCGCACTCTACAATGCAAGGAAACACGGTGTTTGGCGCGCGCAGGAAAACAGCGCTGATGGTGGGTGGTGATGCGGTCGCGTTGCTGCTGTTTGCCGCGCTGGGCCGTGGCAACCATGGAGAGGGGCTGAACGCCGCCGACACCTTCAGCACTGCCCTACCCTTCCTCATCGGTGCGCGGGTGTGCTGGATCAGGCCTGCGCCACATGGCCCTGTTGTTAATGCAGGGAGTATGGCAGTTTGTGGCTGTGGGTGTGATTGGCAGCGACATAAAGCACAGGGGTCAGCACCCAACAGCTCACACGCACCACGATACAGTGCTTACAGATCCCACGTTAGGCAAGCAGGTCCTCAGATTATCGTGTTGGGAGTCCCAGTGCCTGAGGTAGCCATCCATGGGGTGACCGCGCCGCACGCAGGCTGGTTCGCCACCTCACCTTTCCTAGGCGCATACTCCCGGGAGGCGCAGGGTGCTGACGTGCCCAAGGCCGCGCTGGCAGCAGCCAAGGCCTGGATCGTGGCCACACCACTGGGGCTTGTGCTCCGAGGGGCGTCCAAGGGCTATGTGCCCCCCACACCCTTCATCATCGTAGCCATGGTGGCCACCGCAGTGCTGCTGGTCGGGTGGCGTGCGGCGCTGGCGAAAACAACAAAGGAGGTGGGTGTGGCGGAGTGTCAACCTGAATGTTGCACGTATCGGAAGTGGAAGCCAGCAAGCAGGCGTGCAGCCTTTCTCCTTCCTTCCGAGCAGGAGGCAGCGCGCTGTGTACCCCTCCTGGTGGGGCGTGCATCAGACCCTGGTACCAGCTCACATACGCAACCTCGAGGACTTTGTTGCCATGGTGCCCTCGCCCTGCCAAAGTAAAATTGCTGTTTGTTGATGCAAGCGTGGGGATGTACTGCCACTGCCTCTGCACTGCAGGAGCCCAAGCTCACCCCTGCACAGCGCGCGGCCAAACGTCAGGACAAGCAGGGCAACCCCTTTGAGTTCCTAGAGCTGCTCACGAGCCTGACCAAGCGCTGGTGAACGCCGTCAATGTGTGACCCCAAGTGTGGCAGTGAGCGGTGGGCCGGGTCGCCCCGCCAACGCGCTGACCTTGACCCTAAATTAGCTGGGGTTGGGGCACCACGCAGCTGACATATGACAGCTGCAGTTGTAACAGCTGGTCATGGTCCCCAAGGGGGTATGTGCGCGGGTGGAGGGGAGCTGGCAGGGATGCAAGCATTGCAACATGAACGTCGTGTGCGCCAGTTTGTTACACAGAAGAATAAGAGCTGGCTCCTAGCCGTGCTCATATTTTGTATCATTGGTTTCCCTTCTGGATGTGGCACCAAAGGCCCTCCAAGCATGCGGGTTTTGGTTGAACGCGCACAACGTGGCCCCGGTCACGTCTTTTGTTCAGTGCCACGTGTGTGATGACGTGGCCGCAGACATGAGGCACAGATGAATGTTCGAAAACTGTCGGCAAAGGGCGTGCTGCAACAGCAGCCACTGTTTAATCATCCCCTGCTGCCTCCCCCTCAGCATCCTCATCCTCCCCAGATGAAAAGATGGAGTACTTGCAAGGATCCCACACAGGCATGGGCCCAGTCCCTGCCGCGCTTGCATCCCCGGCCCCATTGCCCACCACCCCAGGCCCATCCCGCCACATGTTTGGGTGCTCAGGGACGCAGATGCCCTCCAGCCATGTGTCAATCTTGCAGAAGTGGTGCTGCAGCAGTGTCCAGCGCTTGGGCTTGAACGCAAAGCTGCCTGTGGAACACCGGCACGGATGCATAGCAGGCAGTAGTGCAATCTTTAGTGTGCCTCTGCCGCAGAAAATTGCGTGTGAGTCCTGCAGTTAGATGGCAGCTGTAAGCAATGCGTGACCGACAGCTCAGACACCCACTGGAGCGACCATCCCAAGAAGCAGGTGCGACACTGGGCCCCCCGCCCACCAACTCGCACACCATCCCGCTTCCCTTCTCAATGCCCTGAGCTCACTGTGCCCGCAACGCACCGTACTCCATGACCCACTTCTGGCGTTCCCGTGACCCAATCGTTGCCTCCCCGGTGGACCCCCCGATGAAGATCTCTACGTGCGTCTGCAGCACATGGCAGTACATGGCAATAAATGGCAGTGCATGACAGCGTGGCAGCCTGCAGCTATGATTGGAGCATGCGCGTGTTAAGGCTGGCAGCGAATACGTGGTTACATATCCAGCTCTGGGTCGCCCAAAAGATCTCAAGTGCCTGCCTCAGCTACACCACACCGTGTCCTCCTGTACTCTTCTGGACACATCAGGAGCGGCAGCTTGTGGCGTGTAGCCATGCGCACCATGTCAAACGGGTGGCGCTTGCTTTCTGGGTTGAGGTACGTGCCTGCAGTGGCACGGTGTGCAGGCCAGCAGGCAGGTGGGCAGATGGGTGGCTGGGTGCACCCCACGTGGGTGCCACACATCCAATTAAGGTGTGCACCAACACGCGCTGCACACAAGCAACAGCCATCCTGCGGCTAGTGATTCGGGTGTAAACCAGCCCCGCGCACCCGAGTAGAACACCAGATCTCCGGGCTCCAGCTTCAGCGCAGTTTCCACGCGCAGTGGCAGCGTGTCGAACTGGTACGACTGGTTGCCCCGGCCCAGCTTGAAGCCAAGCACGCCTGACATCTCACGCATGACCTGTGGGCCGGTGTGGTTCATTAGTCATGGCTTCTGCACAAGCACGCTGGGTACCGTGTGCTGTACCTGGCAGATGCTCGTAGTACTGGCTGGGGCTGGTTTGCTCTGAAGCTGGATGCATCAGCACACGCTGGCTTGCAGCCACGGCTCAGCCCAACACAGCTCAAACTGCCAACGGCAAGGCATGGGTACCTCCACAGGGCAGCGTCAGAACCAGCGGTCTATGAACTGTCAAGGGAAAGGAAGCAGCCAGCCACCTTACGCACGAGGCCGCAGCAGTCAAGTGACAAAGGCTCCTGGCCCAGCTGCCGCCCAGACTCAACACAGCCCTCGCAAACACAGCCCATGGGCTCGTGCACATCGCGCCTGTATGGCACACCTGCGCCATGCATGCAGCACCGGCGAAGGATTGGCTGCCGCGTCAGGCAGGAAGTGCAGGATCGACCAGAGAGCCAGCCGCAGGCGGGGTTGTTTGATTTCCAGCATGCCATAACGCATTTTCATTGGAGAGCCTCAGCTCTGCATCCTGCCGTCATACGCTCACAGCCACCACGCACCCTTACGGCTGGCACATCAAACAGGAATCTTCTCAACAACGCAGTTGGCTGGAGCTGCGTGGTGCAGGCAGCAGCTGGCAAGCATATGGGCCGCACCAATATACTTGCGAGCTGTCTTGATAAACAGCTTGCGCAGAAACGCCTTGCGCGCAGGGTCCGTGGGCGCCAAGGATAATGCTGGATTTGCAGCGTCCTTCTGCATGGGCACACACGAGCCGTAACGCAGTGCACCGAGCGCCTGATGTGGCTGTGGAAGCCTTCCCGATGCATCCATGGCAGCGCGCGGTGGCACCATGCATGCAAGCTGCATGCAAGCACGTGCCCTGCAGCTGCTGCGTCAACAGGTTTGTTATCTCTGCACCTCATGATCACTCATGCTATGCCCCCCAGCCTGTTGTCTACCCCAGAGGATGTACAGCTTCCGTGGCCCTGACGCCCCGATGCGCACCTGGCGCTGCTTCCGCTGCTTTTTGAAGCTTAAGAACGCATCCTGCAGGCTGGTCTGAGTAGCAGATGCAACCAACTTCGTGGAAGACGAGTCCTCATCCATTTGCAAAAGCTCACGACACTATTGCGCGTGTTTTCTATGTTTGCGCGAAAGCCCGCGCCATCTCAACGCTCCTCCACAGGTCATGACAGATGATCAGGATCACAGTGAACGACTTCCAAGCAATTTCTCGGATTACAGCATATATGCTTTTGAAGACCGCACGCGCACATCTTCAAAAAACATGTTTCTCCACTCCACACTTTCACCCCATCCGTACACCCCCATGGACGCCAGCTGGCGCCCTGCACGGCCTGCAGTGATGGTTGCACACAGCAATCAACTCCAGGTTCAAGCTTGTCATGCAACTGGCCGACACCCCCAGACCTTCACCGTGCCCCAGCTGGTCAACTCGATGCAAGTCTGCTGATGCACACTGTGTGCATCGTCATCGCCTTGCAGCTTACTCCAAGCGAGGCTTCTTGACCTTTTGCTCAAACTCTTTGATGTCTGCCTCCGTCACTGTGTGGCCAGCCGGCTTGGTTGCGAGGTACTCCTGAGAACAGGGCACAGGATGGAGCAACAGGTCAGGCTCATGTTGCCTCATGTCGCCTCATACACACAGCAAGACCCTATGGCCCTGACCTGCTCCTTTCAGTACACACAGGTGTGAGCGCTTGCCTCACAGGCCTTCATGCAGCAGCCACGCACTTGCGGGCACAACCCATCATGTGCCCAGAACATCAACTGAAGCCTCCTGGCATGTGCAAACCATTTGCAACCCCCAGCCTGCTTGAGTGTGCATGCACACACCTTGAGCTGGTCTGTGAAGTCGCGCATACCAGACGCCAGGGCGGCTTGCTGTGCAGGCTCCAGCTTCGCCAGGAACTCCTTCTCCTTGGCATCCATTGCGCTGCACAGGTCACACACAAGTATCGTTGAACAGGAGAAGCAGCATGTGACAGCACTGATGTAGCATGCAGAGAAAACCTGCATGCCCTTTCCCGGCTTCCCCATTCCACCTGCATGGAGCCAAGCCCTGGTGGGTGGTGCGGCCCTGTCGGCTGCGTGGGCAGGAGGCTGCAAGGTGCATATAACACCAGGCAAACCACATGTAGCACTCCACATGGCACATTAGACATGACACGAATGTGGCACTCACGCAGCATGGGGGTCCAGCGCCTTCTGGATATCAGCTGCGGTCAGTGTGGGGTCCTCCTCGCCATCCTCCTCAACGACTTCCTCCTCCCACGCATCACCCTCCTTGCGCCACACCATCTCATTCTCAGTGTTGAAGTCAATCAGCGTGTCTGCAGGGGCAGATCCGGTATCAGGGTCACGCAAGGTGGTGTATTTTGATGTGCGAGGGACGCACCCGGTTCACATGTCGGGGGCATTTTGAAGCACCAGCAATGTACCACACCCAGCAGCTGGTGCGTGTTGAATGATGATTCCAGCCGCAACGCGCTGGCAACACAGCTGCAGCTGGGCAGGCATGCAGGCCTGCATGTGCACAAGCATGTATGACTAGCATGCCTGGCATGCAAACACTGCCGCACTCACGCTCCCCAGTAAACTTGACATTGCAACGCTCCGCCTTGAAGTCCTCCCAGTCATCATATCTGAGCGGGAGGCACAAGTGCTCAAATAGCTTGAGCAGCCAAGCATTGTGCCCAGCGAATTGGTGCACGCGACCAGACAAGGGGCATGCTCCTGGCCATGGCCCTTTTGCTTGCAGTACAAGCCATGAAGCTTGCCGGCATGTGGCTATGACTTCCTGTCAAGCCATGTATCAGTTTTCAAGTATGCAAGCATGGGCACGATGCGCAGCTCCAGGCCACCGTGTGCAGCATGCATGGCCCTGGACAACGATGAACACTCACAGAAGCTCGAATGTGTTGGGCTCAGTCTCCCCTTCCTCAGCCTTCCCTGGCCCCACAACCGTTGCCGCCCACCACTGCGCAAGCACACAGCAACACCGCAGGTTCCAGGGCGAGAAGTCAGCACCTGCCTTCCCATGCAGGTCCATGCAGACCATACGAGCGCATGCCCGTGCATGCCGGCAATGGAAGCACAAACCTTGATGGTTGCCTTCTTCTCATCCTTCTGCTCCCCGTCCCCCTCCTCCTCTGATTCTGAGGGCAGGATTTCCCACTTGACCTGTAGGCATGCATGGCGGTCAGCACATGGGGGAGTGCAAGCTCATGGTGATGGACTTGTGCTGGGTGGGGTGTGGGATTGGTGCAAGGTAGACTCACCTCAAGCCTGGTGCCGACCTTGAGGCCCACGTCCTCAAGCGGCTTCCCGGGCGCGCTCAGAACGTCAGGCGCCTCAGCAGCGGGGCCATCAGTGGCGGGAGCACTGGCGCCCCAAGGTAGAGCTGGCTGATCGGCGCTCATCCTGCCAGGCTGCTTTCCCGTGATTGCACAAGGCCCTGGGGGACCAGCCACAGTCCCGTTGACTTGTAAGGTAGGGTGACCAAGGTGTGGGTTTGGTGGGGCAAAATTGCTGGCGATCGGGGCGGTCGCGCTGCACCCAGCTGGTCAGCTCCATCCCACAACTTGGTGGCGCTGCAGCCTCAACCCAGCACCCACTGCAGTTTGAACTTGCGATTTTCAAGTTGCCATGCCTACCGCCTTGCCAGCCACCGACCGCGCCAGCCTCAGCTTACAAATGCAACAATATCATGCGCCGCATTTTCCCAAGGCTCGGGTGGTACCAGGTGGACAGCCCCCACTGGCGGCCAGCCACCAAGACAGCACTGCCTCTCAGGTTCTGCTGATCAAACAACTAGCGGCTACATGGCCCCTCTTTTGATGCATTGAAGTGCATGTGAGACAGCCCCAGCTTCCAGGTGCAGCCTGCTAAACTACATTGCACAGATCACAATGGAGTATGCGCAGTCCATTTCCATTGCAAAAGCCAGGCCCGCCTCCTGTCCATGCAGCCCTGGCGCAAGACCCTGGTGTCTGTGTGTTTACCTGGTGCCGGCGTGGCGCCACTCTGTGCCTGCATTCGTCCGTCCGCATGGCCCCCCACCATATGCCGCCGCTGCTTCCCCCGGCGCGGCGCACAGCCCCCAGCACTGCCGGGCCCGCGACCGCTGAGCGACGGCTGTGCTGTTGACACCCATGTTGACACGGCCCATGATGTCTACTGCCTCGTGCCAGTGCTGCATGGTGCATACTTTTACGCTACATGAGCTCATAGCCCTCTGCAATGGTTAAGGCAAATTTGATCGCACAACTTCCATTGTGGTGCGCAGGTGCAGCCTGCAGTTGTTGCACAGCCCCTCGCACCGCGGCCCCATCTGCTGACTGTGCCCCATTGCAATGCCCAGGCGGATGCCAACTCATGTCAACATGCACAGTATGCGTGACCGCAATTAACTGCTGGTGGTTCAGCACTGTCGCATGCTCAGCGGCCACGCAGCACTACATCAATTACAGCAACGAGCGTGTATATACAGAGCTGGAGTATGACGGCCTCAGCCACAAGCCATGGGCGGGGACCTGGCTTGCCTGCACCCGGGCCCGTGGCTGGCTTGCCCACTCATCCATCATCACTGCCTACTGCTATCTGTACTGGCATGGCAGCAAGCCACAGCTGCTTCAGGAGCTGGCAGCACCGCTGGCAATCATGTCCTTGGTGTTGGACTCCAGGTCAGCAGGTGGCACATTGGGCTCCTCACCCTGCTGCGCATTGGCAGTGGTGCGCTGCGACGCATCCCCACCAGTCTCTTCACGGCTGCGCTCCTGAGCCTCATGGAAGCTATCCTTGATCTGCACACCATGCATGGGCAGAGAGACATGTCTCGAGGGAGGCACAGTCCCTTGCTCACGATCCTCGCCATGTGTAGAGCTCACACCAGTCCTGTCATCCTCGCCTAACATCTCCCTTCTACTTTAAGTGCCTCCGGGGTGCTTATGCTTTGCATGAACGCCAGCCCCGTGCCAAGCCAACATCACGCGTTTGTAATGGGCCTTGCACGGGGCTGGCTGCATGCACACTTTGAGAGGAGTGGACTGGAGGCGCATAGGCGCATCAAGTGTGATGACTGCCGTGTGATCCCAAGCAGAGCTGGTCTGCCTGCTAACTCATGGCAGGCAATAAATACATGATGTGCCAGCAGATCCAGCGTGGGGCCTCAAACGCAGACACAGCACATCCCACCCACCAAGAAGACAAATGTAAGAAACATGCAGCGTATGTGCAGGCTGCGTAACAGTAATGTGCTAGCTCGCGCACCTGGTCACGCACATCTGCAGCACCCTCACGCGCGCGGTCAGCCATGCCCTGCTCCGCAACAACACACCAAGCGCAACATATGATACATCTCGCATGTTAACAGACCTCTCCACGCTGACTACAACAATACAGAGATAAACAGTGGCATTTGCAACAGCACGCATGCACCTGATGGGTCTCGCTGCTGCACCACTGTCATTGAGTCCTGGTGATATGCCAGCGGTACCCGCAACTGGTGCAGGCATTACGCATTGAGCCGTATTGATGACAAGAGGCGAAGAGAGAGCAACGAAGAGAGCAAGCAATCAGTGGCCAGCACACAGGCAGAGCTGCAGTTGCACGTGCCTGGACGGTGCCAGTCGCCTGGCCTACGCGCTCGCTCGCGGCGTTGACCGCGCCCTGCAGCGCGTCCTGGGCACGACCGCCGAGGTCCTTGCCGCTGTCGTCGCTGGACCGCTTCAGATTCTGCATTGGCGTGTAAGAGTGAGCCAGCCAGGTTGCTACGACACGGGTTGCAGTC
>BDCZ01000025.1:0-54988 GCA_001662365.1 Chlamydomonas applanata | reverse complement strand
GGGGGGGCGGGGGAGAGCAAGGGGGCGGGGAGGCTGGCAAGCTTTCGGGCTGCCCCAACAAGAAAACAAGTGTTAAAAAGAGAGACTGGGAGAGAAGTTGGCGAGAGGTCGCACCTCGTCACGGTCCTGGGCCTCGCGCTGCTCCTGGGCGCGCTTCTGCACGTCATCCATGTCACGGTTCACGCGCTCCGCCATGTTCTCGGCCTGCAGGACGGGCGGCGCCAACAGGGAGCAGGAGAGAGAGGCCTGAGAAGGTGATGCGCTGGGCGTCAATTGACGGCCATGCATGCATGCGGCATGCGGCATGTCTCCCACACAGGAGAGCAGCACCCCCCTGTCAAAGCACATGGGGCATACAAGGCCTCTCCAGCAGATGCAGCCCCCTTGCCCCTTCGGGTTGACACCAACTTGCCTGCCCCCTCCACTTTTCAAGGGCTTGGCCCAGCCATCAGCTGCCACCTTGTCATGCCAGTCACTAGCCCCACCAGCAGGCCCAGCAGCCCCTGACCCCCCAACCCACGCCATCCCACACTGCATCTACTATGCTCCCCAGCTGCATGCTTACAGTATGGATCTGTCAGCTGTGGACCACTACCAGGAAGGCCCCTGCGGACCCCTGCTGCGGGCGCATGTTCGTACCTTTTGGGCGCCCCTGTCAGCCGTGCCACGTGCCATGTCCGCGAGCTCACGCACGTCCTCAGCCACTGCATTGGCCAGGCCACGGATCGCATCAGTCATGGTGCTCTTGGAGGGATGGGATGATCTGGGCTGCTGCTGGTAGGGCTGCTGACGGCTGGTTGATAGCCCTGCTGAGTGCTGGGCGTATGGAGGAGCTTGGTGTTTGGTGCTTGGCCCTGCTGTGTTCGAAGTGCTTCAGATAGATGTGTGCGTGAAGGATGTGCTCTGTAGCTGACGAGAGGGCGGGCAGACCATGATCAGACCTGCGTACGTGTCATCGCCCAGTCACACACAGCTCCCCGTGTCCCGCCTGTACCCTACCACCACGCGTGCCTGCAGCAGCTGCTGCCCCTTGATTCCTCAATACTTTACCGTGCTGTACCTGCTCACCTGTTGCTCAGCGCACCAAACACAGCGGCCAACCAGCACAGCAGCACACACACACATCCCGCACACACGGTGCGAACGCCCATGTCAGGTGCTGAGGGGTCCAGCCCGAGCGTCGGCACGCACGCCCCTGCCGCTGCACACCCTGATGAAAACCGCACACCCGGGGCTGCAATGTACGAGATGCTTCATGACGCTGGGCCCGTGATGCAGGAGGAAGGGGCGCGGGTGCGTGGACCCTGCTGGGCCCAGACTTGCTTGGAATTGAGAGCCATGCCATGCGTGGTTGCCATGCCATGGATCTGTGCATGTCGCCATGCTGCCATGGTGCATGGGCCTAGGGGTGCTGGTGCATGGATGCAATGGCTGTGCATGCGCTGGGCATTGGGCTGCATGGTGGGATGGCCGCATGGCAGGGAGTATGCCAGCTACAGGTGGACACTATGCATGGTGGTGTCGGGGGTAGGAACTGTACACTTTTCCACCACGCCCACGTGATCCAATCTCGCAACAGGGTTGCCAGCCCGCAGGAATTTGGCCATGGCAGGTGTCCGGAGCCATGAATTTCATGATTGTGATCACCACGCACCGTGCACCTGCTCTAACTGCAGGCCGTAGCCGCAACAATCAAGGATCTGGAGCGTGCAAGGGCGCGCGCACATGTGACGCACGTTCTGGCACCTGACACAACGCCTCAGGTGCGGGTGCAACCTGCTGTTCAAGTGCATGGTCCTAAGCAGCTGCTGAGGTGCCAGGAAGATCCCTTTGGCCTACTACAGACGGATACCTGCAGCGTGTCTGAGACAGTTGAGACTGCATGTGTGACTTCCTGCTGGGATGCCCGTGTCTTGTAAATTGGGGCGGTCCACCACACGTTGACCATGCATTATTGACCATTGCAGAAACAGTGCAAACCCAGTTCTTGTACTGTCATGCAAGCCTGAAGTTGCACCGTGCACGTCCTATACCATACGCAGGATACGCCGAAGTGAGCCAACCGTTGCATCTGAAGGTTTCTTGAGAGTGCCGTGGATGCACGTGCCCGCCTACCTGAATCTGTTGCAGATCGGGAGAATCAAAGTCGTGGTTATTCATGCCAGGTCAAGCCGGGCTTCAATTTTCATGTCCACTGCATGATGTTAGGAAAGGCAGAAACCAGCCATTATGGGACCCACTGATGGGGACCTAATGGAACTTGCATCCCAGAGCCCAAAGTCTGTTTACCGCTACGTGTCCTGGCACAGCGCCTGTAAACTATGGCGGTGCCAGAGCCAGTTGCAGGTTGTTTGTGCGAATGGAACAGGCATGAGACGGACATGCGATGCAACCAACCGGTGGCAGGCCGTCATGGCATGGGCGGCGGACGTCTTCCACGCTATGGTGTGCAGCTCAAAAGACCTGGAGCCGGTGGGTAACAGAAACCTGGGTCAGCCACGAATGTGGGCAGACCGTGAACCTGCGATGCACTGATAAGCATAGCATGCATCAGACTGGCGTAGGGTTTACTGCATCAGACTGGCGTAGGGTTCTGCATGCATGATGCACTTCCATGCCCATGATGCATGTGTAGCGCATGAAAGCTGGACGTGATGGCAAGGCCCGGAAGCAGCTCAACTTTTCCAGCAAGCATTCTTCTGGCCCCATTTCAGCTGCTGCAGGCTCTGCGCCATGGGAGCAGCTGCTCGACCACGATGCAGCCCTGACTGCAGGTGGGCGGTCATGCAGTATTGCTAGGCAGGGGATGGGAACGGACCAGTGCCTGTCCATGAAGACAGCCTGCGAGCTAGCGGGCATTGCTTTGAGAAGCTTGCAGCTTTGCTGAGCACTGCATTCTGGGCCACTCACCATGCGTCCCATGCGCGATCTTCTCTCATCATGCAGTGGTGGCCGAGATGGAGGCAGCAGGTGAAACTGGGGATCTGCGACAGGCAGCTGAGGCAGAGGTGATCACCAGGTCCCTGCAGCTTGCTGCGCTCACATGCACCCAAAGCCAAAGCCTCATGTTGTGCACGAGCCTCGTAGCTGACGCATGCATGGGGTCTGATCGGACACTGCCTAATTCTGTGGCCGCATCTCCTTAATGATACTGCACCTCAGATGGCCAAGGCAAGGGGCTTAGCGGAGAGAGCAGTCAGAAGGATATGGGATCTGTCCATCAGTGCACCTGCCAGCAAGACAGGGGCCTGGGAAGGAGCACCTGATATCTCTGAGAAATCCTCCCAGGTTGATGATGACAGTGATGCTGAGCCTGTTCCTCCACATGCTGACGGGCCAGCAGCTTCCAAGCTGCTGGCTGCTGCAGGGACGAGCAGGCAACCAAGTGCTGGGGTACCTGTGGCTATGCCAGCGGCCAAGTCAGCCAAGTCAGCTGCAGCTGGATCAGGACAGCCAGCTGTTCAGCGCAAGCATAGCGTGACGGATGCCATGCCAGTTGTGGGTCACATCCACACGGCAGAGGTGCCTCTCACACTCAAGATTGGCGGGACCGAGGGTGAGCTCGGCTGATCTTGTGCAGGCGGCTAAGTAGCTCCTGCAGTGCCAACTGCACAGGATGCGCATCTGTGCTAGCTATGGCATCAATGTCACACCTGCCAAAGTGGTGAGATTGATCACAACGCGCATGGCTGAGCGGCGAGCACCTCTCCATGTCGTGTGCAGATACACGCTCCAAGTTCGGGCAGCACATGCACCAGACTGTGAAGGTAGGGCACATGGAGGATGTGTTTGATGCTGTGCACAGTTTACTTTCAGTTGCAGTACATGGCCTGGTCGTGGGGGTCATCCAGCAGCCTTGAAGTCGCCACACAAATGCATGCCTGAACCCTGGGTATTTGACTGGGTGTATTTCTTTTGCCTTTGCCTATTGCAGCCACTGGATGTTAGAGGCAGCCGCTCTGGGCTTCCGTATGCCTGCTCGCAAGCTTGCCGCCAGGCCATACAAGCCGGGTCTTGCTCGCGTGGGGGCCACAGCCCCAACATCCGCTAGAGCCATCAACCGCAAGCACAGCCAGAAATCACAGCCCAACAAGGCCATCATTCAGGCCACCAAGCTCTTTACTAAGCCGGGCGTGGTCGGGTCTCCTAGGCCTGCAACCGCTGGTGTGCCTGGGCCCACCAGCCCTGGCCTGTGCACTCTCCTCGGCCGTCCCGAGCTCCAGAGCTGCACTGGTGCCCAACCAGGCGTCCCAGGCCGCCCCAGCCTCGATGACCCAGATCGGCCTGCCAACACACGTATCGCAGCTGCAGTCAAGGACTGGAGTGATGATGAAAGAGAGCTGCCTTTGGCCCCAGCCCACCCTGAGGAGCCTGTGCCTCGTGCCAAGCCCAAGCAGCACCACACCCCCTTCCAGTGCCCCGAGAACCTGCCCTTTCGGGAGCCGCAGGCTGCAGAGGTATCCACCAAAGCCAAGGCATTGCTTGCTGACGGGCGCGACCTACTGAAGCCGGATGGCACGGAGGCCAGGACTGGGCGGCCTGCCATCACTCCTACAGGCGTGGTGGTGGCCAAGGCAAAGGGCGCAACCCAAGCAGCCGCTGGTAGCAGTCAGCCCGCACACACTGTCAGCAGTGCTGCCAGCCTTGAGCCGATCAAGCGCACCTCGACTGCTGGGACTGGGTTCGTGGGCCTGCAGCAGCGCGCACCTCCTGGAGCGGGCAGCGTTGTGCCTCTTACTGCACGACCCACCAGGAGTGCTTCAGCCCACGGCTCTGTGCTAGCACCACGGGTTCTGTGCTCCCGTTTACACGCATTGCAGTCTGATCCTGGCCCTCATGCCGCCAAGCCTGCACCGCCAACAAAGCCAGCACAGCCTGCTCCTGCAGTTGGGAAGCTAAAACAGCTGGACGTGCCGGCTGAGTGGCCTCCTGCTTGCATCCTGGGTCATGCGTTGCCAGGGGCGGCCAGCCTGGGAGTCACGGTGCCAGAGGTGAGCCAAGGCCTGCATTGAAAGCATTGCTAGCTTGCATGCCGATGGGGTTGTGACATGCGAGCGTCCTTTCATCGGGACGCCAGTGCCTTTTGATGAGGAGAGCGTCATGGGGCGAGCGCCTCTTGGCATGTGCATTGACATGTCCTGTAGCAGTGCTCACGCATTACAAGCATGGCTGGCCGCAGGGAGCCGTGGCGATGGTGCCAGGTGTGGTGGCTCTGCTCCACGCCCCACGTCCCGTGCTGCGTGTGCTGTGGCAGCTGCAGCAGTTCTGGCAGGCGCAGACACAGGCGCAGGCGGGTGCAGCACAGCCAACGGACAGCAGCTCTGCGCCCGCTGTGCAGGCTGCACCAGATGCCTCTGACCACACGGCTGGCTCGACGGGCTGTGGGGTGCAGCTGGCAGCGGGCGCCCTGGTGGTAGTGGCGTTTGATGGTCGGCCGCGCCTACGCCAGGTGTCGCGTATGGCACCTGTGTCTGGTGATGGCCCTAGTGATGGGCTGCCAGGAGAGTGCATCCTGGAGCTGGACAGCTGCTGTTGGGTGGGCATGGACCGGGTGAGCTCACATTCCCTGGACCAGATACCCTCCTCTGCACTCTGGCCCATGTGCCAGGAGTTCAGTGGGGGTGTGAAGGAAGGCTGCATCAAGCCTCTGAGCTCACGTGCCCTTCTGCATATGACGCATAAGCTGCAGCAGCACCTGCGGTGTTACCACAGCGTGCAGGCCCTGACAGCGCTGACTGCGAACGCGTGGCAGGCGGCGGATGCAGCAAGCTGCCAGCACTTGAGTGGGATGTGCCGTCAGCAGCTGGTGGGTGTGCTGCACGCAGCATGCGCACAGCAGCTTCCTCACCAGCTGGCGCAGATCGCGGCTGACAGCATGAAGGTGTGGCGCAGCCAGCAGGTGGGACTGGACAGTGGGCAGGCAGCCACGGAAGGCCAGCCTGTTGCAGGAGGGCCCAGCACGTCCACTGTGCCGTCCCGTTGCCAGGATGCCGCTGCGCTTGTGACGGCAGCTGCGCCTGTCCCGTCCCTCACAGCAATTGGCAGCAGCCGTGGCCGGGCTGATGATGCCAGCACCAGCACTACCACAGCACCCGGCCCAGCAGCTGCACCTGCCTCTGGGACATTAGAACGCCAGGTAACCGCCAAAATCAGGGATCAGGATGAGGAGGCTGTCCAAGATGGGAACCGGCGTAGGAGCCGCAGCAGCAGCAGGGGCCGGGGCCGAGAAGGCCGAGAAAGAACGCGCGGCCGCAGCAGGAGGCGCAGCCGCAGCCGTGACCGCAGTGGGGGCAGGAGGCACAGCCGCAGCAGGGAGAGACGGCGCAGCCGCAGCAGAAGCCGCAGCCGAGCCGGTAGCCGCAGCCAGAGCAGGAGCAGGGAAGCACATGGGCAGCACACTACGAGCCGCAGCAGAAGCAGGGGGCGGGGCAGGGCCAATGTGCGTGTCAACGAGACGGCTAAGCGGTCCCTGCCTGTGAATGATCCCAAGGTGTTGCAGCTGCTGGGGGGAGTGCGCGACTGCAGAGAGATGCAGAAGATCGCCATTCGTGTCTTCAGCCCGATGTACCTCAAGGCCTCAGCAGTGGTTGCTGACGTGGCCACCACGCTTGCTGACAGGTGCGGCTGAGCAGCATGCCTGCCAAGCTGTATCAGCTCATGCTTCTGGGCATGCCACATGGGGCTTTGTTGTGCTGGCCAGAGTCTGCATGTAAGGCATGAACCTTGCTCGTGCACTGCCAGCGTTGCGTGCTTTGATGCCACGGCTGGTTGCCTTAGTTCGATGCTTGCACAGCTGAAGCCAGCGTGCCGTGGCTGCTATGCCACCGCTTTCACAGGTTGCACTGGTAAAACCCATGTCCTGTTGTACCTGTTGCCACCTGCCGCACAAGCTAAGACCTGTTTGTGGGCCCACCCACTGCAGTCATGCACCTACTGCCACTCGACAGTACTGTGACCATCTTAGTAGCAGTACCAGATGTATTGCTGGACACGCACGCTCTCACTCACCATGTTATGCAGGTACTTGACTGACAAGACCTGCCAAGCCACACTGGCTGAGTGCCAGGTCGCACTTCAAGTCCGTTCACCGTGGCTTGCGCACATGTTGGATGGAGCGGCCGGTGACTGGCTAACGCCTATGGCAGCGGCCCATGGCCGTGGGCTGGTTACGGTGGTGAAGGTGCCCCAGGCTGATGGTTCCCACGGCCTGGCGGCCTGCCTGGATATTCATGGCATGGTCGCGCACTATATCTACAACAGTGCCTCCCCTTCTCCCCCGGGTCAAAAGCGGGCCGCATAGCCGCTGTTGCAGCAGCAGCAGCTGGAGCAACCGCCGCCGCTGCCGCCACCACCACCGCAGCCGCAGCAGCCTGTGGCCACTGAGCGGCCTGGAGGGTGAAGCCTGGTATGCAGGCCCAATGGCGCACAGGCCTGCAAGTGGGCACGGGTTGTTCATCATCATGCGGAATCATCATCATCATCATTACACGGTTTTGCGCAGTTAGACTGCGGTGCTGCAGTTTGACACAATCTTCATCCATGCCTGCCGGTCTTGGCAGTCTGTGAGCCGCCTCGTTCTATACCTAGGCCCCAGGTTCTCCAGTGCCAATGCAAACTGCTGCTTCCCTGTGTTGCCACGGCGCCTGTGCATCCCCTCCCCCCTTGTACATGTGCTTGAACTAGTTTCCATGGGTCAAACTGTATACCACCGAGTGGGCAGCGTCTTAGGCCGCATGACTGCACCCATGCAGCAGCGCTGGAGCCACGGATGATACACATGAGCTGCAGAGCGATGCGATCAGTCGCTCCTTTTTGCATCATGGTAGGTAGGTATGAGCTGAACAGCATGTGTGCGTTACACAAGCCAGATGTAGCAGCCACGAGGAGCAGTGGTATTTTGAGGGGCATGGCGAGCGATCTTGTAGAATATCACTCGCCATATGTGAGAAGAGGGGCGCGAGCATGGGGGCTGGGCCAAGAATTGCCAGAAGGGGTGCAAAGGATGAGAATTGTATGCGGGTGTAGATGATGAAGTTCAAGAGGAATCTTTGTGTACACGGTTTGTTGTGGTTGGAATCTGGGTTGGGATGGCTTCTTTTTCATCATAGCTGCAGATAAGGCTTGGTCACTTACTTCATCCTACCATATGCGTGCTTTCTCATTGCTCAACCTGAGGATCATGTTGTTTGACCACTTACATGAATAGTGGAGTATGCGGATGCCAAGCACGCATTCGTTCGGAATACTGGACACTTTGACATGGTAATGTATGCTACCCGGGTATGCTAACTGTGCACATGCACACCAGTGACTGGCATGCATGTGCAGGTGCTTGTACTGTAAGCAGCGATTGTCTGCCCGGATGACAGTAAGGGAGGCAGCTTACATCAGCCACACATGGTGGTGGCAGTGGTCACGATGACAATGAATCACTACAGATCACCCCCAGGCCCGCTCAGCAGAAACCAACATGGGGAGTAACCAGCCGAGCATCAGAGAAACAGAAACAGATTTTTTAGCCAGCCTACGCGTGTGCCTCCCAGGCAGCGCTGCGGCTTCCACACCGCTCTCTCTCACACCTGCTCACACCACGTACCCGTCCCCTGTGTGCCCCTCATTGGCCTGTCCCAGGCTGTGAGCCATGACCTCCTCAAGCGCTGCCAGCAGGCCATCACACTTTTCCCGTGACGTGGTAGGCGGTACCATGAGGTACACCACGTCCCCCAGAGGCCGCGCATACACGCCGTGTACTGCCCGCAGCCGCAGTACAATGTCCACAGCCCTGCTGGACGCGTAGCGGGAAGCAGAGCCGTCCTGCGGCTGCCCAGTTGCCTGCGAAGGCGGTGGATTCGATGGTGGTGAGTTGGGCGGTGATGTGGCGGTGCCGGTTGTGGGCGCGGGGCGCAGCGTCAGCGCCAGCACGGTGCCAATGGCGACCACATGCTCCACCCGTGGGTGGTGTGACAGGCGTGCCACAGCCTGGGGATCCCAGCTGTCGCGTGCACGGCCACAGGCCTCGGTGCACGCAGGCGTGCGGGGGCAGGTGGGGCACGGCCCGGAGGGCGTGCAAAGGTTGGGGTTGTGCGAGGGGGAGGTGAGGAGGTCCAGGGCCGCCACAGTGGATGCGCAGCCGATGGGGAAGGCGGTGTAGGAGTGGCCGTGCAGCAGCGCTTGGAGCTGCACGCACACCAGAAGCCAGCATTCTTGAAGATTGAGATGGCCGGTCTGGGATTTGAAAGGTTTGAGGGTGTCTGGGGGCGCTGATGACCAAGGACGAGGAGCAACCAGCCAGCGGGCCCTGGTGAGTTGCCAGGCCACTGATGTGGATATGATCTGAAAGTAAACCTGGATACTACAACAAGGATGAAACATCGACCACGAGGAGAAAGCATCCTTTATTGCTGGTTTGGTTCAAACATCAAAGCACCAGTTTGTTGTACCATACCTTGGAGTCGCCGGAGAATGTGTTGAACACCTCCTCAGTCGCCAGCGTGGCAGCCATGGGCACCGCCCCCGCCGTCATGAGCTTTGCGTAGCACGCGATGTCCGGGTGAAGCTGCAGCAGCGACGCACCGCTGACTGCGCCCAGCCGCAGCAGCCCCGTCATGACCTCGTCAAAAATCACAGGCAGCTCACGCGCGCGGCACGCCTGCACGTGCCATGCGACACATGCTGCGTTGAGCATGCATGCGATCAACCGCGGCATGACGACCGTGCACTTCGTCATGTTGGTGTGTGTGTTGCATCGTACGTTTAGCGTGGCGCATGCATGCCTTCTGCAACGCCGGGATTCAATGGGAAAACTGGAGCATCTGCAACGCACTACAACACTGCGATAAGTTTATAAAATGGATGGAAATGCCATGCACGCACCTGCACCAGTGCGCGCTGGTAAGCAGGGTCCACCAGCAGCATGCCGCCCGCGCCCTGCGCAGCACCGCCACAGCAGGTACCGAGTACTGAATACTGAGCATCAAGCACAGTGAGAACTGAGTGCTGAGTGCTGGGTGCTGGGAACCGTTAGGGCTCAGAGCAGGTGGACGGTGCCATGCTTGGCAGTTCAAATCGGCTGGCTCTGCTTCTTTTCGACATCAACACTTGCTACTGCTACGTGCTAGTGCCAGGCGCGCGCAGCATCACATCCCAGAATCCAGCGGCAGGCCAGCTCTCAGGCCCTACTGCAGTACCCCAACACCGAATGTGCGTCCCCCAGCTCGTTCATCCTTCCCCATCACAAAACACAATCCCTGTTTCCTCGCACCCACCTGCAGCAGCGGCTCAATGATCAGCGCAGCCAAATGGCGATGGCTGCCCACATTGGCTCGCTCAGCCGCATCCAAACGGTCCTCAATGTGCGCCCTGCAAATTGAGGACCACAGGCACGTGTACCACAATCCACGGCAGCTCACTCAGATGTCAAGGCATCTTGCAGGCCGTGGGGATTGAGGTTGATGGGGATCAAGAAAGGGAATGGCGGGTGGCGGTGCTGGGGCAGGGAACGAGCATTGACAGGCACACAGGTGCAGGGCACTTGCTAACCCCAACAGTGGGTGTTATAATAATATGGATAACACGGCAATTCACAGGGGCCTTGACCATTGCATTCTTCCTGTGAGCCCAGCGCAGGAAGCAGCCTGCCATGCCTCCCAAAACCTGAGCCTGGGAGCCTGCATGCCTCAACCACCACAACCAAGCCCCAAACCCACCCTTTGTGTTTAAAGCCACCCTTTGTGTTGAATGCCATGCCCAGCCCGGCTACCCCGCTCCAGCCTGCATAGCCACTCTCATAGGTCACTGTCCATGCCCAGCCGCAGGCAGGCTGCCCCTCATACCTGTACACATCCACCAGGCCGCTGGCATCCCTCGAGGTGTCCAACACTTCCTCTAGGCTGCCCCATGATCCCAGCTCAGCCCCAGGCGCTCCTGATTTGGCACCTGTCGCGTTGCCTACTGAGGCCCCGGAGGCTGCGAGCCACTCAGGAACGTGTGTGACCTGCCACCCGCCTTTGACGATGCCTAGATAGGGCGGGTCCAGGAACACGCCGCGGCCGCGGTACCAGGGCGCCTGCAGGACAACGACAGGGCATACCTGAGCGGTGAGGGGATGAAGGCGCAAGTGCCATCAGCTGTTTCAGTGCCATCAGCTGTGTATGTCAGAAAGTAGAGCATCAATCAATTGTCACTACATTCACCCGCATGATCCACATATTTCAGTAGATTGCCACTATCATGAGATCAGTCATACTATGGTACAGTGTGATCACCTGTGCGCGCGCGTTGTACACGCTAGGAGCCACACAGTCCTGCGCACCCAGTGTGTCCCCGTGGTACGCGTTGCGCAGCCCCACCACCTGTGCAGTTCAAGGTGTGGTGAAACCAAAGTGTGATGAACATCCCAGCGCAAGTATGCAGGAGTTGGTGGTGAGCTGGTGATGGGCTGTCAACATGGTCAAATGTCGGCCACCCTTCCCCGCGCTCTTCGCCGACCAGTACATCCAACCCGTACCCACACACAAACACACAGGCAACCATCACCAACCCAACCCGCCCACTCACCTGCAGCTCCAGTTGCTGGTCTCCTGCACCACCCCCTGTCAGCCCTGCGTCTGCCATGAACTTGCGGAACGCCATCTTCAGCGCCACCTCAATTGCAGTGCTGCCATTGTCTGCAGCGGCCAGTTAAATGCACGGCATTCCATTTCCAGGGCTTGTTCGGGCTTGTTTGCATCTTCGTTTTCTTGTTGTTCTTCCATGCTGTACAAGGATGATTATCATTCTGCACCGTACCAACCAGCACAGGAATGCCTAGGGAACCCCCAGTCTTGCTGACAAACAGCGCTGCCATTGAAGTGACTATCAAACGCCATGATAGTCATGCCAGCCACAACTGAAGTACAGCAGTGCAAACCCAGAGCCCCATCACTCATCAGATGCCCACCTGAGAAGAAGACGCGGGATGCCCAGCCAGCCCCCACGGTGCGGAGCAGCCCCTCCGCTGCCTTCAGCCCCACCTCGTGTGCATTCTCAGGCCACATGACATGCATGTACCGCCCCGCCGCATACCCCACGGCCCGCGCCACCTCCGGCTGTGCCTCCTCATTCACTGCTTGGGTCCACCAACTGGAGCATGCATCGAACAGTGGGGCAAGAGCCACCTGGCTGTGCCCGGCCGCCTGCTTAGATGCATCCACCTGGCTCTGTGGGCTTTTGGCTTGATCTGCTGGGCCAGCCGGTGTGGATGATGGTGGCAGGGTGCTTGACGGCGCCGATGCAGCGGGCGTGCTGGTGCGTGCAACCTGCCACTGCTCCCCCCAACGTGAATCCACAACCTGGGGGCATGGAATGGCCAGGCGCCGTGAGCAGCAGCTTGCATGGCAGTGACGGCAGCAACGGTGGGTACAGGTGGGTACGCGCGCACGCATGCGGTATGGTGGGTAGGCTGTGAAGGGTGTCCCACAGGGGCCCGTATATGCTTGACCGCCACACAAGCCCACACGCACAAACATGGCCGAGCGCATACAGCAGCGTGCGCAGCAGCAGCATGCCCCAGAAAGCCGCAGCCTGCACAGACAGCCTGCATGGCTCACAAGCATACACGGCAGCATACATGCACCCAGCACCTGCACGCCGCCTTCTTTCACAGTTGCATGCTGCGTGAAGGGCCACCACAGCGTGGAGAGAGCGCGGGTGCGTGCAGTGCGCAACGCGGCTGTGCGTCCCGCGTGGCGCGCGGCCAGCGTTGCCACCAGGGCATCAAAGTGTGGCGCAGTGGCCTACGGTGCGGCAGCGCACATGTAATAACCGTGAGACAGTGAGACAGTGAGACAAATGGCAGGTGAAGGACTGGGACCCTGGTGAGCGAACCATCGGAAGAACTGAGCGCAGTGCACAGAAGTGCATCTTGCGTGCTGGGCCCCCAGGACGCTGGGGCGGTGCTCAAACCAACTGAATACACAACTAAGCGTACACAACCAACTCGCACAGTACCAAAACTGGCAGAGGTCTGGCACGTGCCAGGTACAGCATAGTGCAGCAGCTACAGCCAGCCATCAACATAATGAGACCTGTTCTCAGCTGTTCTCAGCCCCTCTGCCTTTCAAAGTCCTTTGCCTTTCAACCCCACTCCTCTTACCTGCAGCCAGGCCTCCATGGATGCATCTATGCCAGCCAGCTGGGCCCCAGGCCTCAACCCCTCCATGTGCTCTTTGGGGGGAGGGGGGCAGCCAGGCACCACCACCACCTCCACCCCAGGCGCCCCCAGCCGGTGCAGTGTGTTCTTGAAGTGTGACCGCAGCGCGGCCGCGTTGTCGTACCGCGGTGCCTGTTGTACCGCAGCTGTACCGCTGCTGCCGCCGCTTGAGTGTGACTTGTGTGAGGGGTGGAGTGGGATCTGTGGATCTGCCAGCAGGATCACATCCACGTCATAACCTCGTAGCAGGAGTGACTCATAGGCTGAGATGGTGGCTGAGATACCCCCCAGCCGGGGATCCCCCACCAGCAGCGCAGGCAGCCGCAGCGGCCGTAGCACATCACACTGCGAGGCACGGAGTGTGTGGACGGTTGGAGGGGCTTCATGGATGCGGCTTGATCAATCTGGACCAATGATCGGGATCAATTCATCGCAGCTGCGCCATAGCATCACACTCTGTCACATCACCGTGCAGGTGGTTGTTTGGATGCTGCAGACAGGTTCCAGGCTTGCGGGCAAAACAGAAGCAAACGCTGGACCCTGTCGTGACGAAACCAGAGCGCTATGAGTGTGTGACCACGAGCACAGCACGCCCGCAGGCAGAGAGGCTGATCTGATCTGATGCCACAGGGCATCCAGCTGGACCAAGCCAGAGCCGGACCAGTCTCCCCGGTAGCTGCACACCCACCAGCACACGTCCAGATGGTGCAGGGCTGGCCACTCCTCCAGCAGTCTCCACCAGTACGAGGCCCCTCCCCTGCTGAAGGGCAGCTGCTCCTGCAGGGGTGGCACCCAGAGCACTGACATAGCTGTGCACCTCTGAGAGCACACTGTCCACAACCTGGCTGTCACTGACTGGCCGCCCCTCCAGAGCCATGGCTGCATGGGGCGACATGGGCGCCGCCCATGCGTGCACGACTTTGCAGATGCGCGGCAGCTCCCCCGGTGGCGAGCCAGGTTTGACCGAGGTTTGACCGCTGCTGACCTGGCGGCCGGACCACAGGACTGCCCCGTCCCCTTTGACCAGGTGAGCAGCATGGGGCCCCAGCTGCAAGTCGGATGCTGATGCCAGCGCCTGACAGATGGGCGCGCATCAGTTAAGTGGCATTCGATTGGCAGCTGATGGTGGTTGTTTGTGGTGGCATGGATCACCGTGGTCCATGTGTGATGCAAAAACACAAGGGTGCACAGGGCAGGCTGCAGCACAGGTGCATAGGGATGTCTCACTTGCCAGGGCTGCAAGCACGCAACTGCAACTCACCACAAGGCGTGCATCCGAGTCCTGGGGGAACCCTGTTTGCACCGGCTTGATGTACAGCAGCGGCAGCTGCAAAGCACAACCATGGTGGTTGCCAGAATGTGTTACTTTGATGACACTGCGTGCTGCGGGCGCTTGACATCGCACCTCCATGATATAACATTGTGCCCACATGCACCTCCATCATGCATCCATAAGGCTCAACATGCCCAACCACACCTGCAGCCGATGCGCAGCGTGCGCAAGGCCGACGCTAGCCAGCGTCTTGCCGACACCCGTGTTTGACCCCCAGATGGTGTACGTTGGCATATCCACAGCCAGCGAGCCCGATGGCGCATCGGAATTGAACAGTCGTTGAAAGAATGGCGGTGCATTGCGTGCCTTCAATCGGATTGTAGCTGCAGTGAAAAGCCCCTGTTGGAGCATCGCGCACTGCGGCATCGTTTGCAGTGGTCACCTACTCTACCACTCCATGAGTTGCAATGGATGTGCAAAACAACACACACACAGATCTTCCTCCATCATCCGACACAGCATGCAGTACACGTGAGGTACACCCCAGAGAGATGATCGTGAATTTTGCTTGATGCAGCACCTTTAGGATGCTTGCATAGATATTGTTACATCGCTCATTAGATCCCAAGCATCATGACAGGCTGAACCCTAAACCTGATGTTGTGGGGTTGGCGTTTTCAACGCTGCGCACGATTACATAACTTACCGTTGCTGATTTCACAACATGGAGATCAGAAATGATACAGGGACAGCTGGGGGTGACATGCAAATGTTCCTTGTGAGCGGCCTGGTTGTGGTGCCTTGCATGGAGCAGCAGGATTGAGCTGCTGGCATGATTGCATATGCTCCGAGCACATACATGGCTGTGCATGCTTGCAGCGCATGACGGGTGGGTGGCATGTGACAGGTGGGCACATGGAGGACGATGCTGTGGTCCGAAGCCTGGCAGACCAAGAGCTCAGGCACCTACACGCTCAGTTTGGTTGGCCTTGTTGTTTTTGGGGTGAGCAGAATAGCCCTCGGCCTGTGCATCGAGAGGCCTGCGTCCATCCATCTGTACTCTGCCGCCCCTGCTTGTAAGCTTTTTTAGCAACCTGCTGTGCTGCCTGCATCTAAAGCATGGCACAACGGCGGGGGCAGGGAGGTGTCCCACACACGCCAGCCCTTCCCCCTGCTCCAACACACAGCAACAGGGCTTGAAGCGCACCACCAAGCAGCACGCCCCACACGCGCATGCCATTGCATTGCAATCCGGTTAAATGCATTCAAGTGCTGGCGGCAGCACCTCCCCCCTGTCCATGCGGCATGCAGGTGGCGCATGAGGCACTGTCCGCCTACGGTGTGTGGTATGGACGCAGCGCGCAAGGCGGCAGCGGCAGTGGTACCCTGACCAAGGAAGGCACACAGTCAGGGAGGCGCAGGTGAGCTGCTACTGCTAGCGGCATTCTCCAAGCTGCGCCAACTGTGCAGGTGCACAAACTTAGACTCCAGTGTCTTGGCCAGATGGCCAAAAGCAAAGCATCCAGCTTGCACCATGCCGTTACACCTGGGCATGTGCGTTCAGTGCTAACCCTGACCCAGCCCCATGCCACCCCCGGCCCCCTCCTGCAGAGGTCTCAACATGGCGCAGTTGCTCACCCCTAGGCGTGCCATTGAGTCCCTCCTGTACTGCGGCAACCTCACGACTGGCTACCTCCTCATGCTCGCCCTCATGACCATGAACGTGGGGTGCGTGGCCTCCCACCACAAACCACCTCCTTACACCCTGAACTTCAACACCGCAACCGGAACACCGCGCAGCCAAAACGCGTAACAACTGGAACACCCCGCATCCTGAAGACCGCACAGCCGGAGCACCCTGCAGCCCGAACTCCTACACTTGTTACAGGACTGCACTGCTGTATCACACCGCGCTGTACTGTAGTGTATTGTCCTGCACCATGCTGTACTGTGCTCCATCCTTGGTCCCCCTCAAATCCACGCCCCAGGTACTTCATAGCAGTGGTGTGCGGCAGAGGTCTGGGCTACCACCTGTGCCATGGCCGAGGCGGCGGCGACAGCGTCAAGTGTGACGTGTGTGGCGTGCGTGTGGCTGATGATGAGGTGCATCTACTGGGAAGCCACCAGCACCAGGGTCACCACCAAACCACGGGTGGGCAGGGCCCCTGGTCCTCACAGCAGCACCAGCCGCACTGGGCATCAGAAGGGGGGGACATTGAGAGAGGGATTCAAGGCGTTGCGACCGTCACCAAGTCCCCTGGGCTGTCCGTTCTGGGCGAAGGGAGTGGGCGCCGCAGCACACCAGCCTAAGCATGACAGCTAGACCCTGACTGACCACTGGCTGGCATGACGGCCATGGCAGCCTGACAATGGCACAGAGTGACTTACGGTAGTATATAATTGATACTGCGCCTGCGAAGCTTTCATTGCATTTGGTGTATTGGCGTACTGCTTTCTGCTGAGGTTGAATACCACTCTTGCAGGCATGTTGAACCTGCTTGTTCGTACAGTGCACACTTGAAGGAGCTGCGCAGCAGGCGCTGGTCATGCCTGATGGTAATGCAGCCGTTTCTCATTGCTTGATTCATGCTGTGGCATGCGCGTGTGTGTGAGCGTAGGGGAGCTGGGTCTGAGGGTGCATGTATGTTGCCTGCACGAGAGAGGCGCATGCATGTAATAGGCGGCAGTAGGCTGTGTTTTGCGTCTGGTTGTATTGCCTGGTGCCACGATGGGGACTGACTGTCTCATGGCCTGAGTGAACCTTGGAAAGCTGTCTGTGCACATGCGTCATCCTGACTGCTCTGACCACTGATCACAGACCAGCAGCAGCTGTTGAACGCTGAATGGGTGCTGCTGGTGGGCAGCAGACGCACCATGCCCAAAATGTAACATGTGGCCCTGCACCTCAGGACCGTTCATATCCTAACACCTGGCAAGCAGCCACCCGGTTGAACCAACTGTCACAACCGTAGCAATACCATGCCCACCTGAAATATCATTTTCTGCAGCCAGATCTGCAGCCACCTGTTGATACATATATAATGTAGTTCGTCCATGAACTCCACCCCAACCGGCCTATTATTTCCTACCTGCCCACACAGCTGTGACGCTTGCAGGGGATCGTATCAGCCCACTGATTCATCAGTTGGTCTCTATAACATCAGCATGTGGGGACCTCTGGTTCGCTAGCCTGCTCACCACATTATCATCTCCCTAGTAAGCACTCATCACCACTACACTCAGATCTCATACTCGCATCCTTCTAATGGCGCCTGGCTGCCATTGCCACCGCTATTGCTACCGCTAGTCCCAACCCCACCATTCCTGCTGCCACATGTGCTGCTGCTCCCTGCTCCCTGCTTCTGTGCCGGCTCCTGTAGGCCACCGCCTGTCAAGCCTGGCCGCCCTCCTGCTGGCCGCCTGGTCGGCGCCATGCCTGATACCACAGGCCCCAGCGCCCTATCCAGCTTTTCTCGCAGGCACCGCTGCAGCCCGCTGTTTGTCCGAAGGTCATCCGTGGCAGGAGTGGGTACTAGATACAACGGGTCCTCAGCACCTTGGACCAGGCTGGCAGGCGCCAGCAGCCAGGCTGGCCCGTCCAGCAACCCGCGCACCAGCCCTTGCTGGCGCCAATCCAAATGGGAGGCGAAGGTCATGGTCGTGGACTCTTCACGGTCATCTTCAAAGTCAGAGAAGGCAAAGAAGCGGCGCTTGTGTGTGGGGACCAAGCACCCAATGTCATAGATGTTCTGCGGCGAGGAAGCAGGCGGCATCGTAAGCAGGGTGTCAGAGTCGAGCAGCCCCATACGAGCATGGTGTGCAGGGTGCATAAGCCCCATACTGGCATGCTGGGTTGGGTGCCTCAGCCCATATTGGCACAGTAGGTAGGGTGCAGAGGACGGGCGCAGGGGGGGCAGAAGGTCAGAAGGTCATGCAAGGCAGGCAGGAGCGCTGGAAGGCGCACTACTCTCTGTAGCACCCACACTCATGACTCTCCCTCCTGCCCTACCACGCTTGCTGTGCAGCCCGCCATCCAACCATCCTCACGTAATTCACACACGAGCAGTACATCCTCAGTTCCTTACATACTACACACACAAGCAGTACATCCTCACATACTACACACACAAGCAAGCACACACCTTGTTGTACAGCTGGTTGACTAACACTCGCAGCAGCTTGCGGCCCACACCATACCCTTGGTACTCGGGGTGCACCACCACATCATACACTGTGGCCGCCTGCGCAAGCCAGTGGCATTTCATTGGCGCAAAACATCATCAAAAGCTGCTGAAGGGCTCAACAGCTAAATCCTTCCCCACCGAGGGAGGTACGGTACACACGCCACATGGTACAGCATGCAACATAGGTCACTGGCAGGTGATTACAGAGCCGCAGTTAGCATCATGGCACACCGCGCAACCAGCAGAGCTGCAGCATGCACAGCCCGGCCCCTGTCAGCGCCCACAGCCGGACCCACCAGCGACCCGTCCCCTGAGGCGCGCGCGAACCCCACAAGGCTGCGCTTCCGCCTCTGGCTGCCTCCCGGCCATGGCCATGGGCCGTCACCAGAGCTGCTCGCGTTGGCGCCGGAAGCCAGCCGCTGTTGCTGCTGCTGCTGCTGCTGCTGCTGCTGTGCTTGGCTGGGCGGGACGCCAGATGCCTGCGCAGCCTCTCCCACTGCTCTGGCCATGTCCCCGACGTAATACACGTCTGTGTTGGTGAAGGCCGCCACGACCGCCCTGTACGCAATAGGGATGATAAGGGCCAGCAGGATAAGTGCACCAATGGACCAAGTAGAGTGATGCGATGCAGTGTATGGTCAAGGTCTATCGTCTCACGGTGTACGGTGCATGTATGTTGGATGGGCACCTGTCTGTCTGCAAGACGTGAGGATGGTCCAAGGGTGGAAACGCGCTGGGACGGTGGCTTGCCAGGTGGGTGGTGTGTTTTGTGTGGTAGGGGCATGCAGCGGCACACAGGCAAATGGAACCAACAGCACAAAAGGCCGCTACATGGTGTGCCGCATGTTCTTGATGTTACTCACATGCTCTGCTCCACTGCGTATGTGACTTTCTGGACAACCCGAGGTCCTGGGAAGCCATCTGCGTGTCAAGCCAAAGGGGGCCTTGAGGTTTAGCAGTCAGGACAACACTGCTGTGAGCATCGAACCCAGCCTCTGGCTCAATCACGTGTGCATGTGTGATGCACAGGAGTACAGCACACCCCACACATTCCACATCCCTCCATTCTCTTGGGCTCGGGCGTTATCTGAGAACTCCTGCCTGCCATGGGTAAACAATGTGCCTGCCGGACCCCCTGCATCCATATTCATCGCAGCCATCCCACTCACCAAGGCCCCAGTGGTAAAAGTAGCCTGCCATCTGCTGTGATCCCTCCTTCATGTAACTCTGCTTGCTGGTGTGAAGCAGCAGTGCCACATCCTGCACAGCACACCAGCAGCGGCACAGTTCCTGCGTGTGAGAGCCAGCTAGTAGGCGACTGCCCCGAGGCAGCGGTATGTTGCTCATGCTGCCCCGGAGTACAGCCACCTGGTATGAGAAAGTTCCAGGGGGCTGCATCAAGCATGCGAAGGCAAGCATTCAAGACGCACATGGCGCCATGCACATAAGGCTCCCCATGCAACTCACCTGACCATGGATCTCGCGCTTGTTTTGGCTGCGACAAATCGACGGAGGTCATCACCGACATTTAATTCTAGTTATCGCAGGCAGCATTGGAGAAAGAAGCAACCCGTGTGGGCACACCCACCTGTAAACGATGTAAGGCGTGTGTCCACCCCGCAAACCACTGTTGCCCTGGCCTAATCCCGGTATCGCCTTGCAAGGCTGAAGCCTCAAACAATGTTGACATCGTAGTGCCGAGTTCTGGCTGACTAAATAGGGCATTTGCGCCAGCATCAAATACGAACCATCTGCGATCTCAAACGCATCAAGTATGAGCAGGCACAACAAAGTTCGCAATCACATCATCGCTCACACGACCAGAAGCATTGGTAAGATGACGCTCCAACATGCAATAGTACGATTGCGTAGTTATTGATGTGTCAAGGGCGTCACGCAGCTTTCTTGTGCTCGGATCAAGAGAAGAGCAACGGTTCAGCTGTCCACGGCCTGCTCAGAGCTGCTTTATTGCCTTCCAACAAGACCTGGAGCCAATGTATGCGTGCTGTGTCTTGCATTGCATCACATGCATGCCATGCAAGCGATGTCCGCACCCCTACATAAATGACCCTGCCTGCCCAATCGAGTAGCAGTAGTCGCCCCAGCGAGTTGCCGATGTAGCAGCTTGAGCCTCAGCCCTGGAAATGCAAGTTTGGGTGTCTTCCAGTAGGCAGGGGCAGGGATCAATGGGAGCTGCTCAATATGGCTGAGAGCACCCCTGCGGCTGGTGTAGAGCCATCTGTTGGATGGAACATGCATTTGGGAAGACCTCATCAACAACTGTCCTTTTTCCAAGTGGTCCTTGAAGCAGTCTTCTTCAATGGACGATGCGTTACACAACAGGAACTATATGTACAGCTCGACGCTACAGCGACAGCTGGCAGCAGCCATCGATGTCCGCATGCTGAGGATGCAGCAGCGAAACAGAGTTCTCTGCACCTTGTTCATCAAGCTAAGTCTAAGGCAAACGGCAACAGCACATTCCGGCATGCAAGGCAGCTCCAATCTGTCAATATGGCAAAGCAATCGTACCAGGCAAAGGCTACAGGCAGAATCCGAGCGGCCACCGAAGCAAGTTGTGCACCCCAAATGTACATCCAAGCCTGCAGATCCAAGCGAGCAACCAACAAGACGGCCCAGGAGAGATAAACAAAGAGGGAAGCGGGGGTCACCGCAACAGCTGCGCAACATGAGACACAGCAGCGGCAACAAAGGGGTACAGCCATCTGAGGCCAGCAACACTACCATGCACGGACAACAGCACATGGCGCATGTATTCGCCTAGACACCAGACGGGCCAACACGCAACCTACATCAAAGATCAAACCAGGTGCAGGGGCTCACGACACACGATGCACAGCACGTTCACAAGAAGCCTAGCATGCCAGCATCACCTACCAAATGCATGCATGCTCCTAAGCCACGCGCAGCAGGCAGAGACACGAATACAGCACGCGTGACATGCTGTTGTAGACTAACCTGGACTTGTGGCACTCTTTCACAGCAAGCATACACAATGTCAACCACATGCAAGCGGCTCCAGCACTGCGATCTATTGACCTTGTTGTTCCAGGCATCGGGTCAACCCAAAACTGGAGGATAGCACCAACTAGTAGATAGCCCTTCCTAATCCGCACGTCCAGACGCTAGAGTAAACACAGTGTCAAAGGTCTTCAGACGCAGCACGTATGGAGAGCACACGCTGATGCGCAAGACACCTGAAGCCATGCTATCCCAAGCTGAATTGGTATTAGGCTGTCTACTGCATTGGCCTGCCCTACAGAATCATGCATGATGAAGTACAGAAGCACGCAGCGGACTGCAAGGGCCTGGTCCCTTGAACTTCCCGACATCATGCAGTGCGACCCACGCGACCACATGGGTGCTTTCAGCTGCGGCTGCATCGTGCGGCCATCCACCTCCTGATCAAGCTGTTCACATCCTGCTTGCTCATGCGATCAGCCATGCGATCACACCACCACACGTGGACCACTCAGCTCCGCAGGCCCTCCAGCCGCCGCGGCAATCGGGGCGGGCAGCGACATGCTGCGATGCAGGTGTGAGTCACACACCTCGTCCTGCAGCTCCATGCCATGCGCAGCATGTGCAGGGTGAGGACCCGAGGAAGACGAAGAGTCAGCCACCACTGACATCTGGGCAAAGAGGTTGGGCAGGGCCTTGAGCTGCCCAGCGTGTGGAGGGGTACCAGAGGGGCTGTGGGGGGTGGCCGGAGCAGCTGCAGCGGGCCCCCGGGATAGGGCGGCCGCACCAGAGGGGGACGAGGCTCCCAGAGACTTGCCGCTGGCTGCGCCGCCGCTGGGGCGGCCGGCGCCACTTGCCGGGCGCCGGCCACGCGTGGCGAAGCGTGAGGGGGACACGAGGGGGTCGTCTGCACTCACCATGCCACGACTTGCGTCCAGCATCACGGAGGGGGAGCCAGCGCCCATGCCGAGGGGCAGGCCGCTGCCGCTGGTGCGCAGGCCCCCGCCGCTCACACGGTCGACGCTGCCTGAGGATACCGGGCCCCCTACCTCTGACTCAGGGCTCAGCTCCATGAGCAGGTGAGAGGAATGACCCACCGAGGATGGCGACACAGTGCACGCACGCTTTGGCGTCTTGCCGATGCTGAGCAGCACATCTTGCTGATGTGCAGCATGTGGGTGGTCCTCTGAACACTGCAGGCCTCCAGAGGACTGCTGCTGCTCTGCACTGCTGCCGCCACCTCGGCCCGGCGCAGGCACGGCAGCAGACTGCTCGGCGTTGGGATTGGGCAGGCCGGAGGCAGCAGGAGCATTGGCCTCGGTGCTGCCTCCTGAAGACGCAGCCTGCCCAACCCCGCCGCCGTTGACCATGTGCTCACCGCCCGCCCCGCCAAGGGCACCCTCACTGACTCCAGCATCAGGTGCTGCAGCCTGCTGCTGTGCCATCGCAGACGCGGCGCTGCTGACAGTCACAGGGTTGGTCACAGGCACTGCGTGGGGGCCGGACGGCGCAGCCGGAGGCGCGGCCGCGCGCGTGGCGGTACGCGAGCTGTGCTCCGTGACTGCATGGATGGCCGCCGCCGCGGCGGCGGCAGCAGCCACAGCATCGTGCTCAGTCCACTGGTGGGAGTGTAGCGGTTGATCGTGCGGGGGCCGGGCGCCACGGTCACGGCCAGCCTGGCCGCCCCCTCGAGGCTGGGGTGCCTGCTGACCGCTGTGGAACAGCATCTCGTCACGGCCACCAGAGGGGGGCGCACGCCAGGGCTGCGCCATGGGGTTGAGGCGGGAGGGGCTGGGAGGCACCATGCCCATGCCCATCATGCCCATGCCCATCCCCATGCCCATGCCCATGGCACCGTAGCCGTGCAGGTCGGCAGAGCCTGCAGCCACAGCCACACATATGAGGCACAGCCCTGGTCAAACATCCTATAGGCACAGCCCTGGTCAGAGCCTGGTCAAACGTCGGTCAAGGCCTGGTCAAACAGCGCTTGAGAAAACTGCTGCATGCAGGGTGGTGTAACAAACAACTACACAGAGAGACGCACCGTCGTAGGCACCACTGTTTGTAGGGTAGGGACTCATGAGGCCTGCTGGCAGGGGTGGCTGCCTGGGGGAGGGGGAGGGCGGGTACCAGCAGCCCAGGGCTGGTGGACCTCCAAAGGCCATGAAAGGGGTAGGGGCCCCAGGGTTCTGGGTTGGGGAGAGCACCGAGGGGTGCAGGAAGCCTGGCATGTGCATGCCACCTAGGCCGCCAGGCTCTGGGTAGGTGCTCAGGCCCTCAGTGGGGCCGGAGGTGGTGGTGCCGGCAGGGAAGGGGGCACCACGGACATTGGCGCTGCCGGTGCCACCTGCCGTGGGCGTGCAGGTGGTGTGGGACGCACAGCACATAATAAAGAGCGGCGGCCCAAATGTGCGAGTCAGACACTGCCATAAGCCATGTGTGGGCACCGTCGGCATGCCAGCAGCCCCTGTTCCCTGTACAACAGTTGCTGTGTCTGCAGCGAGCAGGCACTTGGGCCGTGCACTAGCCCCTGCCACAAGTGCCTGCCACAGCGCATCTCAAGACGTTCGCTCAACAGCGTGCTCACTAGGGAACCCCAGGCTGCAGGCGCCAGGCGCCTGTTCAGCAGCTCACACACAACAACTCAACTGCTCCCATCTCCAGTCACCTGGGGGCGGCTTGAAGAACTCAGGGGCGTGCAGATTGGCACCACCACCACCTGCCGAGGGGTCTGCTGTGGGCGCCGGGGCGGGCAAGAGCAGTGTGCCCATGGGGGGTGAGCCCACTGGCATGCCAGGGATGGGCAGGCCGGTGAGCGGGTCGTAGTGCATCGCGCCTGCAGGTGGGGCACGTGCAGATGAGTTCCTACATGCGGGGTGCTTGTTATCTATGAGATTAGGTGGCACTGGGAGGCCCTGTAAAGCACGGCACCTCACGTTAGAGCCAGTCCAGCTGTGCCATGCATGGCATCGTAGCGGCAGGCAGTGCAAGCCGAAGCCAGGGCCCACAAGCATCAACCGCCCTGTAGTGCTGGAGGTGTAGCAGAGTAGCAGTGGTGGACCGACAGCCAGGCATCCCCTACCCCGGCCCCCAGAAAGAGAGAAAGAGAGAGAGAGAGAGAGAGAGAGGATGTCTCTTACCCGGCATGCGGGGCGGGCCCGCAGGTGACGGGGGCGGCATCATCAGGGAGATGAAGTGTGTCATCATGTTGTGGTCCAGCCCAGCATAGGAGCCTCCCACTCCGCCATAGTATGACTCGTCTGCACCACCGCCGCCACCAGCGCTCATGTCCCCACCCATCATGCCGCCTCCTGCCACGCAGCATGCATGGGTGATGAGCTTATGACTGTGAGTGCGATGCAGTGCGACGTGCATGCCATGTGCACATGAGGCACGGCTGCCAGATGCTGTTCACAGGTCATGTGACAGGATGCTGCACGATTCATATGTGTTCAGGATCCAAGAAAGCAGGCCCAGGAACAATTGCATCCACAGGTCCATGACGGATGCATCGTACACATCAGATACATCGTATACATCGGATACATCATATCGGATACATCGTATTGGTGGTGAATTGCAAGGAGTTTGATGCCCGGAGCTCTGCACTGAGGAGAAGAGTCGCAAGCAGCATGACCGTAGCGTGCTGCGGCACACACCTGGCGCAGCCATGTAGGGTGGGGCCATGGGCACGAGGAACGTACCGCCGCCCGGCAGCAGTGGCAGTACGCCGGGGGGCATGAGGCCAGATGCCATGGCCGCTGCCACTGCCTGCTGCTGCTGGTGCATGAGGGTCATGGCTGGGTCGAGCTCGTTGGGGGATGACTTGGCGGGCCTGCGGCAAGGGGAGGTGCAGGTGGTTACCATGGTTGTGTTTGACAGGTTTGCTTAGCAATCTGCTTGACAGGGTGCTTTCATGCACCAGGCAGGAGTCAAGAGGGTTTTCAACCTGCTTGCAGGGCATCTAAAGTTGCAAGCCGGGAAGACGATGTGCTATTGGATGCAGGCAGGAGAACTGACTGGCAGACTGACTGGAGCAATGTGTGCACGTGAAAGGTAGGTGCGAGGGTAGGTGCGAGGTGCGAGGGTGGGATACGAAAGTCCAGTGGATGGGGGATGGGGTGCACACCTGCTGACGTGACCCTTGAGGGAGGCCGCGAATGGTACAACGTTGCGCGGGGGCGGCTGGTATGAGAACTCTACACCCATCACCCGCTGCTGCCGCGGCACTGCCTGCCCTGCAGGTGCCGAGGGAGTGGATGGTGTGAGGAAGACGTGAGGAGGGGAGACGGTGAACAGAGCAGCAATCAAATAGCCGGGACGGGACAGCACACTGGGGGAGCACCCTGTCCATGGCTGATGGTGTGAGTCGGTGAGCAGGTCAAGGGATGATGCGTAGAGCAGCACAAGTAAATTGGACGGGAGTTGTGCGCCGCCAGCTGCAGTACGTGGCATACACCGATTTGAACCGTTCCTATGTTCAAGAGGGGCATCACACCCACCCTGGCAGCGGCCCTCACACAGCTCCTTGTAGCGATCCACTGCGGTACAAGCAGCACATGTTGCAGTACAAATATGCATTTCTGTGTGAGCAGACAAGACATAGAGCAGATGAATCTCAAACGCCGTGTTGTTATTATTAATAATAATAGACAAGACATAGAGTGAGGGACGCAGCGCTGTGTGGGACGGTGCCGCCTCAGGACCATATGGTTGAGCACCTAATGCCTGCGGAAGGACGCCACTAGTCTTGGCACTGACCATCAAGCACAGGCGGGGGCCCTGCGCAGCCGCCTGGCGCGTCTAGGTGGCACCGCTTCAGCCCCTCCCTCCATGCACGCAGCGGCCGTGTGGTCGCGAGCGTAGTCTATCTACCTCTCGTCAAGCAGGCATCCAATCACAGTGTACCGAGAGTGAGCTGGCCTCATACGGCATCCCTCCCTAGCCCAGTATAAATCCCTGCCCTTGCGAATCAGCCTCTCCAGGACAGCCCTGACATACCTTAAATGTGCAAAAGTATGATTTGAAAAAGATGCATTGCTTCCGAGAGGGTTTGGGACCTTCGTACGCAGTGCATCGTACTCAAGACATACTTCCGCACAATACTGACCTTGAACCACCATGCCCTGTGGGCCCATGGTCACACACCTGCGGCCGTGATGATGTCCATGGCATGTGACAGCGCCACGTCATCACCCTCCACCACAAACACGCGGCAGGGCCGGCGCGCACCACGGCCCGCTTGCTCAGTCCAGCTCTTGATGTCACATCCGCTGTGACGCATGATGTCGCGCACGGACGCGCCGGATGGGCCTGCGTGTGTCCAGGTCCGTGAGCACCTACTTGAGCTTTTAAGCATCCAAAGCACTTGAATTATTTGTGTATGTGGGGAACCTGTGCACTCCTATGATGTATCACCACGCCTTTTGGCTTGCACGACACCATACGTGGACACCATACCATGTGCGGTATGCAAGGGCATGGTGGGCACATCAGCAGCAACCCAGCATGTCACCGCACACGAGGTCTGCCTCAGGGTGCAGCACAATGCAGTAGAGTACAGTACAGCACAGTACAGTGCAGTCAAGTGCACCCCATGCACCGCCCTACAGTACAGGGCGACAGCGCGCATTGCAGCAAGAGCAGTCCAGCAGCCAGCACTCCACCCACCAATCACAAACCCAGCGGCCAGCAGTGTGATGCGTAGTGTCACCGATCCAGGGGCTGTAGACTCGGCAGAAACAATGCCTTGCTCCTCATTCTCCACACCCTCACCTGGCCTGCGAGGGCCTGCAAGCATACTCAACAGACACAATGATGAGTGAGCAGACTGAGCACAGTGAACAAGTGGTGGACTGCGAGGATATGCGAGCGGGCCATGCGTGCAAAGGATGTGTTCTGGGATGTGTTATTATTATTTCATATTATTACATCGGACGGATGCAGGTGCAAGCCTTTCAGAGTTACCAGCACGTGCTTCTTACTCGTGCAGCATGGCAGGTCAGACTCTTGAAGGTATGGCGAGTGGCAGCTGACAAGTGCAACTTAATCCCCGCCCACGCAATGCGCCACTGGCTCCCCTGAGCAGATGTTCTGCTGTGCCCGCACAACCGCTGCAAAGGTGCAGCCAGTGGCGGTGCGCTGCGTGGGAAGGGAAGGGCAGGGGGTGCGCACACACTCACCACTGGGCTGCACCCACTTAGCCGCGGCACCTGAGCTGCCTCCAGAGCTGGATCCAGCAGTCATCGGCCTGCCGCCGGCACCGTTGGCAGCAGAGGGTGCATTGCCACCATTGGTGACGTACACGGGCCTGTTGGCAGCCAGCTTGTGGGTCTTGATAAAGTCGAGCTTCTGCAGGCAAGACAGAGTGGAACAGTCCTAATAGCTGCTCGGTGTGCGCAGACTAGACTCAGAGACTTACTTCAGAGTTCGTCTTACACAACAGAGCATGAGCAGACATGGGAAGACGGAGCATGGGACAGTGTGCACTGTTAGTCTTGCGTTCCAGTGAGGGCAGTGGGGCAGAGGGTAGGCTGAGGGGCAGCGCGACTAGCTTGGAGCCTGGAGCTAGGAAGGCAGTGCTACAAGACAGAAGCAGGTGCACAAGTCTCAGGATGATAAGAGGAGAGGGGCAGTGGGGCTCAACCTTGGGCCATGAGCCCTCTTCCCACCAATATGCACCAGGGCCGCCCATGCATGGGCAATTCAAACACGCTGCACATGCAATCCAAACGACAGACGGGGCCTTCATCACCAAAACCAGCCCGCAGTTCCTACTGCATTGCAAGGCACAGCGTGCTAAGACCAACCTTAGGGCCTGTCCTTTGCCCATATGCACGCACCTCAGCCACAGTTGCACCAGCAGTCCCAGCCGCCAGGCTGTCAGGCTTGAGCCCTGCAGCCACAGTTGACCCTGCTGCCTGCTGCTGATCCTCCCCTACGCCTGCCACCACCTCTTCTTGTGCAGCCATGGCGGCTGCAGCAGCCAAAGCAACGGGCTGGTGCAGCTCAAAGCAACCTGTGGGGGACAAAGTGGGCAAGGGGCACATGAAGTAGAGCCAGGCAAGCAAGCTGTGCTCTGCTATCAAGCACACAGCAGCTGCAGCACTCAAGACAGCCTGCAGCATAGCAGGCATGCTGCCCAGGTTGCCATGCTGGAAGGATCAGGGGGCATCAGGGAGTGGCGGCTGAGGGGGCTCACAGCGTGCGTCCCCACAGCCCCCATTCAAATCGCTGGGCCCAGCCCTTGCCCGCATCACCTGATCAGAACAACAACGAGCTAGGAGCAATGCCTTGTGTCTTCTTCTACCTGGGGCTGTCAAACTGGGGGCAGCAGATCAACTCTGATGGACTGGAGCCCTTTCAGGGGGCTGCAGCAACAAGGGGGCGGGCAGCCTCAATGTGTGCAATGGACCAATTTGCTCTTTTGCTGCACGCAGTCAACACCCACGGAGCAACTGAGGGGGCTGGAGCGCACGCGACCCACAAAAACCCCTCACGGCCCCATCACCCTCGCTGCGGCATGATGTCGCCATGCGCCCCCCACTTTGAGGGCCATCACATCCTGCTGCCCCCTGCTGTCTTGAGCAGGAGCCCACACTCTGCAAGGAATGCAGCTTACAGCCAGGATGATGCAGAGCTTGCAGCTGACAAGGTCTGGGCACACTCGGCCAGTGCGCGCGCGGCCCCCAAGGCCCTTCATACTAGGGAACAGCATACACATGGCCTCCCGCCTGGCACACAGCTGCACCGCCACCCCTGAAAGTGGCCAGCCAGCCCCTCAGCAGCCTGCTGAGACCTCCTACCACCCTTCAAACACAGTGCCTGAGCAGCAGGAGGTGAGAGGGGGAAAGGTATGTGATGCCTGCCAATGTGGCAAGGCTAGCCAGGCACGGCCAGAGTGCAAGCAAGCCCACAACTGAACCATCACATCCACGCCCACGTGCCGCTGCATGCATGCAAACGAACGGCTCTGGATCTGAGATCCCATACTGTATGATCATGATACACAGTGCAGCCACGATGTTCTGGTACGCATATGACCCCCCCGGTCAACCTGCTGCTGACATGCATGGCATTCGTGTGCTGCATGCGTTCTGCAGGCGGCCGTGACGGGTGGCCATGAGGAGGACACAACCACCACAAAGCCAGCCACCCGCTACTCACCCATCGAGCCTGCTGCAGTGCATGCCGCAAGGAAGCCGTTCGTGCCGCTTGTGGAGCCAAGTGGGGCGGTGCGTGTGTTGTAGCACAGGGTGCCTGCTCTGGCTGCTCCAGCTGCTTCAGCCTAGATGCCTGCTCCAGCTGCTTTAGCCTAGATGCCTGATCCAGCTGTTCGAGATAGCTGTACACGCATCGATCTTCAGCTGACGCTTGTAATGGACGCGCTCTGTGGTTGTCACTCGGTCCAGCTGCTGAAGGCCAGGCTCTCAGCCCCCCAGGGTTGTGATCTGTGCGTGGCATGAATATGGCGCATCTAGATTCTTCAGTGTCATCTCATGATCCATTTTCATTTCCTTTCTGTGCACTGCTGGTGCTACTGTGCAGCATCGATAGTGGCAGGGTGCATGCCACATGCCTTGAACCAGTCATTGAGACCACTGCAGTCCTTGCTGGATCCTCACCTGCTTGCCAAAGCCGATGCGTGCCAGCGGCATGTACTTTCTGCTGTGTGCCAGCACATATGAATCGCGATGTCGGCGCATGTCGAATTGTCGATGTGGTATGCGCCCACCCCATCCCTACCTGCACACCTTGCGCATGCCGACGGACCGCATGCAGGTTGGCACCGAGCCAGTGTTCACAGAGTCCTTTCAGCACCTGACTGGCACCCCCCCTGTGCCCCCTGATCACCTGGCCCCCTTCAAGCGAGAGGCAGCTACTGACAGCTTGCCGAATGGGTCCTTGGAGGACCACAGCACTGAGGACGAGGCGTGGGACATGCCTGATTATGAGCACTTCTGATGCCCTTCGGCTTGGTTGGGTGGCGTCTATAGTGCCACATGTAGGGTGTGTGATCTGGCTGGTTCATGGAGGGCGGGGACAGAGCGTGTTCCTCGGGCCATGTTTTGCTCAAGCAGCTTGTGCCGCTTGTGGAGCCCAGTCGAGTGGGGCGGGTGCATGTGAGTGTTATCAGTTAGCACAGGTTGCCTGCTCCAGTGCATGCCTGATCCGACTGTATCTACTAAGTGCACTAGCTGCTGCACGTGCCAGTCCTCAACGGACCGCCTGTCATGAGCTCTGTGGCTGTCACTCGGTCCAGCTGCTGGAGGCCAAGCTGTGTGGCAGCCCTCATGCAAGTGCGTGTACAGGAGCCTGGGGTATGTGGCAACTGGCGCCAGCGTGCAGAGCTGGTCATGTGTGCACGTTGGACGGTCTCTTGGACCAGTCATGGGCACTGGGTCCCTACACTGAGGACGCGGCGTGCGGCATGCCTGACTGTGAGCACTTTTGATGTCACTGGCTGGGTTCTGGTCCCACAGGCGTCTAGTGTCCCACATGTAAAATGTGTGATCAGGTGGCAACTGGAGTGACCTCAGCACGTGTCAAAGGCCCACCATAAACTTTTACACAGCCCGTGTTATGCGTCATCAGTTTCTGATGGTTCGTCATAACAGCGCATAGTACTACGCCAAGCCTACCAGTAAGAAACACAGATTCTGAGCAGGAGTGCTGGAGAATACTGCTGCCCTGCACATTGTTCGTGCTTAAGGAACTGCAGGTGGTGGTAAGAGTACATCTCGCTTCTTGTCCACACATGTCTATACGGATCTCAGCAACACAATGATTGGCGTGCAGTGCTCCGTTGCTGTGCCCAGCTGTCCTACCCTGCTCTCAAAGCAGGGCAGGTTGTCAGATAGTCAGCACGACCAACAGCATCCGACGTGCTTCCATACATGTGCAAAGCACTGACCCAGCCCCAATCAACCACCAGCCACTCCAACCAGCTGGCCAATCACCGGCGGGGCGGGGCGGGCTTGCGGCCAGCTGCCCCCTTGGCCTCCTCCTGCACTTCTGCAGCCAGGTCCTCCAGATCAAAATCATCAGGCAGGGCTGGGTAGCCAGGCATCGTGGGATCGTCCAGCAGGATCTGGTCATACATCTGGCGCTGGAAGTCAGTTGGGTCATTGAGATCAAGCTCGAAGCGGTCAGGTGGTGTGTCTGCAACATCGCGGCCCCCAAACAGCTTGCCAAAGAGCCCGCGGTCCTCGCGGCTGCGTGTGTAGCCCTCAACCAGCTCCCCAGGGGGCACATACTGCATTGCGGGTGCAGCGGCAGGCGTGTGGTCAGACCACTGACTGAGTTCCACAGCGTGGTCGCACATGCAGGTTAGGTGCTGCATGCAGGCATGACGCAGGGCAGCATCAGTGCAGTAGGCTGCCTCTGCCTCAACACCAACAAAGTGCTGGATGTGTTTTCTGATCCAAGATCCAGCAGCTTACCCGCCCGCTCTCGTCCACGTAGCCAGTGCCAGGAGGCAGCGGGATTTGCCGCCCGTCCTGTGCAGCAGATGATGCAGCAACACAGCACCCCATGTTGACTGCAAGATCGCTGATGCTGTCCGCGCACATAGCCACAGCAGCACAGGCCCCGGAGCTCACTCACAGACCCAGCCTCATGCTGTCACACGCAAGCCCTAGATGCTGCATCGTCCCCAGCCCACAAAGCTGCACCTGGAAGGCAACCACGTTGATGTCACGATCAAGCTTCACGCCCGCCAGCTCGCTGATCTTGAACGATTGGAGATCAGCAATGTTGCCCACTGGTGTGATCTTGCGCTCGCCCCCCACATCATTGTAAAAGTTGAAGAGGTTGCCCTGGGTGTCCATCTGTGGGAGCAGTACAGGTGCACAGCATGCGAGATCAAGGCATGGACAATATGCATCAAGCGGCAGTGGGAGATTTGAGATGCTGCAGGCATCGATGCCAAGCCTCTGCAAGTTCAAGAGCGCAAGAACTGTGCTCACCGCGTACAGGCCAATGTCCGGGTCCCCGCTGTCATAGTACAGGTCCCCGATCTGCAGATGTGCAGAAGTGTCAAAGAACGCGTGCAGCAGTGAGCAAGAAGATACACATAGTGTGAGGGATCATTATCCTCGCAGCAGCATCGTCCCAGCAGTGCACTACAAGATGCACATGGCCTTGTGCTACTAATGGTGCTGGAAGCTGAGTGCTCAAAGCTGATAGCGTACGAGTCACTGGGCTGCTCCTTAGGCACTGACGCACCTCGTCAATCATGAACAGGCGACCTAGCTCATCCTCAGCAGCAGCCACCCAGTGACCTCCTGCACGATGGGACCCACCACCAAAGCATATCTCAGCCCGGTCCTGGACCTTCATGGTGATGTTTTGATCAATGCAGCCACTGCATGCAGCCAGCCGTACCAAACATGCTGCATGCAAACATGCAAGCATGCAACAGCTTCTTACCAGCTGTCTTGAAATACACAAAGTCCTCCTCCTTCATGTCAGTGAAGCCCAACAGCTTGAAGGGCACGTTTGGCTTGTCTGCAAACCGGATGGGGCCTGCCTCTGCAAGCATAGGCGCCACCGCATCAGGTCCATGCATGTTGTAAACCCCGCACTTGAAATGCTGCGCGCGCAGCTCCCCTCTACCTGGTAAGTATGAGACAGCCCAATGCAATCAAACCTCCTGGCCGCTTACTGTTGTTCAGCAGCCACAGCCCAGCGCTGCCGCCCAGCATGGTCAGCGCAATGTTGCGGCGCGATGTGAATGGCAGCTCCCACCATGCCTGCAAGCGCGTGCATGGCACCCCACAGTGCATTGTGAGCAGACACAAACGTGTACAAAGGGCTGCAAGCGCAGGTGCATTCGTAGGACACAGAACATGAAGCACCTGTGTGCAACCGTACACCGGTCCCAACCCCGCGCACCACGTTCTGCTTTGGGCGAGGCGGTGGGGGCGGTGGGGGCGGTGGCACACCGCCCTTGCTCGGTGGTGCCGATGGGGTCTTGCTGACCTCCCAGTCTAGGTCGTTATCCACAGCTGCCACTACCCTGTGCAGACCATGGCACCGTGCATGATCTGTATGCGCCATGCCACATCAGCACACACCATGCAGCCATGCAGCACGCATGGACACATGCAGGGTTTGTCTGCTCCAGCGCCGATGGCCTGCCGTCGCGGTGCGGTGTGGGCTTTGGCATCGCACCTGAGCTGCCGCGACCGGCCCTGCATCGTACGCCCTGAAACTAGGCTTGCTGTCAGCGCAGGCCTCCCGCTGGTGCTAGCTAGCATTGACATCTTAGTGCGTGTCATGCATGTTGCCATCGCTGGCTTCTGCTTTAAAGCCGTGCACAGGCTGGGGCCTGACAACAGGTTCCACACAGCCCCGTCTCTGGGTGCTGGTGCGAGTGATTCTTGCCACTGCAGTGCGGCGCAAACAAGTTGCATTGTTCGATTCATCATTCATCATACCCACTCACATTTTCCGAATTGAACTAGACAGTTCACAACAGTTGCGGTGCCAGAAGCGATCCCTGAGAGCGTAGCATTGATACACAGACTTCCAACCTTTCAACTGCTTGTGCTCCGCACCACCGCGTTACTGACTTCAGACAGCAAGAGCTCTAGGGCCCCCGCGCCAGGGCCAGTGGAAAATGGGCAACCTGTGCTCTACACCCAGCGTGCGCGACCATGTTGGTCGGCATGACCGCTTGGGCTATGCTCATGGGCCGATGGGCGTGGCGCGCCCTGGCGAGCACCCCAACATGGTCAACCCAGCCTACGGCTACTATGGCGTAGCTGCCCGGCCAGCGGCCCTGCAGGTGCCACCTGACACCGTGCTGCGGGGTCCTGCAGGTCCTGCCCAGCAGCAGGTCAGCACACCCACGACCACCACCAGCACAACCACGACCACCAAGGATGCGGAGACATCGCAGCAGGCCGAGATGGCGCAGCCTGCACGGGCCCCTATCCATGAGGGGGTTGCCGGGGTTGAGGAGGGCCTGGATGATGAGGAGCCCTACTACCACGAGGCGCAAACGCAGTTCAATTGGACTAAGGGCAAGCTCATCGGTGCTGGCGCATTCGGCCGTGTATTCATGGGCCTGGACAATGACTCCGGCCAAATCATGGCCGTGAAGCAGGTGGCGCTGACCAAGGACGAGGCGCTCAAGGGACGCGTGGCCGAGCACATCAAGGCGCTGGAGGCCGAGGTGGCGGTGCTGCGTCAGCTGAACCATCGCAACATCGTGCGGTACCTTGGAACTGAGAGGAGCGATGACACGCTGAACATCTTTCTGGAGTACGTGCCTGGCGGCTCCATTGCGTCTCTCATCGACAAGTTTGGGCCGCTGCAGGAAAGTGTGGTGCGCAAGTACACCCAGCAGATCCTGCGTGGCCTGGAGTACTTGCACCAGAAGAAGATCATGCACCGTGACATCAAGGGCGCCAACATCCTGGTGGATGGCACGTAAGTTGGCCATGGCTAGCAAGGGGGGGCATGGGGTGATCGCTTGCATGCATGATGCACGAGTGCGCAAGCATCTGTAGTGCTACACGCATGCTCACAAAATGCGTGTTGCTGGATTGGCTGCGCTCACAGTGGGACGGTCAAGCTGGCTGATTTTGGGGCGAGCAAGAAGATTGAGGACCTGGCCACCATGGCGTCTGGCAGCAAGTCCATCCGCGGCACGCCATTCTGGATGGCACCAGAGGTGATCAAACAGACCGGGCACGGGCGCCCCGCTGACATCTGGTCGCTGGGCTGTGTGGTGATTGAGATGGCAACGGGAAAGCCGCCATGGAGCAACTGCAACACACAGGTGTGCGCGCAGCGGAGTCGGTGCACTGCGTGGCATGAAGCAGCAGCTAGGCTGCAGGACAGCGGGTGTTGTGTTGGTGTGCTGACATGGACATGGGAGCTGCAGCTGCACAGTGGCCTGTGCAAGGCATAGGGCAAATGAGGCGGTCGCATGATGCTGAGCATGTGCACGTCACTTACCGCTCCCACCTCGACAGGTGGCTGCCATGTTCCACATTGCATCCACCAAGGAGCCACCCCAACTGCCCGAGTTCCTGTCAGCAGAGGCCAAGGACTTCCTGCTGCTGTGCTTCAACCGTGTCCCCAAGGAGCGACCTAATGCAACACGCCTGCTGCGCCACCCCTGGATGGTCAACATCCCGCCCAACCCCAACAGTGCATCCACAGCATCCATGTCTGCAGCGGCCGGGAATGGCAGCACAGGCGCAAGCGGAGCCCCGCGTGCCACACAGCGCAGCCACCCGCTGGTGCCGATGCTGCCCCTGCAGAACGCGCTGTCTCCTCCCTCCCCCATCAAGGAGGAGCCGGAGACTGCACGGTCACAAGCCGCAGCTGCTGCAGCCGCAGCGCTGCCACCTGTGAGCGCACAGCGCGCACCACTGCCCCCACCAGTCCCTATGGCAATCGGCCCACTGGAGCATGGCCGCCGCCAGTCCCTCATGCCCCAGACAGCAGCATCGCTGGCCATGTCCAGTGGTCTGCCCCCGCTGCCACCCTCTGCATCCCAGCGTGCCTCAGCAGCTGTGCCAGCATCCAGTGCAGCATCTCCCGCCCCTGCAGCAGTGCCCTCCTCCATCCCTGTTGCTGCCCCAGCCCATCCAGCACAGCTGCCGCGTGTCATGCCACCTCTGGGCCAGCCCCCTGCAGAGCAGTATGACACAATCATCAGTCCCTCCAGCATCCCCGCAGCGCTGCTGGCAGCAAATGCAGCGGCGGCTGCTGCTGCAGCGGCACCGGCTGCGCCACAGTCCATGCCTTCGCAAGAGCTGGCGCATGCCAACTCCACCGGTTCGCAGTCAGACAGCAGCAGCCACACTGGCAGTGCTTCGGAGCTGCTGCGCGCTTCCATGCCAGCCGTGCGCTCATCAATGCTGACGCTCAATTATAACCCAATGGAGGAGCCCAGCTGGATGCCGGCTATGCACAACCAGCAGGTGCTGCCGCAGCTCAGCCGAGCGCTTTCCGCCATTAGAGAGCCAGCTGATGGTCCGGATGCTGCGCCCTCACCACGCAACGTTGCCACACCCCGTGACCAGCAGCAGCACCCGGCAGCGCATATGGACGTGGCACAGGTGGTGCTGGCGTCTTCTGCGTCTGGGGACAGTGCGCCGGACACGACTGGGGAGGCAGACCAGCCAGACGCGCAGCACATGGCGCGCGCCACGTCAGCAGAGGCTGTGCGTAAGATAAGCAGCACCGGACAGCTGCCTGCGCCCTCCGTCACGGCCAGCGTGGTGGGCGGCATACATCACACGGCGTCATTCCCCAAGCGGCCGGCAGCTGCGGGCGAGGCGGACCCGGTGCGCCAGTCCAAGCTGCAGAAGTGGCGTGATGAGCTGTCTGCTGAGCTGAGCAAGAAGCGGCAGGAGCTGCGCACGCAGGCCGTTGCAGGCGGCAGCAGCGGCCAGCACGGAACGCCAGACGCAGCTCTGCCGCTGGTGCCCCAGGTGGGGGAAGCATAGGTGGGGAAGCTTGACGGTCTGCGAGCTGCAAAGCGCTCGCCCCGGCAGGTGGTGAGTTCTGCAAAGGATTGACAGGTGGTGGGCTTGGCGTGGGCGGCAGCAGAGGGGCTCGGGCAGCGTGAATAGCCACAGCATGCGGGTGGGTGGGTAGCGTGCAGGGGCACCCCAGGGGGCGCACAGGTATTCATCATTCTGTGGCCACCTGGGTTGGGGTGGTGGGTGGCTCCGGGTGGGGCGGGGTGCGGACTAATTCCAAGGGACAGATACTGCCATACGTTGACTTTAACTCCAGACCTGTACAGGGTTCATAGCGGCTTGACACCATATGATCCTGACAAGACAGCAGCTTGGGGCAGGGAGTGTTCTGGTGTTCATTTGCGAGGGACATACTGCAAACGTTGTTGTGATGATACGTGAAGGTGGGCTGGGCTTCACGGCTGCACACTTCCTGCCCCCCATTCTCTTGTTTTTTCCATTCTTTTCTGCATTCTGTGCTAGCAAGCCATGCTGACGGTCTGGTTTGCTGTTCTTGGCTATGGATGTTGTGTGGGGCATCTTCTTGAGTATGAACATTTGCCCACGTATTCCTTCAGCCAGTTTGCTATAAACCCCTGCATGTGATTTTCACCATCATTGCTCAGATCATGGATACCGTGCGTGTAACATTTGGCTGCATTCATTGTCTTTGGCAAACGCCGCATATCCAGTTACTGCTTGATTGCAGGTTCATCATGTCAAGTGCTAGCTCAGGGGGCGCAGCCCTGCCAAAACCAGTGGCTGATGACAGCAGCTCGTCAACAACAGGTGCACTAGAGTCTGCTCAGCCTCCAGCCCAGGCGTCCCAGCAGCTGCATGGGGGCCCAGCTCATGCAGGGGACCTGCAGGCACGGCTCTCGCAGCTGCGGGACCGCGTTCAGCGTGTGCGCGCAGGGGGCTGGGGCGCCGATGGCACACCCGAGGCACCTGCAGCGCTGGTGGCTGAGGTGGGTGCGTCATGAATGCACACTGGCAGGGGGCTGGGGTGCTGTCATCTTGCAGAGCCTGCGGATGGGGCCACCTCTGACTGTAGCTGGACCCGCATGGGAGAGGCTGTAATGGGGCAGGCAGCGCTTGGGGTGCCCATCTGCTGCATGCCAGCCATGTGCCCTTGTTAGGACGGGGGTTGCCATTGGTCAGGCAGCCAGCCCCATGCGGCCGCATGGTCCATGGCTGCATGTAAAGAAGAATCAAGGGCACAGCATGGAATGCTGGGCACAGGTGTGAGATGTGCACCAACCAGCTGCCCCTGCATGCTGCCTCTGCAGATCAAGGCTCGCGCGCAAGGCATAGCAGCCCTGCACAGCGCCCATGACGTGTGGGCGTACGTACATACTGCGCGGCTCATGCACTACACGAGCGTGGCAGTGGGGGCGCTGCAGGCGGTGTGGCCCCCTCGGTCAGGTGATGTTGCCTTTGTGGAGGCGCTGGTGCACTCCGAGGTGGGTTTGCTGAACCAAACAAGCCCAACACAATATTGCATAACATATGCACGGTACCTTCAGAGGCTAACACAGGCAACCATCAGGTCAACAGAGTGCACCCGTGTGCCTATCCCTGATGTCAACCTGTGCCCGAGGCCCGTCATGTATCGAGGTCGTGTACCTGCTGCATGGCATTAAAGAAGGAGAGCGATTTGCGCCCTTCAGGTTGCTCTCCTCGGTTGCTTCTGCACTTCTTCTTAAATGCCACACTATCACATCGCACCAGCAACATGAACACTCAACTGTGTACACAGGCTGGAGACCGGGAGCCAATCACACATCTGGGTGTCCTGGTGGACCCCCATGCCCATTTCACAAACCTTGCGGAGTCGGAGCGTGTAGGCGCTTGGAGAAGGTGTGTCCAGTTTGTGCGCTTCACACCTTCTGCGGCAACAGGTGCTGCAAGTCAGGGCAACGGCAGCAGTGATGGCCGTGCCAGCGACCGCAGCGCAGCCCCGCCCAGTGCAGCAACAGCAACAGTCGCTGCGCAAGAAGAGGTGGTGACACTGACTACTGCAGAGGTCACCACGCACCTGGTGCACGGTCTTCTGCAGCACTGGCTGCGGCTGCACATATGGCTTGAGTCGCAGGCAGCACGCAGTAGCAGTGCGGCTGGGGCAGGGCCTGGCGCAAGCACCACACTTGGTGCAGCAGCAGGCCATGAACAAGGCAAAAGCACATCAGGCAGCGCTTCAGATGCCAGCAGCAGTACCAGCAGTGCAGCCCCGCCTGCGACAGCCACAGCCGTGCCGTGTGCTGCAGCAGCCCCTGGGCCTGAGGCGGTGCCTGACGCATCCAGCTCAGGCAGCACCACTGCAGTTGGAGCAGGTGCCATGGAGTGGGGCGCACGCCTGTCTCGAGCCCATATCCAGCTCGCGTACCACATGGACTCGATCATTCGATGTCCACACCCGTGCCGCCTTACTACTTCCTCAACATTTGAGCTGCTGTCATACCTCTGTGTTGCGTGTGTGTCCTGGGGGCCCCTCCCACCTCCTAAGCCAGGCACGAGCTCAACGCTTGGATGGCTTCAGCAGGACCTCTTGTCCAAGGCCGCACACTTGACTCCGGAGGTACGTTTTTCAGCTTGCAGGCTGCGCATGCATTGACAGCAGGCCAGTTAGATGCGATTATGCGGGCTCAAATTGGGGGCACCCATTGGTGTGAATTGGGGCCTCATCGTTACCGGCCACCATCTGTCTGATGGCCTGTTGGCTGCTGTGCCACATGTATGCGCAGGTGCTGCTACCTCCAGGCCTGCAGAAGACCCAGCCACAGCACCGCGCGGCAGCACGTGCATACCTCCAGTCCATCACCCTGTCAGCCCTCTACATGGTCAACGGCCTGGCCACGCAGCTGATGCATCACCCCGGTTCCTTTGTTCATCGCTTTATGATGCGCTACACAGTAGCGCGGACTGTCACGGGGGTTTTTGCGGCGTCAGCGTCTGTGCGTGATGCTTCTGTGGAGAGCCCTATGCCTGGTGAGTGCGTGGTGCTGCCTGCATGACCTACTTGTTGTATCATTGCATCATCCTGCTAGGGCGCACCCTGCCTGATGGGGGCCCTTCGCTGCCGGTGCCAGGCACATCCAGGTGGCCACCACTCTGTCCCTCCATGGTCCCCCTCCATGCACGCCTCTGTCACACTGCAGTGTGCGTAGTGCGTCTACTTATATGTTTGCCATGACAGCTAGTGGAAAAGGCATTTGATATGTGCCTGATAGTTGCTGCAAGCTGCGGAGTCCACCTGTCTCGGGCCCATCTTGAAAGCCATGCACGTACTGAGCTTCAACCAACATGGGTGCGTGTGCAGGTACGGGCCACCTGGGCCATGGCATGCTGTGGCTTCCCTCTGCAGCCTGGTGGCTTCCGTTCATGGACTCAAATCATGCTCGTGAGCTGGGGCTGTTTGTGGCTGACAACATTGCGGGTGCCTTCTACCAGGTTTTCGCTTATGAGCGAATTGAGGAGCAGCAGCACAAGCAGCGCCCGGAGGCAGAGGCAGCGGCCGGTTCAGGCTGCGGGAAAAAGGGGCAGGCCAGGTGATGCCGCCACAAGCAGGCAGCAGGTCAGGTGTGAGGCCAGCTGCAGCTGGTGCTGCCACATCCGCAAGTGCCACGCAGGCAGCACGCACCACAGCAGGTGGCACCACAGCAGTTGGCACCACAGAAGCGCATAGCGCTGCAGCACGTACAGCTGCAGACCCAGCAGTCGCGATGCACCCACATCTGCCCGAGGTCTCGGCGGCCCTGCGTGCATGGTCTAGCGTCTGCCACCTGGGAGACGGTGGGTGTCACGATGGCCTGCTGCCTTTTGTTTCATGCCTCCCATCCAGCTAGCCTGCATGCATACATGGTGTCCTGATTGGGATGAGAAGGCAGCTTGCCTGCAGCAATAGCACTCTTCTGCCTTTGTGTCCAACTGTCACACAGAGTTCATGCAGGCTTGAATTGTGGCTGCAGACATTCACATGTTTCGCCTGCACTGATTGACGACAGTCACGTGTTCCTGATGTTGTGTGCTCCATAGGTCACCTGTGTGAGCACCTGGATCAGATTTCATTGCTGCACCTCGTCCCAGTGATGACTTCGTACAACAAGTGCCCTGGGTGGGGGCTCCAGCCGTGGTATCCTGGAGGCCAGCCTGCAGTCAGCGGCCAGCCTGCTGCTTCAGGGGCTGCCTCGCGTGTGCACCCCCCTCCCTCAAGTTCAGGCGCGGCAAGCCTGGCAACCAGTGGTGGTGGTGGTGCAGCAGCACACAGAGCGTCCCAGCCTGACCTGCAGGGCAGCTGCAGCTGGCAGCAGCCCAGATACCCATGCCCCAAGAGCACTGCCCTCCTCATGTATGCCAGCGGCCTGGCCTCCAAGACATTCATTTTCAACATCAAGACATCCATCCTCAACACCATGGCAAGTTTACCAGGTCAGCTGTCACAGTACTGCGAGCTGCTGGCAGAGAGCGTGCAGACCATCCTGCACACGATCCAAGCACCCACGGCACCAGCAGCAGCAGCACCACCAGCAGCTCCTGGCACTGGCAGCGCGGTCAGTGCTGCAGGCAGCAGCACCAGTGGAGGGCAAGCATCGCTCAAAAGGACAGAAGCAGCTCAGCAGCCTGCAGGTTCGGGGCAGCTGAGTGTGCACCCAGCGGACCTGGCGTGTACTGTGGCAGCTATTCTGAAGTTAGTGTCTCATTTCACATCTGGGGCACTCAACCCCATCCTGCTTGCCAACACCTACGCCAGCCTGTACACATTAATCAACCAGCTGCACCCACTACTCGAGTACATGCACGCCCAGCTGGCAGCACCTGGGCCGCCCGAGGTGCACGAGACATGGCGCACTGCTGTGCAGGCGTACGGCGTGCTGGGCCTGCAGGCTCAGGTGAGCCGTTGGCATGCCTCCAGCTTATTGTCTTGCACAAATGGTTGTGCTGCATTCTGTGTAGTGCTGTACGAGCTTGCTGCCATGCTCTGTGTTGTGGCAGCATGCGGTGCATGTGGAGACCCTGCTCTTTCCTCCTTTGTTGCCCCCGCTGCAAGCCGAATGGGCGTCCACCGCTATTCAAGACAAGACGCCGGGTGGTTGCCCAATCCCATGCAGCACTCGCCACTCAACTCTCCTCCCCTCTGTCCAGTACAAGCTGGCTTGCGAGCTGCTTGAGCAGCTGTCCAGCTGCCCCCGTGGCGCCTGGTGGCTTGGCTGGGCTGAACATGGGGCCGGCAGGCGGTGGCTAGAGGCATGCCTTCGCTCCCTGGTCACCGGATTTGACACACCCCCTCCCCCCAAGGACGTCACTTTGGTTGCCACCCACACCAGCTACATGCACCTGGTCAGCGTGTGGTCCAGTGCTGTTGGGAAGGGGGTGCAGATGGCTGCGCAGCAGGGGCTGCTGGCGGACCTGCACCCTGGCTCATACCTCGACCTGCTGGTCACGCGCAAGATCGATACGTGTGCCACGGTATTCCACATCTGTGGGCTGGAGGTGCACGGGCAGGGGCTGACCAAGCGCGAAAGCTTGGCGTGGCTGCGTAGAGTGCTGCAGCGCGCCCTGCCGCTCGCTTGCGGCGGAGATGGGGCCAGGGGTGGTGGCAGCGGGGGCGGCGGCGGGGGCGGCGGCAGCGGGGTTGGCGGCAGCGAGGGCGCCAGCAGCAGCGGCACCAGCGCTGGGGCCGTTGGTACGGAAGGCCCCGGTCTGGCAGGCGCAGCTGCTGCAGCTGGCACAGGAACAGCCGCTGCAGCGTCATGTGATGGTGATGTGGGCCAGGTGGCTGGCCCTGCCCCACCTTACGACCCGCAGCTGCTGCTGGCGTTCCGCATCGTGCGCCTGCTGCGCAGCACGCACCAGGGCCGCGACAGCCCAGGGCTGGCAGTGCTGGCTGCCGTGCTGGCTGCCTGCCCCGGCGGTGCAGCCGCGTCTGCCACAGCTGCTGCATCCCCGTCTCTGGGCGATGCGGGAGAGGATGCCACCAAGGCGGTGGCGGGCAGCATGCTGGTGGCAGCGCTGGTACGTTGGCGTGAGAGTGACGGGCCAAAGATTTGAGCGGCAGTGCTCAACAGGAGGTTGGACACCTCTGGGGGAAATGGTATCATACATGTACATGAAGGCCTTAGCTGGTGTCATGTACATTATGAATGGCTTGCCGATCTGATATGGACATGTGGCAGCAGCAGGTTTGAGCTGGGTTTGAGTCTGAGCAAGCAGACAGGCTGTCAGCGGCGGCGGATGCTGAGCACAGCAGACTTAGAGATCAGGCTAGGTGTGCCGTCGTGGGGGTGCTTCAGACCTGAACAAGGCTGATGCACGGCTGGTGTGGTGTATTTTGGGCTTTGCTGCCTTGCGCCGTGGTTCAACATGTTCACACAAGGTGTACGAAGCAACCTAGTCCAGCTGACTGTCAGCGCCACGCCGTCAGCGCACCTTTGGGGCGTCTTGAACAGACTCTGCAGCAGAGCCCCCTGACATCCCTAGCAAGACCAGCAGACAGTTGTAGCTGCTCAGTGCGGCCAGTCGCTGCGCTCCAGTGTACGATTGGTAAACCTGCTTTAAAACCAAGGCTCTGAGTGCAGGCCGGTGCAGCATCACAGCATTGCGTGTGCATGGGAGCTCTGCTATGGTTTTGATGTCTGATCCTCATACCTCTCGGAGTGCTGCTGTGGAACGGCTCGTATGCTGGGGAGTTCAACGGTCCAGAAACCCTGGAGGGTTACAGCCTGCATCCTGTGCTCCTTCTCTTCATTGCTAGCATTACAGTCATCCCCTGCTCACCATGCTATGCATTGTTGTGCCAAAACCTGCCCACAGAGCTACACAGGCGAGCCCACCCTCCAGCTCAGTTGACCTGCAAGCTTTTAGATTGTAACATGCCGATGGACCCCACTTGGTCACATATCTCTTCTCTTCATCGCCAACTAGGTGGTCACTGGTCAAACAACCGGCACTCTTCACTACATGAGTGTGCGTACCGCGGCCATGTCCTCACGCAGAACTGCCCGCTCAAGCCGTGTCATTGCACCTGCCTTGGCCCCGCTGTTGGCCACACTTGTAAAGGACGACACAAGCGGCCGCTCGTGGTGGCTGGGCTTTTTGTATACAGGTTGTGCACCCAGCCGGGGCCCAGCACTCATGGGACGCAGCCCCTGCTCAGCACCCGTACCGCCTGCACCTGGGCCGCGTACTGCAGCACGTAGCGCAGCACCCATGCTGGCGCCCGTTCGGGGTGCGGGCTGCAGGCCGGCGCCTGGGCGGGCGCTCGTGGCACGGGGGCCTGCACGGCCCTCCGGCCTGTGGTGCAGCACCTCCATTTGAGTAGCCAGCTGGTCCTGTGTCAGGGCCCCAGACTTGAGCTGGGAGGATACTGTGGGGGCGTCTCGGACGCCACGTGGTGATGGGGCATCAGTGGCGGCGGGGCTGGAGGCGGCGGCCCCAGCCGGCAGGATGCGCTCAGTGAGAGGACCGCCATCACCCAGTCCCAGCCGCATCTGGCGCACCGTCACGCCTGCGGGGTGGGCCCAGGACATGGCGCATAAGACTGGTTAAGATCTGTGACAGATGCTGCCCACCACAGGCAAACAAAGCTCATGTTGTGCAGATCACCAGCAGTACCTTTGAGCAGTGCTGATAGTCTGATACCTTCTAGAGGTCCCAGGAGTGCCAAGACTGGTTTGTCCCAGCATACATGGCCCAGACCGGCAAGCAAGCTAAGCTAGAGAAGTGAGAGCTCCGCAAGCCCAAGAGCTTACTGTATGTTTCATCCTTGGTTGCCCGGTACTCTGCCGCTGCTGCAGCAAGGGCCGCACGTGTGTCGTTGCCACTGAACCAGTATGTGCGCCCCTTGTACGTAAAGTACCTGCAGTGCAACGGTACACAGTGCGGTACAGCAGTGGTCACGCTTGGTCACACATGGCAGGAGCGCTGGGACTACCATGCCGTGGACTGGATGAAAGCAGTAGGGTCGGGGCCATGGGCTGAGCATACCAGCTCCCACATAAATAGAACGACATGAACTAATGAATGTATGCATGTATGTGAACACAATGGACACAGACAAGCACTGTGCAGGCCTGCCCATACCATCTGACACTTCCCTTCAAAACACGCAATAGAAGTACAGGAGCAGCAGTACAGCCGACTCACTTGGCACCGTCGGGTCCCAGCAGCTGTGCGCCAGGTGGGAGCGGGCCACCAGCCAGGGCGGCTGCCACCGCGGCATCCTCATCCATGGGCATGGCCGCGGCATATGCGGCCCGTAGTGCCGTACTGCTGGGAGGGCGGGACGGGGCTGCAGAGCCAGGGCGGGACACTGGCTTGCTGTCTGGCTGGCCTGGGGCCGGGGCAGGGATGGGGCCAGGGCCAGGTGCGGCAGGGGCGGGGTACTGCTGCTGGGGTGGTGTGGCGATGGGTGGCGATGCAGCTGGTGTGTGCTGGCCTGCAGCATGTGCGGTGTAATGCGCAGCTGCAGCAGTGTGCGCACCCGCAGCGCCCGGCGCTGCGAGGGTGCCTACCGGCGCCTCTGTCGTTGCTGCTGCCGCAACTGGTGCTGCTGCTGCCCAGCCAGTTGCCGCTGGCCCCCCATTGGGTGGTGTCGCCATGCCAGGCGTGTGTGTTGTGCCACGACTGGCACCAGGCACTGCGGAGTGCGGCCGAGCGCCCCTGCCCCCACCACCCGCTGTCCCATCTGCGGCCTTTGCCGCGGCCTTGGCACGCCACAGGAGTGACTTGGACAGGTCACGGTATGGCACCAGCCCCACACCGTCCCGCATGCCAGACACCAGATCACGTAGTGCCTGAGGTGTGACCGCCACTCCGCTCAGCTCCAGGGCACGTCCAAACTCGGCAACCGTGACCTTGCCGCTGCCCTCACGGTCCAATGACTTGAGTGACCGCCACAGCCGGTCCACACCATCACAGTCCACTGTCAAGGCATCAGCTGCGCGTGTCGCCGCTGCACGGGCCGTTGCCCGCTCCTGTGCCACAACCACACGCAAATTATGCGCGCGCCCCGTGTGCAGCAGCCGCTGCTCATGCTGTGCACGCGAAATAGTTTGGTTCAGGTGGGTCAGCTCGCCCTGCTGCTGCCCGGCCAGGGATACCGCGGCCTGGCTGGCCTCTGTAGGAGGGTCCAGGGGCTGTGGTGGAATGCCCCCGTCCCCCAGCTCAGCCCTCTCCACTTGGAAAGCTGGCAACCCAGTAAACTCATGGACAGGGCCCTGGGACAGCTGCTGCCCCGCACCAGCACTGCCAGGAAATGCACTCTTGGGGCGGGCTGCGAGGGAGGCAGAGGTGGGGGAGGTGATGCCGCTACTGGCATCTGCCTCATTGTTCAGTGTCCCGGAGGTCCACACCCAGGGGTCATCAGCTCGCTTGGGCACCGCACGCCGACGTGGCATGTAGTTGTTGATGTCAGCGACCTGAAAAGCATGGGGGTGGCGGTGCAGTCGGTAGTCTTGGCATGGTTGGTGTGTAGGAGAGTGGCGCTTGCAATACTGCTTGAGCCCCAGGGTCCCCAGGGTCCCAGGTTGGGACTCATCTTTGGGTGTAGTCAGGCCGAGGGTATGTGTTTAAACTTAATCGCTTAGGTCAGCATTATAGAGCCAACCGAATGCTACTGCCATACATGCTGCGCGTCCAGACTCAGCTGTGGTCTCCAATGCGCGCAGCCCACTGGTTCCCATGTGCCAAATATATGAGACAAAACCAACAGCACCATGCCCCTGCACGGCCCATGCTCGCACCTGCAGCCCTGGGTCCCTCAACCGCACGCCCACATGTGCTCTGAAGGGCGGCGTCCACCCAGGGTGTGCTCCCTCCACATCACTCACGTCAAGCCCCAGGTTCTGCAGCTGTGGCTGAAACACCTTTGAGGCGGTTGGGGCCGCCCCCTCGATGTCTGACAACTTGAGTGGGTCACGTGCTTGAGGTAGCTCCGGCTCCCCAGCACCACGGGCAGTTGACAGCGGCAGGCTGAGGCCTGCTGGGGGTTGGAGCTTTGAAGCAGCTGGCATGCATGGGGACCCGGCAGCTCTTCCTGCCCACTCCCCGGCAGCCCAGTCGGTGGGGATTGCAAGGATGGGGTCAGCAGCGGGTGAGTGGCGAGCAGTGGGGAGCACGTAGCGTGGGTCCACAGGGTTGGTGCCACGTGGTGGACCGCGCTCTTTGCACGTGGCGCCCTCAATATCCGCAGTTGTGAGGGGGTTGTGGGGCTTATGGACTTCAGGGGGTGCCCACACACGGGGTCTGTGGGAGGGCTCTGTGTCTGCAAAGGACTTGGCCAGGGATGCCTGTGCATGGGGCCCCTTGTTCAGTGGCTTGTGCTGCACTGCCGGCCGGCCCAAGTCATCCTCTGCGTTGCGCCGTGCCAGTAGCAGCACGCCCATGAGTGCCAGAAGCAATGCATTGCACGACAGCCAGTCTGATCAGGGACGGCTGCAGGCTTGCCTGGCATGCAGGCCAGCATAATGTGCTGACACGCATCATGCAGGTTGACTGCTTGCATGGCGCATGGCTGTGTCATGTCGACCCTGGCGCGCACCTCGAAGGTCCCTGTAGTAGCTGACAAAGCCATTGCCAGTGCTAGATGGGACCCTGCGCGTTCAACGTGGCAGCGATGCTTGAGCGATGCAGTAGCAGCACATGGTACGTCCCTTGTTACTTGCAGAAAATACACAGCGCGGCTCGTTCTACCCTACGCAGTCAATTGCTTGCTCATTACCCTGCTGGCGCGCCGGGGTAAGCCCCGATGGGGCGCGGCAGCAGCGTAGCCTCCGCCATGTGATGCTTCGGCCTCTACACAATCTGCTAGTGATGTCCCATGTATGTAAGTAGTGCAATGGAGGGCACTCAGAACAAGCCGCACAGAATAGCCCACAGACACAATATGCCAAGCTCTGCAAATGTTATTATAGATTTGCCGGCCCCGTCTAAGTCTGCCTGCTCAACAACGACCACCAACGACCTGTTGCAGCGAGAATGCGAAATTTATCCAAACTCTGTAGCCACTGTAGTGTATCACATTGTTTACAAGGACTTGAGCCGCCAGCTTGTGGCCACCAATTTGCTCCTTGGACCCCTAGGTCCAGCTGTTCAAGGTTCCCCTGCTGCTCCAGCTCCTTGAGACTGCTGCTGCTGGCGCGCCTTGATGTCATGCTGAATCCGTGCAAGCTGCTGTTTGAAGGGCGAGTTGGGTGGGGAGGATTTGAGGGGCTCCGAGGCCAAGGCGTGACCCACCAGCTCTGCCGCCTCGTCCAGCCTGCGCACATGCGGCCAGCATGCAACAAATGGCAAAGTTCAGCCAGGCAGGCTGATTCCAGCTATGAGGAAAAGCCTGCACCTGGGATTTCTGGTTGCTGGATGCAAAGCAAGCTGAGGCGTGAGGGCATGTCCTTTGTGTTGGACATGCCCCTCCTGCTGCCCCGTTCCTGCATGCCACTCCATCCAACCAAACAGCACCCATGCCACACAGCAGTGCATGGCGTACAGCCCAGGCATCAAGTGCCGCAGCGCGCTGCTTCTGTGCCACAACCCAGCCATACCACAACACGGCATAAAAGCTGCAGCTCTACAGTACAAGTATGCGCTGGGCAGTGGGCAGCATGCAGGTACACCTAAATCAACAGCAGCAGCGGCTGCAGCCCCACATACCGCTGCAGCTCCACCAGGGCATTGGTGAGTGAGAACCACACGACCACACGCTGTACTGCCCACTGTTCCGCAGCAGTGCGGTACGCCTCCACCGCGGCCTCCAGCTTGCCCTGGACGGTTGAGCCCAGTCAGCAACCCAGTCAATCACCCAGCCAACCACCCATTTCCACCCAGTGTGTAGTGCAGCCATGGTCAAGAGGGTGTCGTCGCCGCACGCGAGGACGCGCGCAAATTCAGGAGGGGGAAGGTGTAACAGTATGCAATAGCTGCAGCCCAGACAGCCACCCAGTCAACCACCCAGTCATGCTCAACCAACTCATGGTCAACCATCAACACAAACACACAGCAGGTCCAGCTTAGGCGACGCTCGCTGAGCCACCAACAGCTGGCCACCTTCCCATGCGCCACTTCACCCCCTGCCACCACGACCGCATGGCGTGAAGAACCACACACATGGCGAATATGTGAGGCGTGTCACACAGCAGCCACACATCATGGTGTGCCACGTACCTGCGAATGTAGTGCTGTCGCAACGCAGTACATGGCTTGCCCACGCTCCGCATCACTGCACGCGAGCTCTGCAGCACGCCTGAACGCCGCTTCAGCATCTGGCCAGCGGTTGGCGAGGGAAAAGACCTGGCCGCGAGAGTAGTAGCCACGCACGTGGGCTGGATCTAGCTGCAACGCCTTGTCCAGGCAGAACAGCGCCTCCCTGCACAACATTTCAGGGCATGCTGTGAGCAGCAGCAGCTAAACGATGCACGAAGTGCTTGCCACACAATGTAAGGAAATCCATCTAAGGTGGACTGCTAATGCCACAGAATGCTCGCATGCCCAGCATCTCGCATATGGAGCATGTATGCAAGCCGTGCTTGTGCGTCTGCAGACTGTCCTGCTGACGTGCACAGCAGCAGTACATCCGGAGCCTGCTGTCCTGCAGGCCACCTGTACCGCACCTGTACCGCTTCTGCGCGCTGTGCTGCGCGCCCAGGATGACCAGCACATCCGCGCTGTTCTCCGCGTGCACCTGTTGGTTGGTGGTCGGTTGGCGGTCGGCAGGCACGCAGTTGGTGGTTAGGCAGGCCGAGGGGGTGATGGGGTTGCACGACTTAACCGCCTCGTGCTGCAAGGTGCCAGAGATCCAACCTCAGGCTTGGGTTCATTCGCCCAGGGTGCACCACGTGCATGCCCATGCCCCCACTCAAATAATACACAGGCGTGCACCTGCGTCCCTCCTCCCCGCCTGCCCCCACCTCCCGAGACGTAGCACACCAGCGCAATAACCGCCAGCAGCACACCTGCTTGACGAGCGCATCAGGCAGGAGGGAGGGCACGTAGCCACGGCCGCTGGGTGCAAGCGCTCCGCCCGTCTCACTCAGCTCAAGCAGCCGCTGGTTAGACAGCCGGGCCAGTGCCTCCTGCAGTACGTAGTGAAAGTCACACACAGTATCTGCAGGTTTAAAAGATATTCTGGGATATTTCGGGATATTTGAAGGCTTTGTACGTGTAGATACCTGCAGGTACATCTGATGCACAGACTCGCATGCAGCATCCACACACCGCGGTGCACACACCCAGCACCTGCATGAACAGCCCCTTTCGTCCTGATCGTGTGATACGATAGAAAAAACCCCGCCGCAAACCGCCCTCTCTGCAAATCCCAGATGCAGGCGCACCCCGATTCTGTTGGCCGCCTGCCTACCTGGAGCTCCTTGGGTGAAGGCAGCTTGAACGCGTCCCTGAACGCTGGCTGCCTCAGCGCCAGCTGCGAGGCGCAATGAAGCAGCCACACGCAGGGGCATACGCCAAGTTATCACCACGGCAACAACTGCCGTGCATGGTTGGTTCTGCTACGTACACTGGCCCTGGCACCTGGCTGGGCCAGCCGACTGTGTACTGTCCTTTCAGTTGCGTGGCCACCCGGTGGCGTGCAAGCTGAAGGCGCGGTCCTTAGCTGCTGATCCAGAGTGGGACCTCACCAGCAGCGCCCACAGTAGCCTGGGCACCCACCTGCAGCCCCAGCGTGAAGCCGGATGAAGCAGCCCAATGCAGCAGCGCGGCATGCGGCAGCTGCAGCTTGACACCCAGGTTCACGACCGCGAGGGCGTACAGCAGGGGGGGCAGCAGTTGTAGTGCCTTGCCTGCGGCGCAGCACAGCACAGGCAAGCAAGAGGGCCAGTATTGGAGCCAGCCACCTCCTTAGCAGTGCAGGCATACTGGACACAGAACACTACACCACAGCCAACACACACACCCCCCACCACAGCCGCTGCGCACACTCACCAACCCAGTCATCAGACACCGCAGGCAGGGATCCGGCCGCTGGGCGGGCAGCCGCGGCCCCCAGCCCCATCCGCAGCGATGCCAGTGTCATGCCGAAGATTGCAAGAGGCAGCACAAAGCCGGCAGCGCCCAATGGCAGCGTGGCCGCCAGTGAGCCATCCGTGGCGGGGATGACTGCGACCTGCAGGATGAGGTGGTTGGTAACCAATGAGGGTTGTTGAGGCGGTTAAGGAAAGGTGGGCATTGAGGTGGTTAGGAAAGGTAACTAGTTAAAGGTGGTTGGGGAGGGTGGTTGGTGAGAGGTGGTTGGGGAGGGCTGCTGGTGGGTGAGAGGTGGCTGGGGAGCATGTTCATCTCCTCCTTAGATGATGACCCCCTTAAATACACCAACCCACTACACGTGCGCGCACATGCATTACATCAGTAGAACACCGATCACAGGCAGGCAAGGCTGTGCCTGCTCACCTGAGTGAGGTCAGGGAACCACAGGGCACCCTCCTGGGCCAGCCCTGGCCAGTGTGCACCGCCCATCATGCGCAGCGTCATGCCCGTTACCACAAACACGGGCACCTGCGTGCAGGACGCACAGCGTACAAAGCACGACCGCAGTGCCACAGCCATGCGATGGTCAAACATCAACGTGTACTTCGAGGTTGTACTGCTGTACTGGTACTGCTGACCGGCAAGCACCTGGGCAACAGCAATGCGCCGCCTGCTGGGAATGCTGCAATAGAGCCGACCCAACACCTGCGATTTTTTCAGCCCATGCCGCTGGGTCCCAATACCCAATTGCGCCGCCTACTGGTAATCCAGGCTTTCATTTGTTCCACAGGATGGGCTAACCCTGAACCCAGCGTGACCTTATGATGATAAGATAACAACCCATGGAGCTGGGGTCCCACACCTGGACCAAGGGGTTGATGATGATCCAGATGGGGTGGGGTGCCTCCAGCTTGGATCTCAGCATCTTGAAGTGACCCAGCACCAGCCTGCCTCGCCTCACGCGCTCAGCAGGTGTGAGCTTGGCATGATCAGGTGTAGTGCTGGCCCCTGTACTGCCAGGCCCCGCCGCCCCCGGCAGGCTGCTGGTTGCCAGACCCAGCTGCTTGTCGGTCAACTGTACCGCCTCGCGGTACACCATGAAGTTTGACCGCACGACGCGGGCCTGGAACATGGAGACTGGCAGTAGCATGAGCCGTAGCGCGAATGAGGTTAAGGGGATCGAGGCCCACCAGGGCAGCCCGGTGGTATCATGGATCCATTGGAATGCGTCCGCAGCATCTCGAAAGAGAGTGATGTGGTACGTGTGACCTGTGGCGGCCTCCGGAGCCGATGCTGCAGCCAGGCTGGACAGCAGACCTGTACTGCTGGTGGACAGACTGGTGCCGGGCATGGGGCAAGATGGTGGTGCCAACGGAGGGTATGATTCCATGACCCCTAGTGAATCACAGCCTGATACACCTGGCGTGCTGCCAAGGGCGGAGCTGCCCGCTGTCTGACTGTGTGAGGGAGTGAGGCGCAGCTGGGTCAGGAGAGTGTCCCAGAGTGAGCATGTGCCACTCCCCTGGGGTGCTGGCATGGAGGTTGGGAGGGAGCCAGCAGCCGCCTCCCCACTTGTGCCTCTCACTCGGCCTGTCGCCCAGCTGCCTTCCAAGGATGCCATGCCACGGCACTGCAATAGCTGCAGGTGCTGCTGTTGCGCATGGCTGCCGCTCCATGCAGTATGGCTGATGTCTGCAATTCCTGGGCTCAGTGACCAGCCTGGCACTGCATGCCCACTGGCAGCCAGCAGTCCATGCCTGCGCAGCAGGACAGCCCCAAGCACGTGCCAAGCTGGAAATACAATGGCGAGTGTAGCATGCGGTCAATGTTGCTGTGGGACACGAGGGAGGTGCAACCAGGTGGTGGAGTCATAATGATGCATGGCAGCAGCTCAATGCGCGATGCATGCTCACAGCCGAACGCATTCCATGCTGCAATGCATCACTGCATCAGGATGCAGGATGCAGCTGTTCACCTTATGAACTCCCTACTCCCTAGCCCGGAGCGCCTGAACGCGACCAGCAATGCGACCGTCATGCAAAAAACCACGGATCCTCTCAATCAAGCTCGATGCATGGTTTAAACGAAGCAGCTTATAATCATAACAAGAACTGAGCAGGGAGTGTGTGGCACCACTTTATGATGGCTGGAGGACCATCCATATTCCACACACAGGCCGGTGCCTGTAATGTGGTGTAAGTCCTCTGGGACCCATAATAACGCAAATGGTTTTGCTCCATTCACGTTCGACTGCAAGACAACATGACATGACCCACTGACCAGTGAGCATTTGTATAAAAGCTGGGTGCAAAGGCGCCTGGCAGATAATTGTACTAATTCATCAGTCAGCTAGCTCAGACCCTGGGCACCCTCCTGACCCTGCAGTAAGTACTGCACGTTTCAACCTAGAGCCAAAGCCATGGCTGAGTTCTGGCGAAAGCCATGGATCATAGCCCTGCTGTCAGTCGCGGCAGTAGCTGCTATCGTCCTCGTGGTCGTCCCGCCTGCTGTGATTCTCACCCGGGACAAGGGCGGAGAAAGCACGACGCTGAGGCCCGGCGACTCTCAGGGTGAGCTATCTGGCCTGAGGCACCCATCCAATAGTCTTGTGCGCGGCGGGCAGTGGTGGCGAGCCTGCAGTGCTGCCAGCAGTCATGTCACGCTCGCTTATTACACATGAACAACAGCCCTGCGATGCAGTGCCTGATGTGACCCAGCACGGGCATGCATTTTGTACCACGCCAGCATCCATTGTCCTGTCAAGCTTGGGCGCATTGTGCGTGTACAGCGACCCCCCCTGTCAGTCTGACCTTGGACAGTCACGCATCCCGGGGGCCGACGTGACCCTGACAACATGATGTGCTGACGCGACTCACCCGCATACTTGTGCCATTGTGCCCTGCCCTCACGCAGATGTCAGTGCACCGCCTCCCTCTGGGGCCCCTCCTACCGGCACGGCCTCCCCACCTCCCTCGGCCCGCTCCCCGGCACCCCCGCCCCTGCCGCCCTACCCCCCTGGCACCACCTTCCAGACTGCTCACATCTCCATGGCCCTGGACATGGACTATGCTCAGCTCTCTGGCAGGTAGGTCAAGGTCAAGAGATCTCTCTGTACAGGACATAGTGAACCAGGCCTCAGGTGTTGCCTTTTCATATCGACGATGTGCACATCAAGCACATCGAGAGCAGGCTCAGTGGCTTCATGACAATGGTGTCTTCAATCACAGCATCTGTGTGTGTGCATCCACAGCCAGAACGACCCTTTGACTTAAGCCACATGACATACACATATTACGCAACCATACAATCGCAATACAAGATGAGACCGATCAAGTGACATCATGTGTGTACTGCTGTACGTTGTGTACTGCTGTACCGCAGGATGGAAGAGTTCATCAACGACACCATGCCTCTCTTGGCAACGTACTTCAACGTCGGCGAGAGTGATGTCAGCGTGACCTCTGTGAGGCCTGGGTCTGTCATCGTGGATGCGACCGTGAACAACATCGTGAACTCCAGCTACTCCACTCTGATGGATGATCTGCTGAACGCGCCCGGCCCAGGCCTGCGCATCGGCGGCCAGGGTGGCTGGTGGTTTGACAAGTATGGCATCAACAACGTCCTAGGGGTGGAGGATAAGAATGGCACGGATGGCCCCGGTGGCAGCAGCAGTGGCGAGAGTTCTGGTGGCAGTCAGGAGTCCAGCTCCGGCAATGCAAGCAGTGGCGATGATCCCGTGCAGCCCCCCACCTACCCTCCTTCTCCAGCCCCCTCTTCCAACACAGCCTCCGACTCTGGCGAGGACATCAACATCGGCTTCCCCCTGCCCCCATCGCCCGCCCGTGATTTCCACCCTCCCCCCTCCTATGGCGGCGATTCTCCTGCTCCCCCTTCTCCCCCCCGC
>BDCZ01000024.1:207903-258185 GCA_001662365.1 Chlamydomonas applanata | reverse complement strand
CAACCCCCCCCCCCCCCCCCAAATCCCCTGCTCCTCTCCTTTGGGGGCCGCGCGCACGCACCCACGCCTGCGCAACCACCCCGGTCCGCAGTACCGCACGTACAAGGTCATCTACCGCCGCTATGCGGGCCTCTTCTTCTCCATGTGCATCGATGTAAGCGACAACGAGCTGCTCCAGCTGGAGGCCATCCACCTGTTTGTGGAGATCTTGGACCACTACTTCGAGAATGTGTGCGAGCTGGATCTGGTGTTCAACTTCCACAAGGTGCCTGGGGGAGAAAAAAGAAAGAGGCAGTGCAGCTGGGAGTGGGAGCTGACATTTGAAGGAGGGGTGGGGGGCGGGGGACTGGGGGAGTGTGATTCATTGGGTATCGGAGCTGCAAGGGCGGTGTAAAGCCAGGGGGTCCGGTGCCAAAACTCATAAACTGGGGTGCGGGTGGGTTGGTGAGTTGGTGGGTGGCACAGGAAGACAGGATCTTGTGGATAGCAACAAGTGGGGTCGTGGTTAAGGCTGTTGTGCTGCGTCAGCACGCTGTTGTGCCGGCCCAAGCCTCCTCCTAACCGGTGGGTAATAATCTACTGCCTGTGGCTGCGTGCGCCCCGCAGGTGTACCTCATCCTGGACGAGTTCATCTGTGGGGGGGAGCTGCAGGAGACGGCGAAGAAGGTCATTTTGGAACGGCTGGCGGAGCTGGACAAGATCATCACGTGATGCCTGTGTCGTGAGGGGCATGCCATAAGTTGTCACACGGGCATGTTGCATGTATCTCATGGCATGCCAGCTGCGGCCAGTGAGCTGTGCTTGCTGCAGCTGCTCGGGGCAGTGTCGGGGTGGGCGGGGTGGGGTGGGGTGCAGTGAATGGGTTCTTGGTGCATCGGATGGTGGCTGCTGCAGATGTGGGGTCACTAGTGGGTTGAAGGCCATGTAACATGAAACCATGAAAACCAAGATGTGGGCTCAGTAGCGCCACAGCAGGTGGACACACAGCGCTGTTGACCGGCACATCCTTCAGGTGTTTGCCGGGGCACCTGCAGCTGGGTGGGACGCCGTGTGGCTCCTGCTGGGTGCATCTGTGGGGCTGCTGTATTGGCACCAAGAGCCTGGCTCAGAGCAGTTCATGGCGTCCCGGTGCGAGGGGGCAGGCATTTGATTTTCAAGGCGGTGAAGAGGCTTGTGTGTAAGGTTACATGGTGCAGTACGATTGGAGGTGGTCAGGCTAGCTGCAGGTGTCAACAGACCCGCTGGTCAGCTGGCGAGCTGCCTGGTTGATCAACTTGGCTCATGGATAAGGCTTACAACATTTGCAAGGCGTAAGGAATGATGCAATCAAGGACGCACCGCACACAGCTGCGCACAGCAGCCGGTGCAGGGTGCAAACAAAAGCGTGCAAGGCGGATGCATAAGTGACCCCCAACCCACGTGCAAGCCCAAAATCAGCAATGAATAACCCGGCAACTCCCCCACCCCTCTCTGCCCACCTGCCTGAAACTTCGGAAACGGAACAACATGCTCCCAAACTGAACGTGCTCTAACTCCAGTGCATCAAGGAGGCTCCAAAACCGTGCAAGCCTGAGTCCGTGGCTTGCAGTTGAGCGCTCTGTACAAGCAACTGTCCATACTCTCAACATGACTGGCAACACCCTCATGAGCACATGCATGCCACCAGGGGGCCTGCCTCATGGCAACACTATCAACATATCTGGCTGCCTTCGCTTTGTGGGAAAAAGCTGGTTCAACTGCATGCTTGCAAAACTCTCAGATGCTCTCTCGTCTCTCAGAATAGCGCTCGAAGACAGATCAGGGAAACCAATGCAAAGACAGGCGAACGGAAGCAGAAACCAATAGTACTAACTCTTAGCCGGCAAACAAATGAGGAAACCGATGTCACACACTCTCTCTCCCGCCTCTCACTCACACATGCAAGGAGTCCATGCTGTGGCCTGGGCCGCACAATTGCTGGCTCTCAGGTCAGGCGAGTTCTGCATGCTGCATGCCAGCACTGGCTGGGTGCAGCACCAAGTGAGCTCTTTGCACACAACTCGCAGCGCACCCTTATATCACACAGGTGCCGCTCGCCCCCCTCTAGGCCACACCTCAGCCGCCAACCTCCAAACGTGACGCACATGCTCAGCTGCCAGCGGGCAACGCGCATGAGCGCTTGCAAGTTTAAGCAAAGGATGAAAGGGAGGTTGGGGTGCGTGTGGGCAGATCAGGCCCCTGGGTCGTCGGCCAGCAGGGGTCGCCACCGCCCCAGCGGTTCACTCTCAGTAGTAGTAGGGATCCCACTCGCCTGGTGCCTTTGGCCCTGTGTCGTCAGGCACAGTGGGGCTTCCGGGGGAGCGCGGTGAACGTGGTGACCGCGGCCGCCGCGGCCGGGGCGGGGGCGGTGGTGGTTGGAAGGGCGGCGGCGGGGGTGGGGGCGGCGACGTCGCCTTTGTAGGGGGTGGCGGTGGCGGTGGGGGAGGGGGTGGCGGTGGCGACGGCGATGTGGTAACCTTGGGAGGGGGCGACTTGATACTGGACGTGGACACAGGGCGGGGGCTCTTGCTGGAGGGGCGGGTGGAAGGGCGGTCGTTGGCGGGTGGGGGCGGGGGCTGCGGGGACGTGCGCACACCGGGCTTGGGGGCTGGGCAGCGCGTGCCGCGGCACACCGTGACACGCGCAACGGTGTCACCTATGGCAGCGGCCCACGCCACAGTCAGCCCCGTCTTGCGGTCCGCGATGGCCTCGCCCACGCCACGCAGCCGTGCCGCCAGCTGCGTCATCGTACCCCCCGCATCGAACGTCAGCCCCTGGAACCGGTGCACCAGCACCGACGGCGCGTTGTCGTTCGCGGGGAACGGCACGTCCAGGCCGTTGTTTGCCCTGAACGACAGCCAGATCAAGTCACTTGGGTCCGCGCTGGGCCACACCCGGATTGCTGCAGGCCCAGAGCCCTGTAGGGGCAGCTCCAGCTCCAGAGGAGTGTCCTGAGTGAGGTCTGTGTAGTAGACTTCGTCACGGCCCGCCGCCCATCCCATCTGCCACATGTGGGGCGCGTTGAAGCATTTGGGCCCACCGGAGTTGCCCATGGAACATGTGTAGTCACAGCTGCGGAGGTGAGGAGGTGATGGGGGATGGTGAGGGGGAACGGGGCATGTTACAGGAGGCATGGTCTGTGATGGAGGAAAGGGTCAAAAAGGGCCTCCCATTCAGTGGGGTTTGGTAGGTGCTGGGCTCGTTACATGGGATCTGGCAGGGTTGCACACGTGCACGGTGAATGTGATACCAGCAACCGGATACCATACAAAAGCGGGTGGACACACACGCAAACGGCATGCCAGCTGGACACCCAGGTCACTCACTACTGGCAGCCATTGTCGTCCGCCGCATGCGCCAGCCAGTAGTTGTGGCCCATCTCTGCACGCAAGCCGGGGGGTGGGGCAGGGCCGAATGCGGTCAGCAAGCGTCTAGCCACCCGGCGGTGGGGCTGCGCAGGCCGGCAGGCAGGGCTAGACGTGCAGGGCAGCAGGCAGGCAGGGCTAGGCATGCATGAAGGCAGGCAGGCAGGCAGGCAGGCAGGAGCACGGCAGGCAGGAGCTGGCAGCAGAGATAGCAGCTGACATCCAGCTGTTGTGATCACGGCCAGCACGGCCAGTGACCACTGCAGCCTAGGTACACGGCCTACACGCACCATGCGCCCATGCCCCCACATTGTTCCATGCAGAGCCGCCGATCCACACCATGCCAAAGCCATATGCCTTGTTAGGGGGGTTGTCTGGCTCCTGGTTCCACATGCCAACTGTGCCCAGGCCGGCAAAGTTGCAGTCTGCAGCCACAACACGAGTGGGGGAGGATGGGGGCGCAGGGTCAGGCTGTAGGGGTGTGGGGTGCGGGTGGGGAGGGGGTGCGAGGGCAGTGGTGGTGGTGCCAGCAGGCAGTGACATTGTGGATCAAGAAGTCATGCAAGATCAGGGAACAGGACAGCAACTGCAGTAGCTGCGGTACAGGGGCGGCGGCAGCGGCACGGCAGACTAAGGCGGCACGGCAGCAGCGCAATAACACACGCAGGGTGATACTTCGTTGGACGCCTTTTTGACGCCCACACCTTTGATGTACGTGGAGTGGTCAGCAGGCAGCAGCATGGCCTTGTGGAAGAACTTGCCCAGCTTGATGCCGCGTGCACGCGCCTGGTCGTCCGCATAGTCCATCCAGTCATACATTTGGTCGTTCCTGCAGTGCATCCAGTCAGACACGGGCAGTGCATGTCAGACAGGGAGCTAATGTGTGGATCGCACAAGGCACAGCACTGAAGACCGAGAAAAGGGTAATGTGCTGTGGTGGGCTCCTTCCTTTTGCTGCTGTCATGCTATTTGGGGTCCCAAGGAGGGTGGGTGAAAGGGCTGGGTGGTAGTTAGGATCCACGATCCAGGGCTGCTCGCACAAAGCAGCTGCATTACCCCACTCAGCCCGCACCCGCATGTCGCCGTGTTCCAGCGCAGCATGGAGCCATCCTTCTTCGTCCCTGAGCATGGAATCGTGACCGGGAGGATCACACTGTTGGCTCCATCCAGCACGGCCGCTGAGTTTGAGCACTGACCATACAGCTTGGCCAGTGATGCAGGCCCATCAAAGAGCACGGAGCGAAGCTTGTCCTCTGTGGTGGCTGCAGGCCTGACGCCTGAGCTGGTGCAGAAGGACGCAAGGTAAACGATGATCGGCAGCTTGCCCTTGATGGGATAAGGGTGGGGGATGTCGATCGTTGCAGCCTGTGCAACCAGCGCGCGCCGCCCAGCTGCCGCCCCTTTGGCACCGGCGAGTTCCTGCTGTGCTGCTGCGCGCCGCCGCGCTGCATGTGCTGCTAGCTGCTCCTCTACAGACACCACCAACCGGCGGGGCAGCACGGCCGGCAGCACGGCTGGCCCTGCAGCAGTGTTCTCCTCCGCAGCCGCTGAACGGCGTGTGGATGGGGGCGCGAGGGGCTCCAGAATGCGGGAGCAGTAGAGCGTGCGGCCCACGGCATGCGTGTAGTAGGCGCGCACTTGGACGTCCACCCCCCGGGGGCTCCAGCCCTTGGGGTAGGGGCTGAGCCCTGATGGGAAGTCGAGGCGGAACACAGTCCAGTTTGACGTACGCAGGTGCAGCGTGGACATGAGCTCGTCGCCCTCCTCACCGCCCTCCAGCAGCAGCAGCGTGCCTGCAGTTGTGCAGGTGGGTTGCGTGATGGTGAGCATGCAGCAGGGGCGTGCAGGTCGCGTCTGAGTCCAGCTGCTGAAGCGCCTGGGAAGCTGCGCAGTACCTGAAGCAGTACGTTGTCCATACACTACCCATGCGGTCGTCAATCGCACCTTGAATACTCTGCTCGGCCACCTGCTCGGCCACCATCCGAGCCGCAGCAGTGCTGCCGGCAGCCAGCAGCACTAGCAGCCCGGTCAAGGGGTGTTTGACACTCATGCCCCCGGCTTGCTGCGCGAAATGGTTGTTTTAAGAGTAGCTCCAGGTTGACTGTGCAGCGGCTTTGGATGCTGCGATTGTCACAGGGTCGGCTGCTACACCCGAGTTCAGATACTCCACAAACACGCCCGACGCCAATGAGCACAGCTAAAATGGGTGCTCTTTGCTGTCTTAGTGGGCTGGCCCACTGCGCAGAAATTGACCAAAATGTCGGTCTCTGTCACGGCCAAGTTTGTAAGTGCAGCCTGCTTTTATAGTAACAAGACAAGATTTCGGGTGGCCTGCGGTCTGTTGTGCGTGGTTTGTAGCTGGCCTCGTTGCTGGATCCAAAGACTCCTCGTGGATCACACCCTGCAGAAGATGGATGGGCCGGGAAGGCGTTGCCATGACATGACCGCCGTCGACCGCCATCGACATGACCGACAAGTGCGCTAAGCTGCCATAGGTCTGCTGTCGCTCCTGTCCACAAACAGCTGGAACTATTAGTCTTCCATCTCTGCCAAGCCGCCGACTTCGTCCATTGGAACAGCTGTGCGCCCAGGCCCAGGGTGGTAGCCTGAGCTGTCAGTCAGCTCACTTGCCTATTACATTGCCATGCCCTGCGCCTGCCACCGGCTGCAGCAGCAGCAAAATGACCGCAAGCCGCCAAGGAATGCGGCATGCACAGGGGAATGGATTGCGTATGCACTCACGTCTTGCCAGCGCCACGGGTTACTGTAGAATACTCTCATCAGAATACAGCCTCGCCCGAGCGAGGACTGGTACAACGCCAGGAATGGTACATCATCAATCTCAATCACAGGCAACTGCCACTCACGCACCGCTCGTCTCCCCTGCACTATGCAAGCGCTCTCGGCAACCATCAAGGTGGGGCCCAGCCAGTCAAAACATACCTCACCCCGCCTCACCACACTGCCACCGCCTGTCTGCTGCTCCTGAACAACAGCTCGCCTCAAACTCACAATATGCTGACGGCATGCATGCATGGCATGCAAACCACCCTTTGTCACCATACCATATCGACGATATCGTACACCAAAGGCCATGTGCATGCTATGGCGGGACATCACATGCGCATGCTCGGCCATTGAGACCATAGGCTGGCAACCGTCACACATCCCTCCGCCACTTTCCTCCCTTCCTTCATCATCCAATGCATGGTACAAAACAAGTGGACAAAGCCACCTGTCTGAGGCCCCGAGCATCACCCAGCATGGCCGCCCAATGCCCCATGTACTGCAAGTTTAGCTGGCCCCACCCGCCTCCAGTCTGCTTGTCTGCAGCAGCCCGCTCCGCTCATATGCGCGCGCGCTTCCTCAATCAGCGTCGACTCAATGCCCGAGCCACCAGCACTCACTTCAGCTGGGCAGACTGGCCTGCCATACACATGCCGCTGCCAGCCACCGGCCAACAGGGCCCACCCATGCCCAGCCCCCTGACGAACCCCATCTCCAAACACACCCAGCAGCCAGGATGCCTGCCCACCTGGGCTGCATGCATTCAGGCCATAAATAGCTGCACGTCACGACTCCTGAATCTGTTGCGCGCCTCGCTATGAGCACGAGGCCGTGCGCCTTTATGCATCCACAGACTCCACACTGCACATCACAGGCTGGCGCGGACTCACACCCAACGACACCCCACGCACATCAATACAGCCAGCCACCCCATACTCTCTCCCCCACCCACACCTGCTCCCCTGCCGCGGGTCCCCATGCTGTGCCCGCTGGGCTCTGCAATCCCAGCCTGCGGCAGACGAGTGGCCCAACACTGGGACTGCCGGGCCAAGCCGGTCACGGCGCCAGCTCCATCAGCCAACCCCCTGGGCCCAGTGGCTCTGGCAGCCCTGGCAGCTGTACTGCGGGGTGTAGTGCCATGTGGGCCGCCAGCTCCATGTGCACCCACATGCCTACCTGCTCAGGGTCTACCTCCACACCCACCTCCTCAGCCATCTCAGCAGCACTGGCCAACACAGCCGCCAGCCCGTGCTGCCCGGCCTCGCCACCGCCCACGGCCCCACCGTCGCCCGCGTTGCCGGCCGTCGGCGCAGCTGCGGCGCGCTGCACCGTCCACTGTGCGCGCTCCGTGCTGCTGAGCGTGCGCAGGCCCCCCAAGTACCCGAACCGCCGGTCCACGTTGACCACCCCACCCTTGGCTGTGCTCACAGGCACCAGCACGCTGCGCCACGGCGAGTTGTGGGGGTACTGTGGGAACTCGATGACCACCGATGTGCGCAGCACGCGGCGCGCGACCCCGAACCACCACCCAAATGGGTGCGCCTTGTCCCCGCGCCACTGTACCTCCACCTCGTCCCCCTCAGCAACACCATTCACACGCCACTGCGCCACACGGTGCGCATGGCTGACCGACGGCACAGGCCGCAGCCTGCGTGTCAAATCGCAGGGGCAGCCGCATAGTGGGGGACGGGCTGGGCATAGGAGAGGAGAGTGAGGCGCCATCCACCATGCTACACCGTCACGCTGCATGCCACTGCCGGTATGTTGCATGCAAGCTGAGTCTTGGTTGGTGTCTGATCACAGTGAGAGCTTCGCCCCTGCTGCCGGCCCCTCGCCCAAGCGTTTCCGGCTGCTGTCAACATCAACCTGTGCATACCAGTGCACCTGTTATAATGTACGCCCACCAGTGGCCCATGGATGCCTGCTGCGAGACGACATCCAAGGCTTTGCGGGTAGGTGATGGCATGCAAACGCGCACACAAGCGGCCTGCCAGATTTCAAATCTCGAGCCACACCTGGCAAGTGTGATGCCTCCCTCCTCCACACGCTCCTTGCCCATTGGTAGGTACCGTGCACGGAACAGCGGCTGTCCGGTGGATGTGCACACGCCTTGGTACGACACTGCCACAGGACACGTGCGCACGTCCACAGCGTTTGCATGTCAGCAAGGCAGGCGCGGCTGCTCGGTGCGGTATGGTTTGAGACAGTTACACATTGTTGTTCACCTGAGCACACATTCGATTGCGCCGCGTTGTGTGTGCTGGGGAGTAGTGGGAGGCGTGCTGCATGCCACACAAGGCGGGAAGGCTCAGCGACTGGGGTGGTATGCGCGTCTGCTGCCTACCTGTGGCATCGTAGCATGAGTTGGTAAAGTCCTCGGCACTGTTGTCAATTTCCCTGTTGAACACCTGCAGCAGTGCACGTGGGGCCCCACAAGGGTGGGGTGGGGGCGGAGAGGCCACACACAGCAGGGCCACATGGCGCGACAGGTGGACATGTTGAGACAGGCATGCAACCCACACACGGCTCCTCCAACATGCCGAGAGTGAAGCACTTGGTTTGCCAATGATTCGGTGAAAAACAAAGCTAGCTAGCAAACAACCCTAGTTCACGAAGAATGCGCACAAACGGGCCTGTGCTTGGAAATTGCGCCCCTCGCGCACTGCACGGTGCAGCTCGCGCCATCTGGTCTCCGCTGTGCCCACGAGTATCCCGCTCCAGCGCCTTCTGTTTGCAGTGGCTCCTAGCACCTCCAGTAGCCCGGGATATATCTCCAGGAACAGCTGCCTCCACCGATCTGTTGCACGTTCCGTCAACTGGCAAGTGTGCCTGCAGGCCGCTGCAACTGCAGCTAAGCCACTCACGTCCAAGAAACTTAGTGTAAGGTCGTGGAGCTCACGGGGCAGCTCGGGCCACGAAGCCATTTTGGGGCCATTGGAATCCGGGCTGGTCGAACCAGCAGGTATGCACATAAAGTTCAACGTTGTCCAGATGTAGAATTCTTGCAGTTCGCATTACCTCAGCAGCAGCGCGAATATTTAGGGAGAGGTGGTTGCATGGTGGTTGAGGTTGGGGTTTGTCTGTTCACGTTCGGATTGTCTGGAATGCCCAAATAGAGAAGTGACCAACAAGCTGTGTGCACACCCTGGGTTTAGGGGCATTGGTGCAAGCTTGCACAGCTTGCTTGGTGCAAAGCTTGCACGGCCGGTCAGGTCAACCCATACTATCCCGCAGCAGGTTTATGCATCGCAGAGCCTAGCTGCAACAAACTGCAGCCATGTGGTAGGGCAGAGCAGCACTGCTGTTGGTCCACCAGCAGGAACCTACATGTAGCGGCCTTAACGTGGTCTTGGGAGGAGGATATCAACCCGCGGCATTGACTGCTCCATCAGAGATGGAGCAAGCGATCTCTGGAGCTGACGCGCTCGTTCTGCCGCCGGCAGTAGTGCAGCATCTGGCTAAATGGTGCAGGCTGGCTGACCTGGTGCGTTGTCTGGGAACCCGTTAGAATGGGTCCATCCAGGCTTGCATGCCATGTCCATGAGCTCTCTTTCGCTGACATCCTCGCCATGCGCGACGCATGCTGTACAGCTCGCGTTGCGCTCCACGTGCCGCGCATGGGCGGAGGCCATCCGTTGCCACGGCGTCACAGCGCTGCAGCCACCGCTGCACCTCACAGCAGGGCCCGCAGACCTCGCGCACATGGCCACTGTGTTCCCCCGCGCCACCACACTGCGCATATCCCCAGGCTCGCTGCAGAGCGGCCCGCCCGCTGGTCTCTCGCAGATCACCAGGCTGATAGTGGAGTCTGGTATGCGTGCGAGCCAGTCATCGGCCATGTGTGGGCAAGTGCTGCTCAGCGCGCGCGCCCTGGTCGGCATGCAGCGGCTGCGCCACGTGGCGGTCCGCGAGTGCATGCTGGTGCAGGAAGCACTTGACGGCTTCCTCATGCTGCGCCACCTTACCGTCCTGGACCTGTCAGGCTGCTTGGAGGTACGGCTTGGGGGCGTCATCAACCAGCGAGGGAGTGCTAGTGCGTAATGTGTGCTGTGTTCTGTAGGCGCTGTGGGGCCACCACATGCACCACCTGCATCCCTTGCCTTACTGTGATGACACATGACAACATGAGACATTACTGCTCCAGGAATCGAATACCGGCCTATCGCCCTCTATGCCCAACCCACAGGTCAACAACAAGCTGATCGCACTGCTGCCCAAGCTGCCATCCCTGCGCGAGCTGCGGCTGCCTGCCCCTGCCAGCCATGCACCGCGCCTGAACCAGTGCACCGCCCAGGGGCTGCACATGCTGCTGCCGGCCGTGCCGGGCCTGACAGGCTTCCACCTTGTTGCTCCCAGTTTGGAGCTGCATGGCCGGGATGCGATCCGCTTCTCCGCGCCCTGCCCCGCATCACACCCCACTCTCATCAAAGGCATCACCGTCCGGCAGCACTTGGCCGCCCTCACACTGCACGCGCTCGCCGAGCCGGATGGTGGCAAGCCTGCCGCACCGGCCAGTGGCCAGGCCAGCGCAAGTGGCGGCGGGCTCAGTGGGGCAAGGGGCGCCCACCAGGATGTTGTTCTGGGCCCCCAAGATATGCTGCTGCAGCTACCTGCGCTGGGCCCAGTGGCAGGTGCATTGGGCACCCTGGCCCAGCTGACGCGGCTCACATGGCTGTCCCTGTCGCCCCATGTCCAGCAGAGCTACTCGGACAAGGGGCTGTCGCATGCAGCGTCGGCTCGGTCCCTCGCAGACCTCGCGGACGCGTATGCGGCAGGCGTGGCGCTCGCCTCACCCGCACGCTCGCCGCTCCACTCTCCCCAAATCTCGCTCATGGGCGGCATCGGGGGGGCACCAGCACTCTCCGCCCCCGCTGCACACGCCAACGCAGTTGCCAACACGCCTCAACCAACATCCTTGCATGGTGCTGGTGGTGGGGCCAGCAGTGGCACCACGACCTGGGCTGGCCTGCCGGCCCTCAGCACCGCGGCCAGCACCGCGGGACATGCCGCGGCAGCGGCGGTGCCCAGCACCACGGGTAGAGGCGGTACAGGCAATACGGCAGGGGGCGGTACAGCGTGTGGCCCGTCCACGCCCACCGCCATGTCTGGCTGGGAGCTCTCGAGAGCAGAATCCCGAGATCACACCCCGCCAGTGTCGCCGCTGCCGCGCTTGTCACCTAGAGGGGGCAAGGGTGTGCCGTCAGTCGCCTCTGCCACCGCTTCCCTTTCGCCCATGTCTGTGCGGCTGGGGCTGCTGGTGAGCGATGGCCTGGTGGCGGTGCTGTGCGGCGGCCTGCGCAAGCTGGCTGTGCTGGAGCTGAAGGATTGCTGGGAGCTGGGATGTGCAGCGCTGGCGACCATCGCGCGCTTGCCGGTGCGTACATGTGACCAGGTGTGGGGCTGTGTGACCAAGCGCAACCCAGGAAGACACCGCGGCAACCTCCAGAGGCATCTGCCGGCCATGCCAGCTGCAGCTGGCCTGGACGCTATCATCCATCTAGCGGCACCAGGCCTTTCCTCGTGGCAGAACCGTTGCACATGAACGGTGGCCATTTGTCTTGCGTGTTTTTGAGCCCTGCTCGCTCGCTTGCCCACCCCCCACTGCTTCACGCCTTCACCCCGCCCATCCCCCACACTCTACGCAGGCACTGACCGAGCTTGACCTCACTGGCTCCTGCCGCACACTGCCCGCCAGCGAGCTCACTCAGCTCGCGCCTCTGAGCGCGCTCAAGCGGCTGAGCCTGAGCCGGTGGGGGGCGCCTGGCTGGCGGCCGCCCAACACGTGGCGCGCGGACGCAGCAGCCCATGAGGAGCGCATGCTGCTTGGGGAAGAGGATGGAGACAGCGAGGAGGATGATGGGGAGGGCGAGGGGGAGGAGGGGGCGGCGCTCAACTCGAGCCCGGACCTCCGAGTCACCACCTCAGCAGGCTCCATGGATGAGGAGGTGCTCTCAAGGCTGGCCTCAAAGCTGGGGATCAAGCTTTCAGGTGGTGCAGGGGCTGGCAGCGGCCGTGTGAGTGGCAGCGGGCTCAGCGGCCGCTGCAGCAGTGGGGGCAGCGTGCAGGCCCCACCTGGCTTCGAGCCCGCCATCAGTGCAGCTGACCTCCACGATCTGCTGGGGGTCGTGGAGTATGCGCTGCCTGCGTTCCAGGGCTTCGGCTCGCAAGTCGATGCATCGTCGTCCCTTGTACTCGATGATTCAACGTCCATGGGGCCCCCCATGCTGCCTCTGGAGCTGGTGCTCCTTGACCAGACGCGTGCGAGTGCAAGCCATGGCAGCGTGAGCCCTGCTGCCAACCCGGCGAGCAGAGATGCTCTTTGGAGGCTTGGCAGCCTGGGGGGCCCGGCTTTGGGAGCACAGCTGAGCGGGAGCGTCCGTACGAGCGGCAGCGTAGCCGCGCTTGCTGCTGTGACAGGCACCCCGCCTTCAAGGGATGGCCTCAACCAAGCTGTTGCTGGTGGCGGGGCCGGAGACTCGGGGCCAGAGCTTGGCAGCAGCGACGCGGGCTTTGCTCTTGGACCACCGCCTGGTGCCCAGGGCGCTACATCTGCGTACGACATGGGGCCAGGCACGCCCATGCTTGGCCGGCCCCATGCAGGCCGCGCAGCTGCCAGCATGGCGGCGCAGCATGAGGCCGAGTTGGGCAGTGCGTTGGCCGCGCTGCAGCGGCTGGAGCGCGGTACCGGTGCTGGTTTGAGCAGCAGCGGCTGGGGCCCCGCTGCAGGTGGCGCCCAGGGGCCGCATGTGGGCAAGGACCTGGGCAGCGGGGCAGAGGGAATGGTCCCTGACAGCCGTGCGAAGCCCACGGAGGGAGACAGCGATGGGGCAGGGATTGCTACGGATCCAGAGCTAGGCAGTGATGTTACTCTGGCCGGTGTTTTCCAGGCAAACTTGGCATTCACCTCCAAGTTGTCGGCTGACACATCCACAACCGCCTCCCCCCTGCGCCAGAATTTCAACCAGCCCGCCACCCACATGCGTGCGAGCTTTACCAACAGCGTCGACCGCCTCTCTGGTGGGGGCGCGTCTGGAACCGCTCTTGGGGTCGGCGGCGTCGGCGGCGCCGGCCAGTCGTCAGCCAGCTCACTGGCAGCAGCTGCGACAGTAGCACCGACAAGCAGTACGGCCACTCCGGCCTGCCGCTGGGACAGCGTTATAAGCAACGGTACCGCCTCCACGGGCATGCCTCAGGAGGTGGTCGACACGCTGCGCCGTGCGCTGGCTCGACAGCGGCGGCAGCAACGGCGGCGGCAGAAGAGCAGCAGCCAGGCCAACTCACGCCAGAATCTCACTCTGTCTGTTACTAGCCTCACCGAGCTGGAGGCAGCAGACCCGCTGGCGGCTGCCATCGCCCGCCTATCCGCGCAGCACCCGCAGCTGACGGAACTGGACCTAGGGGGATGGGAGGGACTGAGCCCTGAGGCGCTCTACTGCCTGGCGACAGGCGCTGCGGGGCGCACGTCGCTTCGCGTGCTGCGCCTCACTGGCAGCCATTGGCTGCGCACTCCACATGTGCTGGCGCTCTCAGGTACATGCACACGGTGTATCATGCTGGTGGGGCTGCGGACCGCTCAAGTGGCAGCCGGGTGTGCATGCAGGATGCGTGGGTCCATCATGCCTTCCTGCGCTGCACTCACAGGCGCATGCAGTGACAATGCGGCATGCATGCACAGTGCACACGCTGAGACACCGTCCTGCCTGTACTGCCTGTACTGCGCAGCCGCCACAGCACTGCGGGAGCTGGACATTGCACACAGTGTGGTGAGGCCGCGTGCCTTGGAGGCTTTGGCCTGGCTGCCACGGCTCGAGGTGGTGGAGATGGATGGGTGCTTGGTGCGTGTTAGCTGATGCAGTAGGTGTCGATGAGTGGCTGGCATGCATGCATGGTGGCAGGCCATCTGCCAGGCAGGTGGTGCAGCACTCGACTGGCCATTACTCCACGCCACTTGTCACTCACGCAACCGTCACTCTTTTTCACCCTCTTTCTCTCTCTCTCTCACACACATAATCACTCACTCACTCACTCACTCATTTGCTCTCTCACTGACTAGAGTACTCACCCACGTTTGTGCTCTTCCGCGCCTCCTGGCCATGTGAGCAGGCATCCTGGGAGGCGATGCGCGCGGTGCGCGACCTTGCTGAGCACCATGGCATACGCGTGCTCCACTTCGCACACCCGGACATGATGGCGCCCTCAATGCAGGGCCTGCGTCTGGGGACCCTGGCAGGCAGCTCGGCCGGCCAGCCCGCAGTCGGCCGCACGTTCCCAAACATGGCCAGGGTGGGGTCCAGCCATGGCGGCCTGAACTTGCTGGCTGCGATGGGGCTGGGTGGGTGACGGGCCCAGCACAGCACAGGTCTGCTCCATCCGGCTGCAGGGCCGATGAAGGGGCGATAAAACAGAGCATGGCAAACGCTTGGCAGTGGTGCTTGACTCTGCCGTGTTGTTGTGGTTAGGGTTGTCGTGTTGCATATATCCTGGTGGCGGAGGTTTGGGGGGGAGCGATCGTGATTCCGGGATCTGCTCAACTAGTATGATGTACAATATGTTTAGGTCTTGCATGATATGGCCAGCATGGATTTGTGCAGTCATGCAAGAGTGGTGATCTTGAGGCGTAACCGTATGGCTGGTGCACGATCTGGTTGAGACTTTTGGAGCAGGCATTGAGATTGGGTTCATCCAGTGCAGTTCTGTGCTGAAAGCAGCCAATCTGCAAGCAATCTTTTTATTAGCCACCACTGCAGGTACCAGTGTGGAACATGATGGTGGCTGGTGGGGACGGTAGAAGGCATGCAGATCACGCCATTTCAAGGGGACGTGCTAGGTCCAGGCACATCAGCCTTGGCCATGCATTTCTTGGCAGCTGCCAAGGAATGCACAGCATGCTTATGGAAGAAAGGGGAGATGTGGAATCTCTGAGGCCAGGCACACGCAGTGCGAGGTGGTGAGGAGGCGCACGTGTGTACATGTGGCTGGGGTGGACTAGGCTAGGGTGGACAGATCAGGACATTGCCATCAGTGATGAGCATGTGCAGCATGCACCACTGCTGCACATGATTCAAGAAGAGAGCCCAGTGACCGGCCGATGTCAAACTTGTTACACCTGGTGGAAGAATGCTTGATACATGGGCGATGCATTAGCACGGGCGTCCCAAGGCACGAAGAGCTTAGGCGCATCCAGCTCTGATGTACTCAACATTATGTTCAAGTTCTTCACGCCCCATCACTGCACCTCAACCCAGGCGTAGGCAGGGCGCTGTCAGGGATGTAGCTGCCAGATCCCAGGTGGGTCATAATGGAAGTTGAACACGAAACCCTGGGGCTGTTGAGATCACAACCATTGAGCCTGATGAGGCTGCGTGGTTCGCATGGTGGATGCTAGTGCAGCTGGCGATGCTACAAGCAAAATGCGCGGCCCAGGGTTTTTTCATTGTGATGCCCTGTGCCTTGCAGGGGAGCGAGGGTGGATGGCTCGATCGAGTTGCTGATGAACATAGGCGCATGGGCCAGCAGTTCATATCGATGTTTGGATCCTCCCAATCCTCGTCAAGCCAAGTCGATGTGGTAAGAGCCCGAAGCTCGAAGGAGACTGTGCCTGATGCCACCTGCTGCCCTCCCTGTCTCACGCGCCATGCTCTCCATCCCGCCGTGTGCGTCTCCGCAGAAGCAGGCAGTGGACACGAACAACAATGCACCCATGCAACAGGGCGCTGATGTGGAAAAGCGCACATCTGTTGCGCCCGCTGCAGCTGCAGGAGCCATCTCCTCGCCTTCCACCTCTACCAATGCTACCATCTCACCTGTGTCCATGTTTACCTCTTCTATGATGTCTGTGGATGATGACGGCGCTGAGGAAACACACGAGGCCTGGATGACCCTCCTGCGGGTGTGTTGCCCCTAGCCATCCGCATGTTACCACTGCACAGCTGTCTGCAAATAGACTTGTGGTGCTGTTGGCACAAGCTGATGCCTTGGTGCTCAGGATGATGGCTTTGGTGCTTTGCCTTCATGGCGATGCTTGCCTGCATCCCAAATCCCAATTAGCTAAATGATCGTTCGATAGGCAATGCTGTCATGGCTTGTATTCGCACTGAGAATCAAAATTAAATGCTGCTGGCATGCAGGAGGAAGCCACAAAGCAGCGCGTCAAGCCGCCCAGTGCTGCAGCTGTGGCCAGGGACACAGCGCGCTGGGTGGGCGCCCATAGCACACACTCAGGGCTGGAGGCACAGGAGGCAGCTGACTATGAGGCCCGCATCCGGGCAGCCGAGGCTCGTGCGGGAGGTTTCTCATCAGATGACGAGGACGGCGCTGTACCGCTGTACCGCCCCAGTAACGGCCGCGGCGGCTCCGCAGCCGCGCATGCTGCCCCGTTGCACCCGCGCCCTCTGGATGTGCGCGTCAGCGGCCCTGGCGGCGGCAGCAACGGCGTGCATGCCGCATCACCGTCTGTACGCATGGTCGTACCGCCTGTCGTGGTTGCAGCTGCCTCCCAGTCCCACTCCTCCTCGAGCTGGGACACCACGCTCAGCCCTGACAGCTCGGACTCAGAGGACATGGCACCTGAGCTGCTGCCGCTGCGAAAGGCAGTGCAGCTGCTGGCCGCCTCAGGGGATGACCCCATGGGCTTCAGTGGGCTTGGCCTGGGCTCAGCTGCAGGTTCGGGAAGTGATAGTGATGGGGAGGGGGTCGGTCGGAGCACGCGACGGGGGCGGGGAGGGGTGGAGCTGCTGGGACCGAGCCGTTTCCTAGACCTGCCTGAGGCCCCTCTGGATACAACCCAGCTGGATGCTGCTGCTCTGGCAGCCGCGGTGCTGCTGCAACGGGAAGCGAGTGGGGTCTATGGCGACCGGCCAGCCAGCCCGGTGGAGCAGACGTATGGCGCGGCAGTGGCGAGCAGTGGCAGCGGCAGCGCGGTTGAGGACGTGGGGGCTGAAGGCCAGGAGCAGTGGGTGCGGTTGGCACCGCGCCGGGAGCGGGAGCGGCCGGGTGTGGCAGTGAGTGCAGAGGACGTGCAGCAGATCTTTGGGCCTCGGCACAGCGCCTAGACTGGCCTGTGTGGTGGCCAGCGGCAGGGGCGGGTAGGGTGCTGCTTGTGCAGGGCCGCAGTGGAGGACTACACGTGGCCTGTGCCAGTATTCTGTTCGAGATGTGCGAGGGTCGGGTGGCAGAGCCGTGAACATACAACGCTACACATCAGTAGATGACAACATTGGTTACACGATTGCATTGCTGCCACAGTCGTTGCAAGGGGAGGTGTAGGCAGTAGGCAGGCAGTGGAAGGACTCAGGCATGTGTGTGGTGGTGGTGGCAGGAAGAGGGGGCACATCTACTTGAGAGTACGTGCCAGCATGCACCATCTGTGTGTACACGCAGCTGCTTGTTTGCATTTTAGTCCATCATGGCTGGGTGCGGGCTTTGCTGCCGAGGTGGTGCAGAAGAACAGGATAGAAGATGGGCGAGCTGACAAGAACATGAGCTGCCAGCTGCAGTTGAAAAAGTTTGCATGTTTTGTTTGATCGAGGCTGCTGAGAGTATGGATGCTTGAGAGATTGAACACGTTGCTGCTGGACCGGTTCTGCAGTCTTGCACGGCAGTTTGTGCGGTTGCATCACACTTGTAATGTCAAAGCCAATCTGCAATGTGAATCATTGCCAATAGTAATCATGCCGTTCACGAAAGACGAGTTGATCGCGCGCCTTCAGGGGGCAGGGATCCAGTTCAGCGTGCATGAACATGCAGCGGTGATGACAGTAGAGGCCCAGGTAACTGCAGCCAAATGTACGTAGCTATGAGCTTGAATCCGAGCTGACGGCTGGCACATCACCCCTTTATGCGCTTACGTAGGAACAAGCACTCGCTGGACTGGCGGGGACAGTAGTCAAGAACCTGTTCGTAAAGGTGTGTGCGGATGGCAATGGCACGGATGAGATCCATGCTCCGCATGGGGTGCCTGCACCATGTAGCAACCCCATGCAGGCATGCTCTGTGAATACAGCGCCCAACCACCCAGCCTGCTGCACACATGCGTGCCAGCACACGTTATGCAGCTGATGCATAGCGTGCAAGCAAAGGGGCCTGCTGCAAAATGCAACGCCAGCCACTGACACACAGCACACCTGTTGCCAAGTCAACCTGATACGGTAAGCTGCACGTGTGTGCATGCATGCGCGAACGAATGCCACATGTGACAAGGTTTTGGAATCGTGTGTTGCAACATCCTCGCATGAGAGCAGGACAAGAAGCAGCGGCTGTACGTGATCTCTGCTGCCCCTGGTACCAAGGTGGACCTGGGCGTACTGTCTGCGCGGCTGGGCACAGGCAAGGGCGGTGTGCGGTTCGCACCAGAGGAAGCGCTGGAGGAAGTGCTGAAGGTGGGAGAGGGTGGAGCATGTGTTTTCCTGTTGGTCGGAAGGAAGAAGGAGGGACAGAGGTGGGGTGGGGCTGGGGATGGAGGTTGGGAAGGTAGCGTTGCATGGGCGTGCAGGATTGTACCGACACACAGCCGCGTGGGGCGAATGCTGTGGTTGATTTTAAGTTGAGGACATCTGAAACCCTGCCTGAAACCCAGGAACTGTGTCCTAAACTTGAACCAAACACAGCCTGCGGCGGCCTGCCTCGTGACAAGAACGATACGGCTACCGGCATCCGGCCAAGGCACTGACATCTTGCCTGCGTACGGTTCCCACTGCACAGGTGCCTGCAGGCAGTGTGACCCCCCTGGCTGTGTGTAACCCAGAGGCCGAGAAGGTAGTGCTATTCCTGGACCAGGGGCTGCAGTCAGCAGCCGCCCTGTTCGTGCACCCGCTCGCAAACACAGCCAGCCTGCAGATGAGCGGGCAGGCCTTGGGAGATGCACTCAGGTGCGCGCGTGTGGTCGTGTGGGGCCGCCTCTCCTCCTCTCTTATCTCCAGACGTGCCTGGTGCCTGGGGCCCGGGTTCTTCTAGCCTGCTTTTGTGCGGAGGTCCTGCACGTATGAGCAGCCCGCTGTGATGAGCTCATCTGCTGCTGTAATCAAAACTTGGCAGCTTGCATGACTACCCCCAGGTCTCTGGCCCCCTGTCTGATCCCTGCATGCCTGACCTGTCCTGACACATCACATGGATGGCAGGGCACTGGGTCGTGAGCCGCTGTGGGTGGATCTGGAGGCTGACCCCAAGATTGATCGTGACAACCCGCCAGACCTCGCCAAGCACACCGTTGCAGCAGAGCCCAAGCCCGAGCAGCCCTCCTCATCCACGGCCCCAGCAGCTGCAGCAGACAAGGGCGCGGCCGGGGGTAAGGACGGCAAGGCGGGGGGGGCGGCGCCTGGCAGTGGTGCGGCCGTGGCGGCGAGTACGAGCGGGGCCGCAAGTGGTGTGGCGGCCGCGGGGGGCAAGGACGGGAAAAAGGGCGCGGCCAGCGGCAAGGACAGCGGCAAGAAGGGCACGGGTGCCAGCGTGCCGGTGGTGAGCGAGTACGAGGTGCAGCAACGAGTGACGGATGTGGAGCGCGCAACAAGCGAGCTTCTGGAAAAGGTGCGCGTGTTCCGTGCTGCAGCCTGTTGTTCTGTGGATGTCCAGGATTGCCTACTTGGACGGCTGTGAGTCATGATACAGAAGTATTGTGGCATGAACGCGCTCGCTTGCATATGCACGGGGGAGACGGTCGCGTACTGTGCGGGTGTGCCCATCTCCCCACTCACCTTTACACATCTTACTGAATATTCTGCATCCACCTTTACACCTCCTACTGAACATTCTGCATCCACCTGCCTATATCCCTGCAGGCGGCGCAGGCCCTGGTGGGCAAACCGCTTGGTGATGCTGTTGCAGGGCAGGATCCATACGTGCTTGCGCGGCTGACCGCAGATGTGGAGGCGCTGCTGAACGGTTTCAAAAACGCGGCATATGCCATGGGATACGCCGCGGGCAAGGGCGAGGTGGTCGCGTACGCGCAGCGCAAGTTTGCGTGAGGAGAGAGAGAGACCAGGAGTGGGCAAGGGTGACCGGGAGTGACTCGGCCTGTACGGATGTGCATGGTGGCATCACGTGGCTGTGAGTGTGATGTGTATAGTGTGGGATCATGTGGGTGCAAGTGTGAGTGTATGGCGGGTCTTTGCGTGATCTGTGGAAGTGCATGGCGCACAGTCGAGTGTAGGATGGCAGGAGGCATGAGATGTGCCAATTGCTGTGAATGCAGAGAGTTTTAGCTGCTTGCAAGCCAGCATGGTAGACTTATATCAGACGAATGCTGTTTTGGCTGCTGACACGCTGCTGTAAGGCACCTGCAACTGGATTGCCACCGGTCGAGTTAGGCGGGCGACTTTCATAGGTTGTCACACACCAACCACCTTAAGGGCCCCCGTCCATGCTTACCTGCGCACTTGCCTATGCTGAACATTACCCAACAGGTGCCTGTGCCTGCCTGCCTGCGTGCCAAAGGCGCTCCACCCGCACACGTACCCCACATATCAGCAGCACATGCCCTCTATGCGTAACGAGCACCCTCAGCAGAATTGTGCAGGGGTGGGCCGGATGGGTCACACAGAGACTGAGAGAAAAACCGATGGCATTATAGTCGGCTCACTCTCCTCATAAAATCACAGCCCTGGCACACTTTCATGAACATATGAAACTGAATCACACACCGTCGATCCACCATTGCTGAAACATGCAGCTGCGAATAGAGCTCAGGTTAGGCGGCGTTAATCATGATTGATTGCAGGTCACAAGTGTGGTTCCGAACTGAAAGGCGATTGTGCTTGTGTGCGCTTGCAGTGGAGGGTTAGAGCTGCTGTTCGGGAACAAGAAGACGCACGACGTCACGCTGCCTGACGACCAGACTGTGGGTCAGCTGTCCATGCACGCCATGGCACGCCATGCATGGCTTCCATGCCTATGTCATGTGGGGGTCTCATGCATGCCCTGCACAGCACAGGAAGAAATCATGCATCTTCTTCTTGCATACATGGCTTCCATGTCATTGAGCCTGCCTAAGGCATATGGGGCCACCACCCCACAAATGGCCTGCACAGCACCGCGTGGCGGCATGCGTCTTTTTGTTCTTGAACAGCACCTCACCAGCCCTCTGCCACAGGCCCCTGTCCCAGGACCCATGCCCCAAAGCACGCATGGTGTGGGGTGCACTGCACGCCTGCCCAAGACCGGTCGTGCTTTTGGCTGCATTGCAGTGGACGGCGGAGCAGTTGATACAATGGGCCAAGGACAACTTGCTGACTGAGCGGCCCGAGCTCTTTGTTAAGGGCAGCAGCGTGTGAGTCCTGTGGGTGGCATTCCGGGAGCAGCAGTTGCCAGCGCGTGTGGGTGCAGCTGGGGGTGCGGGCACAACAGATATCTCATATGTACAGCAGCTGCACCTTGTCCACCCCTGCAACGCGCATGGCGCAATGGCACGTGTGTGATTGTGTACAACACAGCTCCCACGTGTGTGTGGCAGGAATCGCTGCTTGGCTTTGGCCTGACTTCTGGCTGCGGCCAGTACCCCTCCCCTGCATGAAAGTACTGTATGGCCACTGTGCCACAATGCTACTAAGCTACCGCCATGCTGCTGCTGCTGCTGCTGCTGCTACTGCCATGCAGGCGGCCGGGCATCCTCGTCCTCATCAACGACTGTGATTGGGAGCTGAGGTGAGGGCTGGCTGTGTACAGCAGTGGACAGAGCCATGTCTGCATGCCATTAGTACAGCACGCCTGACGCTGCCTAGTGCCTACCAGACCCACCCCACCCTGTCATCATGTTGTAGGACCCCCCAGGCCTCGTGCGTCACCTGTTACATGGATGTGTGAGCCTGCAACACGCGTCATGATATGGTGATGACGTTCATGCATGCGCGTGGCTGGCCGGCTGCAGCGGCACGCTGGGCAGCGAGCTGCATGCCGGGGACACGGTCACCTTCATCTCCACCCTGCACGGCGGGTAGGCAGGAGCACACATTGCGGCCAAGCACAGCACTGCTGCCAAGCTCAGTGCGGCATTTCCACTGCACCTCGAGTCCTGATGCCATCAGTGATAGACGAAGGCTAAGGGAGGGCGGCAAGCACCCCGTCACAAAAAGTGATGCCAACCGAACATAAGTCTAGGATTCTGGTGGCGAGGAGAGTGGCACTCATTTGGGCCGAAGGCCATGTGTCGCGGGTGTTCTACGTGCCACGTGCCAGTGTGTGTGTGAGGTGGACTTGCAGCAAACCACAGGCTACTGGATCAGCTGCGCTAGGGCTCTATATGCCATCGTGGCAAATGCAACGAACCTGTTTGTGGGCTATTGAGGCCAGATCTGAGGCTGTTCGATTCTGTTTGGCATCTTCACTGGCATCTTCATAGCTGAGGGTGTCATCGTAAGGGTGTGCTTTGGGTGGAGCACACTGCACAGTTCTGCTGATGTTGTACAGGGCACTGGTGACTGGTGTGCGAGCTACAGCCATTGCCCTGGCCATTCATGCTGATCAATCGTACTGCCCACTTGTACTGGCCTGCTCGTGCCACGGCAGCCACTTGCACTCAGTGAGAGCATTGTGATCAGGTGTAGTGCTCCCATGGTTACACCATTCCATGGGTGTGGCACGACTGCCGCTGGCTGCACAGCATGTCAGCTTAGGGCAAGGGAGGCGCTGAGAGCTAGGCCATGCGACCAGGTACTGCCAGGCACTACAGCTGAAGTCTAACCACATTATGTGTGATGTTTTGCAAGAAGAAACAAGTCATTCCATTAGCATTACACAGACACGCTGACAAATGCATGCCGAGCCGCTCATGGCTGGCTCAGGGCTTGTGCATACTCACATAACAAGATTGTCGCATACGGCAACACAACGATCGACTAGCTGATGAGAGCCCTGCCCGCTGCTGGCATGCATGGGCGGCCCAACCTGTACATCTCTCCTCTTGTGCCAAAGAGCATGACAAAACATGGGGAAACAGTGAAAGATGGAAACGAACGACTCCCACCAGCCACTTTGACTTCCCAGCATTTTTACTTCTGAACAAAAACGCATTTGCAAGACAACAAGGTCGCAGGATCACACATTCTGCAAATGGAGCACCAGTCCAGAGTTCCAGACAATGCTGGTGCTACAGCCGAGGGGAGCATGGTAGCCGATCCAATGCCGCAGTGTGCCATGCAGCAAGCCAGCCTACTTGCTCAGCACACGCGCCCAGTTTTTATCGGGAGGGAGGGTTGTGTGCACCACAGCTGCGCCAGCTTCTTCCAGAGACGCCCTATCACCCTGGTCCATGTTTCCAACCGTGGCCACATCATATGCCGCATGTGGTGCTGCAAGCTCGCTTGCTAATGCAGCCCCAATGCCAGCAAGCAAGCATGTAGCACATGCCTGCTATCAGTTGCCATCGTCCCCGGGACCCAGCCTTTTCCTGTCCCAAGGTTCTTGCCCAACACAGGTGCTGCGCAGCCTGTCATCAGCCCCTAGCCCATAACAGACCTCGGTGCTCGCATCTGGGCACTGCAAGCCGAGCCGCCACAAATCCAAGCACCCCAATGCACATCCCCCACAACACCAACCAAGCAGCCACCCAATCACTGGCCGCCTCGTCAGCATGTGCACCCGCTTGCCCGCCTCCAGCACACCCGCATCGTCTCCATCCATCACGCATTCGTACGACATCCCTTGTGGGAGCCCAAGCATCAAGCACAGCTCGTGAATATCGCCCTGATCATCACAATACTCCGTGCCACATGGAAACCATACACAATGCAGCGTCACATGCGGCTTCCCTGATGTGCAGATAGACTGATCCCCGCCGTGCTGTGCCGAGGCTGTGGTGTCCATACTGGCAACACACATGCACCAGCACTGGACGGCGCCCATGCCCAACTTGCGTTGGGTGATATGTAGTCACTGTGCTGCCCAATGTACAGCTTTCCTACTGACCAAGCTCACAAGGCAACTGGACAGCAGATACTACAGCCGACAGCAGCCTGTTCTTCTCAGTATAAACACTACCAGCGATAGCAGACACTCCTCTTTCACTACCGCCACTGCCACCACCACACCCACTGCCGCCAGCTGCAGCCCGCAGCGCCCCTGCTCTTCCCCACACATCACACCCCGAGCATGCCACACTCAAATGTCACATATCCAGATCCAGCACGCTCGCACGGTCGATGGCCATGCTGCTACCGCCAGCCAGCGCCACATCAGACGCATTGACCATCGCAGAGTCAAGGCGCATCCCCAGCCCATCTTCTGTATAGTTGTTTGGGAGGTAGAGCTGCAGCGTGGCACTGCTTGCTGCTTCCTCCGTCACTGGCGCAAGCATGGCCCCCACTGCGGTGCCCATGGGGGGTGCAGCATGGAGTGAGGCTTGCAGCCGGGATGTCACATTGGCCACCAGACGCTTCAGACTGTCTCGTGCCGCTTCAGCCGTGGAGCGCTGCGTGTGGAACTGCTGCCCCTGCGGCTGCTGCAACGACTGCTGCTGCTGCGGCAGCTGTGGCTGCTGGGAAGTCCCCCTTGAACTGACTGCCGGCGCAGCTGGCGTGGCTGTTGGTGGCTGTTCCGCAGCCAACGCCAACGTGGGGTCGTCTGAGAGGCGATAACCGCTAAAGCCAGCGGGGCCCTCACCAGTACCGCCCAGCCCAGGCACCCCCATATCAGTTGCTGTGCCCAGCAGCACGCTGGTGGCAATGCCATGGAGTGTGGTGCCTGCACTGGCGAGGCGCTCTTCTGGGGGCGTCATGTCGGCAGAGGACAAGGGCATGGTGCCTACCCCTGTGCCCCAGGCGGCTCCAAACTGAGGTGCTGTGGGGGCGACGTCCAAGTTGAGCTCCATTCGTGGCCCCAGTGCTACTACCTTTGCAAACGCGGCCTGGGTGAGCATGTCGTCCAGGTGCGCCATGCTGCTGCCTGCGGGGCACATACCACCCAGCTACTGTTAATAATGATAACAAGAACATGGCATAGCATGGCATGTCACAGCATGCCGGAGCCGGACTGTGACACCACCCAGCTGACAGATGGCAATGCAGTAGTGGGCATAGGCAGCAGGAGCAGCTGTAGTACAGGCACAGGTGCTCAAGTACATTACCGCATCAGTATGTGTCTGCTCAACATGATTCATTTCAATCATATGGCTCAGCAGCGTCAAGTATGGACGCATCCTGTGCGCCCCTCTGCTCCCTCCCCGGCACCGCCCCACCCACCTCCCCTCCCCATCTGCGCCTTACCATGCATCGTTGCCGACTTAACGGGTTTGCGCCGCGCCACGCGCGCGCCGTCGGGTCTCAGCATAGCGTCCCGCTCCAACACAGCCGCAGTGCCACTTGCCAGTCGCTCCTCATTCGCCACGCCTGGGGCCATGTCGGACATGAGCCAGCTGGTGACAGGTTGCTCAAAGTGCATGTTCTCACACCCATTTTCAAGTGCATGTGCTCATACCCCGCACGCCATTCACACCCACACGCCACAGATCGTGTGCCCATCCACGGTTACTGGAGCATGAGCAAGGACTTGAAAGTGGATGAGGATTGGCGCGCGGGGTGCAGTGGGAGCATGGGCAGGCATGGCTGTGCATGACAGTGAGATCCAATGGGAGCAGGCAGTGGTCACGTCAGCAGCATCCTGGAGCAAAGTTCATCAGGTGCACACACCAGATGCATGGAAATCTCGCAGCGCGGCCCGCACGAGCGCGTCACTCGTCACACCCGCATTGCTCGTGTGGCCGCCCGCCCCGCCAGCACCCAGCTGCAGGTCAACTGGGTGGCGTGTGGAGCTAGCGCTGCGCTGCGCCTGCCGCCACTGCTGCACTCCGGGGGTTGGCGGGCTGTGGCGAGAGTCGAGAGACATGCGGGTGCGCATACCACCAGGAGTAGGAGTCCCCACCACCATGCTCTCCTGGGTGGTGCGCGGGCTGCCCACCAGCACCGCGGCCAGGTTGCGCCTGTTCGCGTCGGTCTGCAGCCCACCACCAGGCCCGGTCACACCACTGAAGGAAGAAGCGGCCTGCGGCACCCACACCCCCTCATGTGGGGCGCCATGCGGGGTGCCCAGCTGGCCCATGCCACCCGCTGGCAGCGGCGAAGTGCCTACCACGGTGGCCGCCGTGGTGGCAGCTGTGTCACCGCCCAAGTTGCCTGTATGGGACACGGCCAGGCTCATTCGCTGCAGTCCCAGTGCATGTGAGGCCCCAGCAGGTGCGGGCGGTGACACCAGAAGCACGGCAGCAGCAGTCTGGCTCAACAGGGATGGGATGGCGACCTGTGGGCTCGCCGGAGGCGCTGTCACTGGCTGTGGGAAGCCGCTGCTGCTGCTGTTGTTGGCGCTGGCGCTGACCCCCCCAGGTGCACCGCCACCACTGTTGGGCCCACCGCCGCTTGCAGCCGCCGCCAGGGTCAGAATCCGGCGGTCACGCGCACCGCCCCCCGCGCCGCCCCCCCGCACGCCCGGTGCAGTGAACACGATGTTGTTTGCCGTGGACATGGGGGTGAAACCGTCATCTGATGCCAGAATGTCCCACGCACCCTGCCCAGACGGCCGGTCAACGGCCGGCACCATCAGCCCGCCCATGCCCCCGGGGCCCGAGCAGGCCCCGACCGCCTCAGCCGCCCGGAGCAGATCTGACGCCGCCAAGTGCTGCGCGTCCATGCCCAACCCCGCACCCCGCCCTGAGCCTCTGCCCGTGTGCCCACCAGCCCAAGATGTGGACGCGGCCCCTGAATGCGACTGCCCCGGATACGGGTTGCTGCCCCCCGCCTCTGACACCACACTGCCCCTTGCCAACTCCACTGGCAGCTGTACCTTGCTGCCAGATGTGCGCCATGAATTCATGGGCTCAAGCAGCCCCCCAGCGGTAGGCCCCAGCCGGCTGCTGGTGAAAGATGCACCCCCACCAACACCCCCGCTCTGGCCGCGAGAGCTGCGGTCAGCCGTAGACACTGCAGCAGATCCGATGCGTGGCACTGCGCTGGCCAGGCCCTCCACAGTCGCGATGCTGCTGGCGCCTGCTGCGGAGGGCCCCGCCGCTGACACGGTCATCGATGCGCCCGCAGGGCTGACCCGGTGGAATGACGACTCGCGCTGCTCTAGCAGCACTTTGAAGCTCACGGCGCGGGGCGTGATGGCGCCCGCTGCCAGGGCTGCCATCGGGGAGTCAACCAAATGGGAAAGCTCGTGCTGGGCTGCTACAGCGCCGGCGGCTGCAGTATGGGCTGGGAATAGGGGGGCATAATCAGCAGCGGTGTAGGGCTGGAAGCACTCAGAGAAAAGGTGGAGCCGCCCCTTGCGCTTGCCACGCCGCCTCAGGTCGACGAGCAGTGAGTCGTGGTAGTCAAGCATGTAGCTGCATAAAAGCACATGTGCACCGTAGGTTTGCGGTGTGCATAAAGACATCCCCATGTGTGGCAGTCTCACTGGATGTGTACTGGATCCTTGTGTTCAGTTAACCATGACGTGCTCTTGCACCTTTAGGAGAGGATGTGCCATGCCTGCACAACTCAGTGTGTCTTGAGCATGCTCAATGTACATGACAACACGAGCAAGCCATGCAACAGTTCAGCAGCACCCACAGCGTGAGGGCAGAGCTGCGGTTCGTCTTGTGAGGCACCGTCCGCTCCTTCCAAGCACGCTGTGCCGCCACTGATGCCGCCATCGCATCACGGCTAGGCAGCGTCACCTTCCCCTGGAGTACTGCCACCAGCCACTCAGCCTGCAGCGCATGCGTCTGTGATGCGTGCACCGGCCGCAGCCGCCAGGCGCAGACATGCATCAGCCGTCAGCCGACCATAGGTTGCGCATACTTGTGGTGTACCGTGTACGTGCTCGGCCACATGGCAGAGGCGTGAAGCATTAGTTTTGGCTCAATTGAAGCACTCAAGCTCAGGAACAAGCATGGCCTGAAGGCTGGCCTGAAAGGAACATGATGTTGATGGCGTGCTGTACGCCGTATGCTGGCGTGCAGACTCGAGATGCAGTTCAGTGAAGTGATTGATCGGCTGCCAGATAGGGGTGCAGGTGGCTGTGCTGTATGCATCTGTGCCCCTTGCACACTCACCAGGATGTTGGACAGCGTGTTGACCTCTGAGCCGACGAATGCCAGCCCCGGCACATCCACCGGCAGCATGTTCTTGTACAGCCCTGTGCAGGCAGTACAGCAGGCAGCGGCCAGGCGTGGATGATGTTGACCCTTATGCAAAAGCACAGCGAGTAGTTCTCAAGGATGCCCACCGCCACTGCCACCCACCTATTCCCAGCCACCTCCTGTGCCATCTTCGCAGCTGTGGTGTTACCAGGCATGGCTGGCCATATACATTATGAAGCCCCACCTGAGGCCCCTGCGCAGCCCCTTCCCTCTGGCCCATGCAAATACGCAAGCCAAAGCAAACGCCCCAGGCTCCACCGCGCCCCCTGAACAGCACACAAGCAGCCCTACTCACACAGCCCATCGTCTCGCGCGTCCAGCCTCGCCCGTACTGCCTCGTCCAAGAAGTCGTACTGCCGCAGGAAGCCGGTGCAGTACAGGATGATCTCACACTCAATCTCTGCGCCACCCTCGAGCACCACGCTGCTGGGTGTGACGTGTGCCACGGACCCCGACACTGCATCCACGCGCCGGTCGTTCTGAACAAGCTGCCACGTTTCATCCACGATCTGCGCGGCGTGCACCCACGCCCGAGCTGGTGTTTCATACGTCTCTGACTACCACACATGTATGCCCCGGATGGCAGCAAGCGGCCCCCGCCCCCCATCCCACACCCGCACCACCCGCACCACCCATCCATCCACGCCCACACCAACACTAACACCAACACCACCCACCCATACAATCATACACCCCATCCCGCACCCAATCCGTTCACCCCACCCTGTGCTCCCTCTCCCCCCTCCACAGCCGACGAATGCATGCGCAAGGCCCCCTCAAGGTTTTCTGCATGCGCAAGGCCCCCCAAGGTTTTCTGCCGCGCACCTGGCCATCAATGAGTAGGTCACCCTGCAGCGTACCAGCAGCCGCGTCCACGGGCACCCCCAGCGACCCCTTCACCCGCCGTTCGAGCTGGGACCAGAAGCACGCCTTGAACGGCGCACACAGCGCAGACACTGCCCGCCGGAGCAGCGATGCTTCGTAGTAGGGTGGCAGCATGGACGCCATCGCGCGTGTGTATAACAGCCGCTCTGAGCCCATGGAACCAAGCCGGGAGGGGAAGGGCCACTTGCTGCGCCGCTGGATGATAGTCACCTGTGTGGCAGCGGCCACGTGCCAGGGGGAGCGTCCTGTTTATCAGGGAGAGAGCTCGTAAGGAATACATGAAGAGTGAGCTCAGGGTTTGTAGCTCAACGTTCTTCCCTTGTGCGTCTCATCCCAGCCGCCGCACGTGCGTAGCACCGCAGCAGATCCCTGTGTTCCCTGTCAACCCCACCCTGTGCCCACCTGGTAGTTCGACCATAACACGAGTAGTACAGCTACTACTGCATCTTAAGAGCGACCCGCACCTTCTTGGCAGCGTTGCTGAGGATGAGCGTGGACGCGCAGTCAAGGGCTGACTTGCCACTGCCCACAATGACGACACGCTTGCCATGTGCAACCCCAGCGGATGTGAAGTTTCGGCTGTGCACCTGTAGTCCTTTGAACAGGCTCTGACCAGGGAAGGCTGGGATGTGGGGCGTGGAGTATGCGCCGGTACACAGCACTACATAGGACGCGTACAGCTCGTACTGCTCCCGCCGCTGCAGATCGTACAGTGCCGCTCGCCAGATCAGGCCACTGCCTCTGCTGGCGCCACTGCCGCCGCTTGCACCCCTGCCATCACTGCCGCCGCTGCCATCAAGCAGCTCAAGATGCTGCAGGCGCATCTGGAAGCGGATGACGCTGTACAGCCCAAAGTGGCGCGCGTACGCGCGGATGTAGCGGTGCACCTCACCACCAGTGGGGCACTGCCGTGCAGGCCGCAGGCGGGGTGGATATGGGAACCTGCGAAGGCGGCACGGTGCACGCAGTTGCACTGGTTGACCGCCGTGTTGTGCCGTATCTGCAAGTCCTCACGTATGTCGCACACAAAATCACACATATGCTCCTGGATGCCACAGTCACGTGAACTCTGCCAGCAGGCAGGCGTTTGTGTGCGATGCACCCATCTGCATAAGTTTGGAACGTTTGGACTTACTCTGGGAAACAGTACATGTGCCATGGCACCTGGAGTGAATAGCCCTGGTAGTTGCGCTGCCTGCGCTTGCACGCCAATGGGACAACCATGGTCTGTGAGCTCTTGGGACCTTGCACGCTGCCATGCAAGCCACATCTAATTACACAGCAGCGCACAAAACAACAAACAAGTCGAGCATCATGTGCAGTATGCGCAGCAGCGAGCCCGCGCACCATAGGCCGCCCACTTCAGCTGTCTCCTCCACGCACACCACATCAAATCCCTCCCGCAGCAGTGCACGCGTAGTCTGCAGGCCTGCCACACTGCAGCCACGTTTGCGCACAGCCACACATGCAAGCACAGCACGCGGCAGCATGCAGCTCATTGCGAAATGCATAACTGATACGTTCCTGAGGCCCGGTGTGCACAGGATCGCATGCGGCTGTGCCCCAGAACTACACAACATATGATGCCGTTAGTGCCATGGGTACCACAAAGGCGCGTCCTGGATGGTGCTAGGAACGCGATGGCAGGACGGCCAAGTCGCAGAAACCATTGCAAACTGCAGACAAATAGAACATACCCTGCGCCAATGACGAGGACGGGATGTGCATTTGTGCGTTGGGCACGGCCCCCTTCCATTTTTTTGGTTAGGTCCGGATCATCTTAGTCCAAATCCAGGTGGTCTTCTGCACCAGGTATGCTGTAATGCGCATAGTTTGCGCAGCAACACTCTCAGCGCTGCGTGCTGAACCATACGCGTATACACGCATGTAAGCCATGAGGTTTATGCATTCCTTAACAACCTTTCTGTCGCTGCAAGGCTGAACGTCAGAAGTGAGGTGTGCACAAACTGCTGAAACACTGTGAGGACTCACACTGTGCACAAACACCGTGCACAAACCACTGCTTGGGGACGCTGGGCAGCTGAGCACTAAATCGGCCCATCAGAGATGCCCCATCAGAGGCCCCGGCTTGGTCACCCCGCCCGTCGCCGCCTGTTGGAGACGGCGTTCGGGGATTAGAGCCCAGAGCTCATACATAAGATGAATTCTAGTCTGCTGAGCCCCCCGCCGAGCTCCAGGACGGCTCCAGGATGGCTCCAGGACTATGTCGCAACGTGGTCGAATGGTGATGATTGAGCCACTGGCAAGCGCAGCGCACAGGCCGTAATCAGGGGCGCGCTTGGGGGCGCCGCCAGTGCCGCCAGTGCTATCCGCCAGTCGCACAACACCCTGGTGATGAGGCTGGGCAGTTGGGCACCGGGCATTGGCGCCTCTGATCCGCCACCCGCCAAGCCTACTAGGAGCCCCTGCCCCTGCCCCTGTCCCTGCCCCTGCCGCTGCCGCTGCCCTGGCAGCAGGGCCCGCAGCACGCCCGCCGCCGCCACCCATCGCCCTGCTCCCACAGCTGCCGGCGGTGGATCAGCGCACAGCGCCACAAGCAGGCAGGGGCGCGGCTGCGGGCATGGCCCCACCCCGGGCTGCAGCTGGCACTGCTGGATGGGCATGTGTACGTAGGCACCTCGCTGGGCCGCCAGCAGCTGGGCACAGGTCGCTACAAGCCGTGCTCAAATAAACAGTGTGGAGCGAAACGTGCTGCTAAGAACTGGCCTGACCAGCTGTGCCCAAGCTGCTGTGCTCTTTGCAACCACACGCATGCAGGATGATCATGCAAACTCTTCCTATCTGTGATACGCCCGTTTGCCCGCACACACACCGGCGACACCGCAGCAATTTCAAGCTGAAGGTAGTGAAGCAGGCATGCACAGACAACAACCGAGCGCTTCATTGGCGGTTGGTCACCCGTGTAATGGGTTGACGAGGCCAGCTTGCTGCTGCTTGCTGGGCAGCAAATTTGTATCGCTGCACAAAGTTCTGTGCCTGGTGGCGCATGTACTGGCATGCAACAGTACGCAGGATCTTTGGCTGCACGCCAACCGTAATAGCAGAGAAGCAGACTGACCAGACTTCCGGCGGCTCCATTGTTTTGCAGTTGTCAAACAATTGAGATGATCAAGCCATATGGGCGTCTCGGCATGGCCCATGCCCCTGCTTGCCTAGCTACAATTGAACCCTGTAAAAATCCCTCAACAATCCTACTGCACCGCCATACCATGATGCACCCGGCCACGTCCAAATCTTAGCGCCCGGAGTAAACCACACAGTGCTTTTCTGGGGATGCCCAGTAATGCACTGCTACGTGAACCAAATGCTGCACCACATGCCTGTAACGATTCCTAGAACAATGCGTCTCATGAAACTACAAAAAAGGCATATTGGTGTACAACTGAGCACTGGAAACAAATTCCTGCCAGGAATTCCTCAATCCTGGTACAAATCAAGTCTGCCCAGCGCTCCAGCAAGAACTTTGTGGTGGCAGCTGCTGGAGCACTGGCTTTGCCATGCAGCATGGCTGATGGCATACCAGCCTGCCAGATGGCATGTTAAATCCGGCTGTCGAAAGCAGGGTAGCGACCCCCCACTGTCCCCAGCTCAGGGCATTGGCAACACCAGGAAGTTACCAGAAGCTCAAACCTGTTGCATGTTGGTTCAGTTCTGCTGTCTGCCCGAGACGATCGTGGCGCTGAGCCCGCCAAGCGTTCAAGGGATGGGGGCCCAGCTGGGTTGTGCTATAAGATCTGTCGACCGTAGAACGCTTGCAGCAGGCCTGTGAAACATGTTGAGCAGCGAGTCAGGATGAGATCATGTGCAACAAGCAAGCATCCCCTGCCTGCATTTAAAATAAATAAGACTGGACTTTACCGGATGCACATGCCTACCTGGGGCGATGGTTAGTTTGCGGAAACGGATGCCGAGCATGATGCCGGCACCCACGACCATGCAGGCCACAGCGCCTACCGGGCTGTCACCCAGGTAGTGATCCAACAATGCCTCCACCCCAAACTCCACACAGATGATCGCCTGCACAGACATGTGCATCCAGTACAAGCAAGCAGGGACAGGTAGTCATAGTATGCCGCATGGTAGTATGAACACTGGTTTTGGCATACTGGAGGCCAAGTGTCATATTACACATATATAAGCACATGCACTTGTGCTCAGCTGGCAGGACAGGACTGGCATGCGGAGGTAGGGTAGTGCTCTGAGGGTGTCGTGCACACGGCGACAGGCACAGCACAGCAGCAGCTGAGGCTAAGGCAGTTTGGTGCAGGAATGCATGCCCGGCATGCAGTTTTCTCGCACGGCGTACCGTGAGGTACAGGCACATGATCCCAACATCACGCCAGAGATTGTTGCGCTCAGGCAGCTGCGCCTCGGCCTGCTTGGGTTCATCCACCGCGGCCGCGCTGGGTGCTTGCTGCAGCACCGGAGCCATGGCTGCCATGGCCATGGTTTCCTGCATGGGTCAGCAAAGGTGCCCCCAGCCGCAGGTGTTCCCCATGATCTCACAATGTACATTCATCATGCCGACACATGCGGCTACATGCACCAGCGGCATGGCACAATCTGCATACATGAACAGCGCGGACACGTCATGCTGAGTCACCCTCACCGCCAATGCGTGCACCTCGACTTCCTGCTTTCCCATGGCCACTGGGGCTTGTGCCTGTGGCGGTGCACGGGCCACCGGGTCTGCTGGCCTGGGTTCTGTCTGAACAGGGCGCTGCTGAGCACGCTGAATCAAGGTGGGCTGTGCTAGAGTTTGCACACGAGCCTGCGCCAGGCACACCAACGGCGACGTCGCCTGCTGATGGCATTGCCTTCGGGCGTCCAGCCCCGCCTTTGGTCTAGCGCAGCCAGGGGCCAGTGGCATTCGTGTCAGGACTTCATACTGTCAATTGTGGCTATGCCTCGACCAGGACAGATCATGAAAAATGCAAGCTGCAGCTCATATAATCACTCTTCCCATGTTCTTCATGCCTTTCATGGGTCCTTCAGGACAGGACTGGGCCTTGGGTATTACCAGGCTTTGTATATTATCATATGCTGCTTGCAACTTGGGAATAAGGCCAGGTTTCAGACCCACGCTCGTGCACAGCTCGAGCTGAGCGAGGTGCAGGCAGGTGGCAGCCATCACAGTAGACAGTATACCAGCATGTCAGGGCTATCCACCAGGACAGAGACAGCACGGAGTACATCATGCCGGTGAGGAGCCATCACATCATGAGTGCATGGGATGCAGCACATGTTGACATGTGACATGTTTGGATGATTGTGCCGTGCGCATGCCAATGTGCATGCGCAGGGTCCGGCTTGAGGTGTTGTCGGGCAGGGGTGGTTACCCTGTGTGCTTCAAGGCGGATGGAGGGCGTTTCGAGGCAGCAGCAAACACACTGAAGCTGTGCAGTGGGGCCGCATACAGTCTGCGCCTGTCGTTTGAGCCTAAGCTTACAATCCAGTAGGTGCAGTATCGAGTATGGCATGCTTGTCTGCGGATATCAATTGGTGCATCTTGACTTGATGTACAAAGACGTGGCCTCCGCCTGCATTACCTGGCGCGCCCTCCAGACGCACACCCACTACTCAACCGCCTTCATGCCTCACCGGCTTGCAGGTCTGTCACGCTCCTGACGCACGAACAGGCGGAGCCCATCACCTTGCAAGCAGTCAACCCAGCATCACCTCAGGCCGCTAAAACACCCCAGCCAACCCATCCAGCGCCACAACCAGCATTACAGACAGCAGTGCAGCCAGCAGCTCAGCCAGTGCCCGCCCCTGACCCCAATCCCAGCCCTGCGGAAGCACCGCCAGCCACCGGTGTTGCTGACCTATTGGGGCTGGGCGATGACTTTCTAACAGTGCAGTCAGCGCCAGCAGCTCTGACAGAGACTGAGGTTGGCACCTCCATGGCAGCAGCTGATCCTGCTGGGCTACCTGCTGCGGTCATCACGGGCGCTGGGCAGACAGCCAAGGCAGCAGCGGATGCGCCTACCGCAGCTGCAGCTGGTGAGCAGGCTCCCACAACCCCTGTGGGGACGTCGCTTGTGCTGGAGCACACAGTGACATGGGTGTGTTCGATGCCACCTTCCAAGAAAGGGTTGAGGGAGATGCTGCGACTGCATGTGGCCTCACAGGTGCGGGGTCAGCAGAACTGCACTGTGCTCTCGTTTCATGCTGCAAGTGTGCCACCCCGCCTGCTGCATGCGTGTCAACTGTCAAGGCTTCAGGTGGTGTGCCGTAATGTATGTTGCTGGACTGGGCCGAGTTGCAGGAGGTGGGGGTGATCCGGCTACACCTGCAAGTCAAGGTATACAAAGCCGACGACAAGTCTTGCTTAAACGGTGAGGCACAGAATGAATGCTATGAACAGAGCCATCAGACAGCACTCCAAGCCTCTGACAATGAGAATCTAGCACATCAGGAGCCAGCTGCAAACAGGAGACAGCCAAGCATGCTGCTTGCCATACTATGTCTGCTGCATGTGTGCGCAGGCGAGAAGCTGCGCTTCGTACAGTTCAACACACTGCCTGATTCAGTGCTTGACGGGCATCGTGTTATGACTGTCTCCTTCTTCGCTGCTCCGCCATGACCAGGCCCTTGTGGGGTGCACAAATGCAGTGGCCGCTGCTGGGATGCTGCACTGGACACGCGTGTGCACATAAGCATATGGCCGGCAGGGTTCAGTACTTGCATGGTGGGAATTTTGTGGGCAAGCATATGTATGCTGCCATATATTCATGGAGACGAAAGAGGACATGGCCTGTACCTTTGCAGACAGCTGTCATCAATGCCATTGAGTGTAACAGCATGCTGGTCTCGTTGCAACTTTCAAGCTACTGCACATAGGCAGTACGTCATGCAGGTGTTCAGTTCTGAGGGCCTCGGGCATGCAAATGCTTACTACGAGCGTCTGGACAGGCTTGGGGGCGCAGAAACAGCTCGTGCAGAAATGTGTGTTTTCAGCAGTGAGAGTCGAATATGGGCGCTGTACGCGCATGCATCGTCCTCTCAGGTTCGCTGATCAGGAGCAAAATGGTGAGTGCCGTCTTGCATTTGCCTGTGCACTAGCCGGCACTATGTCACCCACCCATGCACCTGCTCCTGTTGCCCCCCGCAGCCCAAGCAGATCAACGAGATTAAGGACTTCCTTCTGACTGGTAAGAATGGGCAAGGGGGGCTGCGGCTGGCACCATCAGGTGGAGGCGTGCTGGGTGGTGCATGGGCCTGCTGAGTGCAGGACTAAATTTGTTTTCACGTTTATGACATGCTTGCAGCGCGTCGGAAGGACGCCAAGTCCGTCAAGATCAAGAAGAGCCAGGACGTGACCAAGTTCAAGGTCCGTTGCTCCAAGTACCTGTACACGCTGTGCGTGACCGACAAGGACAAGGCGGACAAGCTGAAGCAGTCCCTGCCTCCTGGTGAGCACTTGCGTCCATGCTGCATGACCCTGCATGGGGGAAGGGGGGATGACACGCAAATGCAAGCAGCCCTGCTGCACGCAACATTCTATTCTAGTTGAATGCGCAGCTTAATTACTTGCCGGCTCATGCTGCCGTGTGGGTTGAAAGGGGCATGGGTGGAGCAGCCAGATGTTCGACAAGTGCTTGCATTCCGTTGCATGATTTTTGCTGCAACCCTGGGCGCTGTGCAGATGCCTTTCGGCACACCTGAAATGTTTACATACCTCGTTGTTTGCTTGCACGCAGGCCTCCAGGTTGTGGACATCTAAATCTTGCGAATGTTCTGCTGATGGGCTCTGGGACGGCGATGTAACAGACTAGACACAAACCTCTTGCCATGGGCCACCATGTGGCGCCCACAGCGCACCTGTCTGCAGCCAACAGCCACAGCCACCTACAGCAAACTGGCCAGTGCGGCAAGGATGCAGCAGGAGTGCAGAGGAGCAGGAGCTGGGGTGCGCACGACGAGCATGCATGGAACGCATGCACCATGCACATGACAATTGTACCCGCATGGATGCTCCACAGCATGCACTCAGCGCTTGCCTGCAAGGTCATGCAGCATGGTGTCCTGTACATCATGCAGTGTTTCATGCATGACACTGGGTGCATTGCGGCCTGGAGCTTGGTTTCTGCTGTCTGCAGCATGATATGCATGGCAGCAGCACGTCAGCCAGTGGGCTGCAGCACATAATGCGCATGCAGCATAACGAGCATATGAATCAAGGAGTGCTATTGCATGGGCTGTGCTGCCTGCTGGGTGTAGTGGGGACTCTGCATGGGTGCGGCATGCATGTGCATGTCGGCCCACCACGCACCAGCATGTCTGTGGGCCAGCACAACACCTGCTTGTGGAGGATGCGAGCATGCAACATGCATGCGCAAAGAGCATGCCACAACTGTTCCACTCTCTTCACACAGAGGCACACATGGATGCATGCTCACATGGGGTCCCCAGCTCACACCACACGCACCATGCATGCAAGCACGGTTGCACCACGCCTTCAGATCGCTGAACAGCAGCTGATGGTGCAGCACCGTACAGTTACACAAGGGATCTTGGCACGAGCAACAGCATGGACTGAGGGACCAGCATGCTCTAGCTATGTCGTGCTTCAGCACACCCTGCACAAGCAACGCTATCAAATCAAACAGGGCGGGTCCAATCCATCACATCTGAAACAGCAGCAGTGCCATACCAAAGCCAGCGGCAGGCTGGTCAGTCTCAACGCAAGTTTTCCAGTGTGCAAGAGCAGCATGTGGGGTGGGTTGAAGCAAAGGGTGTTGGTGTGTGGTGATCCAAGGAAAGCATGCATCAAGAAGGTGCACTGCAACAAGCTGCATGGCCAACGGCAGGGTGGCGCTAGATCAGCTTGTTCAACAGCATAATCGAGTCAAGGGACAAGGCAACACTCCTGAATGGAGCAAGTGCCTCCGCGCGCCATATCAAGTAATACCAAATCAAACAACATTTTGCAATATATGGACCATGCAAAGCTTTGTGAGCATACCGTGCAACCCGATGTGATGACTGCACGGCAGCACAATGCCAAGTTCTATTGTTGCGGGCATTGGGCACTTGGACCAGCCCCACCAATCTGTTCAGATTCCTTACATGTCGCACACAATTCTCTGGCAGATTCTGCTGTTTTGAAAGTTTTTACTGGACAGGGCAAAGGAGCAGGAGCAGCAGCTGGCATGCAAGCCCAGAGGTAGCGATCAAATAAAAGAGGAGTGCCGTTCACACCGCTGGCATCAATTCTTTTGTGCAGCTGAGGTTGCTGTAGCTGGTGTTCGGGGCAGCACATGCCACAATCCATCACTGCACTCCATGCAAGCGTGGCCAAGGCAAGCAAGTAGCGCAGCTGCACGGTGCATGTAATCTGCTGCTGCGCCGCGCGTACGTGCGTGCTCATGCCATGCGTTATCCTGATGCACGATGGCGCATGCCCTGCCTGGTCCGTTTCAGCAGGCGGTGCACGGTGCATGCTGCCATACCTATTTGCCGCCTTCCACCCTGCTACTTGCCTATCAAAACAAGCTAGCACTGGGATTAGAACCATGGCTTCGGAGCCATCTGTGCTACAACTGCATGGATGGAATCCGCCTTGCCATGCCATTGATGGCAGCAAATTGCCAGCAGCAGCATGCCACGCCTTGTGCAGCTGGTACCAGCAGTGCATTCAGACCTCTGGCAGATGCTGTACCAGCATGCAGAGAAGCATGATGCCTGCATGGCGTGCCATCCCAACGCCCAAGAGCATAAGCTTACCATATGCGCTGTGCCGGCACCTGCCCTGCCGTCAGTCGTGCATGGTGAGATCGGTGACATGCCTGCCTGGCCACTTGCACCTGGAGGGTCCAAGCCACAAGGGGATAAGCACCCAGCACATCACATGTGCAGCCGTGATACCCACATTCAGGTCGCATCATGCTGACCTGCAAGGCCAGCTTGCTACAGCTGTTGCGCCCACTTGCTTAACAGCATGCTAAAGATGGTGGTGCACGTGGGGCGCCCATCATGTCATGGCTGCTTGGCTGGTCATGGATGCTGTTGTGACTGTCAACTCTTGGTCCAGGTTAGTCAGCAGCTGGACCAGCATGTGGGTGGGCAGCTGCTGCTTCTGCTAATTGCAAAGTCAACATGTGCAAGGACACCCGCGTACATCTCACATAGTGTGACAGCCGTACTTGTGCTGGGGCGGTGTTCATGTATGCTGAGATACATTCAATTGGCAACACGTGGCTGTATTCAAGGTTACGCCATGTGGCTGCATACTGAACAGCACACAGTGTATTTCTGCAGTGCGCATGGCTCTACCTGGAACTACTACATGGCAAGAATGTGATGCTGGCTGGCATAGCCACAACATGGAGTAACCAGTCTTAGAAAACAAGCACAAGGCATTACTCCATGTATGTGCACATGTGCACAAGCCAGCATGGTCATGTCGCTCTGGCAGCCCTACACCCTTCCAACACTACATTCTGAGCATCTGCATCCCCTACTGTGACACCCCTCTACTTGTGTGTTGACTAATCCCACAGGGCTTTCATGGCTCCCACCTACCGGTACCCACCTACCGGCACGGAGTTTGTCCCGTGCACCAGGTTCTAGGTTGGCCTAATCATCTGTTTCCTCTGTGAGGTCAATCACCGCCGAGGACGTTGCCTTGGGGCCTTGTGTGGCTGAAGGCTTGAGCACCGAGCGCACCTCACGTGGGGAGGAGGCCACATCATCACTGTCAGACCCTCCGTCAGCCGTGATGAATGAACCAGACACCACTGAGCTCACAGAATGGGTGGGCCGGGCCTCGGCCTTCGCACGCGCTGCGATGCCTGCACCAAACGCAGGGCGCACGCGCGAACCCTGCAGCTGGCATGTGGCAGGTGCTGCTGCTCGAGCAGCTGCTGCTGGGACAGGGGGCGAGTCATCCAGTGCCACAAATTGACCAGGAACGTAGGCTGGAGGTGCTAGAGGTGTTGGAGCTGGAGGTGCCGGCTTGGCAGCTGGCACACCAGCAGCTGGCTTAGGCGCTGGCACGCCGATGGATACATTCAGTGATGTGGGCATACTGGGCTGAGCCGCACGCGGCAAGGTCTGCACATGCAACGCGCTGCTGCCTGTGCTGCCAGTGCTGCTCATTTCCTGTAGAGAGGAGGCACGTGGGGCACCTGTGCCCACTGCGCTGGCATCTCCGCTGGGCCTGTTTGTCAGGCCAACACCAGCCCCCACGCCAACTAGTGGACGACCGCCTGCTGGCTGCTGCTTCTCTGCCTGCTGTATCGCCAGCAGAGCTGCCTGCTCCCGTGCCAGCTCAGCCTCAGTCTCCACAACCTTGGCGCGCAGCTGCAGCCACGCCATGCATCCACGAACATCATGTCACGCCACATCAGTACTAATCGTTTTGCAGCATTCAAAGATGAAGCTGCTGGAGCTCGAGCAGCATGCACCTAATTCCCCTTTTGCTGCCCCCCCAGCTCACCTTGGCACCGCCGTCCGCGGTCCCCCGTGCCACAGTGGCCAGCGTCTTCTGGCAGCTCACCAGCCGCTGCTTGATCTCTTCCACCTTGCGCACCTGTGCTGCAACCTGCAGGCTGTGAGCGCTCACAGCTGAGCCGGCTGCGCCAATGCTCAGCGTCTTGCTGAACAGCGCGCTCAGGCTGTTCTCCTGCTCTCCCTTCCAGCCGCCTGCGCAGCACAGGCAGACAGCGCAGGCAAGATCTGTGTGTGCGGCCCAACGCACATGGAATACAGCAACAGGGCGCAGCCTTGAAAGGAGGTCCACACACACCTGCACCCCGGATGCGAACACCAGATGCGCCAGATGCACCGGAGGAGGTTGATGCAGCCGCCTCCAGCTGTGTGACGTACTGACGGCCCTGCTCTGCACTGGGTGCTGCTTCGTCAGGGCGCTGTGTGAAGAGCAGGTCATGGTCGCTCACGCCTGCATGCACAGGCCGCACCCAGCAGCTGTTGCGTTGAGAGTGGCTGCTGCATTGTCCCGATGTGTCCTAACTGTAATCCAACGCCCGTCAAGCAAGCTGAGACGCAGAACCCAGGCCGCGCGCCAACAATCATTAATCCAACTGCCACCCATCTCCCTCACCTGCAAAGCCCTCCAGTGTGGCCAGGAACTGCAAGTGCTGCTTGACCTCCTCGCTTCCCTTACGCTGGCCGGCGTGCATGTCATGCAGCTGCTTCTGTGTGGCGCTTGCGTCCAGCCCCTCAGGGGTGACAGTGAACAGGTCACGCAGCTGCTGCGCCGTGAAGTACCTGCATCGATTGCCACACCAGGTCACGCACACATCTCAGGATCCTCAGCATGGCCACACACGGGAGGCTTTGCGCATGGCAGCTGTGGCATACATGCGCAGTTACAGCAATGCAGTCGCCTCACCTTGTGAAACGCCGTGTTATTATTTTATTGTTAGTCACCTCACCTAAACTGCACGCCCTCCTCAGTGCCGGCACGACTGAGGCCGCCCTTGAACACCTGCTTGCGGTAGATCTTCTCCTCCACTGTACCGCACGTGATCAGGCGGTACACCACCACATCGCGCTGCTGCCTGCATGCCAGAGTCCAAGTACCAAGTGTCACCTCAGGGCACCTGAGTGCCATCAATTGCATGCATGAGAGGCTTGGATACAGCAGGTGGCCAGCACAGTGACGCACGGCAATGTGGTATCCATCACCAGTTTACTAAATTCACTGCGCACCCAATGCGGTACGCGCGATCGACTGCCTGGTTGTCCACTGCCGGGTTCCATGACGGGTCCACGATCACCACACGGTCAGCTGCACCACAGGTGCCCACAATCACACACACCAGCTGGGCATCATGTGATCGAGGCTTCAGAAAGCCTGATGTGCAGCCTGCTTCAGAAGCCTGATGAAAGCTTCAGAAAGCCTGATGAGCAGCCAGATGGTGATGCTCCTGACAGGGCAGACCTGCAGTGGCATGCCTGGTGGCATGCCTTCAGCCACAGTGCAATGGCTACTGCCCCTCACGTGTACCTGACGTGAGTGTAAGCCCCAGGCCGCCAACCTGTGATGTCAGCAGGAAGACTGGGATGCGAGAGCTAGGAGCCTGGAAGCGCGCCACCTCCGCCTGCCGCTCCTCAGCACTCACCACCGTGCCATCGATGCGACAGTACTGCATGCCGCGCGCCACGATGGCTGCCTACGCAAGCAGGCCGTGCATAGCAGCAAACTGGTCACCAGTGCGTAAGGGCTGTGATGGAATGACCGCCCACACGAGCAGCACCAGGAGGAATCAGAAGCAAAGAGTGATGCACGATGGCATGTGTTGTGTTGGGTGAGGGATCAAGGCACACTGTACCTGCAGGATGTCAAGCATCACACGGCTCTGGCTGAAGATCAGCGTGCGATGGCCCTTGCTTGCCAGGTCATCCAGTAGGGCCAGCACGAACACTGATGAGCAAGGACAAACGCATGAGGAATTACGGCGTAAGAGACACAGAACACACCCTTAACACAAACAAGTGACTGTGCAGCGATGTAAGGAACACCAGCGCCCCACGCTCACCATTCCAAGACGGCAAAGCCATGCCGCACATCCCTGGCCGTCAGGGCATGCAACCCGCCCACTCACCACCCACCCATCTCACCTGTCTTGCATGACGTGTCTGCCGTCATGCTGCCCATTTCCTGCATCAGCTGCTTGTCAAACTCCGCGCCATCCAGCTGCACACCAGTGCCACTCAGCTGCGACACGATGTCGAGCTGGCTCATGGACTTGGAGATGTTGCCGCCACCCTCCTCTTCAGAGCTGTACCCACCGTCTTCGCTGTCTGATGCGGCGTTCTTGGGCTTGTCCTTGTGCGCCCAACTGTGCAGTGCAAGCACACCATAGTCCCACCTCCCGTGGGTGGCAGTTCCCCTTGTAACTGTCCCTCTCTCTCTCATAGCATACGTACGAACAGCCCAGGTCATGCACACAGACTCATCATTCAGGCAGTCATTCAGGCAGGAAGAAGCAGATCCATTGTGAATCCATTGCAGTTTCAAGCTTTGAAGACGCGGTGTTGGGGCCATTTGCTCACCGGTGGGCCCCAAAGATGACTTTGCTGGCCGCACTCTCGCTCAGCAGCGCGGGGTGGTCACAGATCTTCTTCAGCACAGTCAGAGCAGCCAGCGGCGAGTCTGTCTCGTTGAGCGCGCGCTTCACACTGTCAGAGTGCAGGAACGCAGTGTACACAGCACGCTGCACTGGCTTCATACGCAGCCACACGACCAGGTCGTTCTTGTGCTGCAGCTGCTGAGGCCGGGGCGGGCCGCCCGCCGCCCCGCTGCTGCTCGTGCTTGCGCTGCCGGATCCGGAGGCGCCGCCACCCTCGGCACCTGCGCCACCACCCAGCACGTCCTTCTTCTCGCGCCGCAGGAAGTAGGGTGAGATCACACGGCGCAGCTCTGCAGCCACAGCTGAACCCACGTCACGCTCACGACCTGTGGCCCCGCGGTCCTGGCCAGCTGTGATTGGGTTGGCATATGCCCTGCACACATATGTGGCAACAGCGTGAGCCTGCTGTCAACAAATCAACATTGTGAGGCAGATGCTATCACGTATAAGAGGCTTGCCTGCTGCCCTATGTGCCTCTGTGCTGCATCTCTTCCCTACAGACACCTGCAGCCGATGCCCTCAGGGCCAGCGCGTTCCTTGACCTACTTCTTGAAGGTGCGTGAATCACCCAGCAGCCCTTCGCAGCAAAAGTTGAACAGTGCGTGCATCTCTTCCAGGTTGTTCTGGATAGGGGTGCCAGAAATGATGACCGAGATGCGGACAGGCAGGCGGCGCAGCTCCTGCACCAGCTTCATCTTCGGGTTCTTGATCTTGTGCCCTGTGTCGGGCAGTGCAGATCACATGGGCCACGCGTTCTGACAGAGCCTTCAGGTTGCTCAGGCATGTTGAGGGGTGAAAAAGTAACCTGGCATTTTGAAGGCCGGACCACCCACTCGGTGCTCTGTAGAAGCATACCATAACTGCAAAGCCTCCAGTCTCCCCCCTCTCCCATCATCCGTGCACGTGCCCCACCTTCGTCCAAGATCATAACGTCCCACTTGAACTCGCTCTCCTCGTCCTGGCGCTTACCAAACAGGGAGGAGCTGGCAGCTGGGGCTGTGGACAAGGGCCCCGAGTTGTGCAGCACCATGCCATACGTTGTCAGCAGTACGCCGCCCTTGGAGCCCATGGCGGTTCGCAGAGATTTGTTGCGCTCGCCTGCAGCACCCCCGTAGAAGTTGTGCACCCGGCTGCCCAGGCCGCACACCTGCAGCTCCTTCTCCCAGTGCAGCAGCAGTGTCTTGGGTGCGACGACGATCGCGCGCTTGGCCAGCCCTGTGGCCAGCAGCCCTGCCAGGAATGCACTGCACTGCATCGTCTTGCCCAGGCCCATGTCATCGCCCAGTATCCCCCCACGCTGCTTACACTGCAGGCTCCACAGCCACTTGACGCCCTCGATCTGCAGTGCACGGATGCATGCAGGGTTTGCAGCAGTGGCGGCGCACTGTAAAGCAGCAGATCCAGGTCTTGGGAGCCACTCACGCGCAAATAACGGGTTCATCATGCCTTCGATCCTGCAGCCAGCAGTGCTGGTGGATGCCAGTTCGGGTGCACACGCACCTGATGTGGGTACAGCTTGTTCCATAGGGCCTTTGGCAGCGTGTAGGACGGGTGTGTCTTATCCACAGTGTTCTCCAAAGTCAGGCCATCCTCCAGCTGCAGGATCTGGCTGCTGTGTGTGGATGCGGGCTTGGCTGAGCTGGGGTCTGGCCTGCGTGCGGGTTGATCATCATCATCGCTGCCCTCGTCTTCTAGGCTCGCAGACTCACTCTCGCTGTCATTGCATGATGCAGTACCAGATGGCTGGCGTGGCTCATTGTCATCCTCAGGCTCAGACTCCGCTGACGACGGCAGCTCCTGCTGCGCTGCCATGCGCAGCTCATCAAGCGCAGGAGCTGAAGGTTGTGATGGCCTGGATGCTGCTGGTCGCTGGATTGCCAGCTTCTGGACTGAGGCCACCTGCAGCAGCATCACGGCAGACACATGCCCGATGGGGCATACCCCATGTTACATGGGGCGCACATGGTACATGTCAGGCCTGCAGTTGCATGGGACGTCCGTGCTGCAGCAGGCAAGGGCTTGTTAAGCACTGCTGCTACATGCGCCTTTACTGAGGCACAGAATGAAGCTTGGCTGTGGCTCACCAGGTCATCCAGCCCGCTGCTGGCTTGGGCCGCATGGGATGGCCTCAACCGTGTCAGGCCCTTGCTGATCTGGACGTTGGGCTGCTGGTTCTCCTGCTTCTCAGGGCTGGAGAAGTCCTCCAGCCCACGCAGGGTAGCATCATCTTCACTGTCTGAGATGACTGCATGGCGCCGTGCTGCATGTGCTGCAGGTGCTGACAGCTGGTGACTGGCTGCTTGCTGCTGCGACGATTGGGCATGCGCGCGTTTCTCCGCGATCTGCTGCAGCAGCACCTTCCGGCGCTCAGCCTCGCTCGATGCAGCTCTACCAGACATGGCCCCCTCTGAATACCGAATGTAAGGCCAATGTTTTTGTCTAGCAACCAATACAAGCAAATGCTACGGAAAGGAGAGGACAGCCCTCATGCCCTGCTGTCCGTGCTGTGCGTCAGGTTTGGCCCTTCTATGAATGGTATTGAGCAGCTACACAGCTATGCTTGGTAGCTTGCCGTTCTGATTATCTCACTTGCTGCCTCACTTGATAGACTTCGTTTCATCCTTCAGACACGCGCTCCTTGCCATTGGCTGATTGGCAATCCGCAATGATGTCGTCTTTCAATATACGACTTGTTAACCTGCATCCCAACAGGATCGTCCCCAAACCCTTGCCATCCCTGGTCCGGTCACGTCTGGTCCTGGCACATGCCACTAGCACTCTTACTGAGGTGTTGACCTCCAGGGACTTGAAGCCATACCAGGTAATCATGCTCAGCATGACGTGGGCTCGAGTATGCGCATCATGCGAGCGCATGTGCACGCGGCCTGCATGCACAGCAGCGGGCATGGCCAGCTCTGTTGAACAATACTTTGCTGCAACATCCACAGATTGAGCGCCTTGGAACAGAGCTTGACCGCAAAGGTCTCAGCGTGGAGTGGCTAGAGACGCGGGTGGTTGCATTGGAGGGTGTGGTGGGCCAGGAGGCGCCGGTTGCAGCGATGCTGTACAACGGGGGTGTGGAACTGCTGGAGCAGGACACAGCCATGATCGCCAGCCAGCTGGTGGTGCTGAAGAAGGCCTTGCCAGGCATCTCTGTGCGTGCGCCAAATGCACCCATGCCTGGTGCCTCCCATTCCGATTGCCTTTTGTTTGCTCCAACAACGTCCTGCATGCAGCGCAGCAGTCAGTATTTGAAGCACAGCGTTGGTGTTCGCCTGGTGCGCACCGTTTTCTCAGGCCAAGCAATGGTGGCGCCGTTTCAAACCAGCCGCTGCCTGCGCTGTGCTGAACATGTGCACAGGCCATGGAGATGGCATCCAAAGAGCCCCGCATCCTGTGGACCCCAGACCTAGCCAACCTGTGCCAAAAGGTGCTCAAGAAGCTGGTGCAGATCTACCCCTACAATTCCAAAGACAAGAAGGCTGAGGTCATCAAGCTGCTGGCTGACGCCCCTGAACTGCTGCCACGGATGGCGTACTATTGCGAGGACAAGATCAAGAAAGTCCAAGACCTGCCAATCGATCTGCAGAATCGCATCTTGAGGAACTATTGCTGATCAAACAGGCTGTTAGACCAATGGCTGGATGGCAGAGAGGATGGCGGCAAATGTAGGTCAACCTTTTCTTGAGGCTCCCAGTTGTGCAGCACGATTCGGCAACATTGTCAGACAGACAGGCACCAGGGCTATGGCTGATCCTCATTCACACGCTCCACATCCGCGGGTGGGAAGAGCGGTGCACATGCACCCTTAATAATGAGATAACCATCAGGATGAGGTTACGTTTGATGATACAGGGAGAATATATAGCACCAGACTAAGTGCTTGACTCAGAAGCATCTCCAAGATTGCAATGCATACACAGGCAGGATCACGGTTGCAATTGGGACAGCCAAAGCTTCTCATACACTAACACATGTAAACATTCAGTGGGGCATCCGAACACAACATACACATCAACCACGGGGCCTTGAGCACAGGATTATAGAATCCTCGCTGGTGATCTGTACAACCTGCTGTTGGTGTAAATCCATTTCATGGAGCTGATATGCAGCACCAACTGCCAACTTAACCTGCGGTAATAACATCCTGCGTGCTCAATGAGCGGGACCCCCCCCAAAAAAAAAACAGTTAATGGCAGTTGGTCTTCAGGGTCAACAGTCACATCTGTGCACACGGTCACAACATAACTCGATGCTCTGTTCACAGCTGGCTAGCATGTGTGGCCCATCAGAGCGATGCGCGTCCTGCTCACTTCATCTTAATCCTGCGTGTGGGTAGCCATTCAGGCACGTGTACGTGTCAAGGGTGAGCCCAGCACGTTCCAAGGGGTCAGGTGATGCAGAAATTGACATTGTGCCCCCGTGCTGCCAAGCAACCATGCCACCATGAGCAGCCAAAGCCCAACTCAAGCCCACGTACTTGACCTGCACACGTAGTTCATGTTCTGGCTGCATTTGGCATCAAATACGTACTGGCCGTCAGCTGCAAGCACAATAGCACAAAATGCCGTAGAGGTTTACACCTGCAACCAGGTCACACTGGCGCTGGCACCAAGCAAGCACAGCAGGGGTCCGCACATTGGTCAGCAATTCATGCCGATGGGTCTGCACATGGCCCCGTTCACCACCAGTCACACACTCACTTGTGAATGGACACCAGCCGCTTGGTTGTTGTCCTTGCACTGCCACCCAGCACTTGACACCCGGGGTGGAGCACATGGATTTGAGCATGCGCGCAGACGAGGGCGTGTCAAGCCCCGCCATCTCGCCGCCAAACCAGCAGTTGCCCTTGGCATCGTCGTAGTTGCGGCGGTCGGTCATCAGGATGTACAGCCAGCCATCACCACCATCCACCTGGCCGGGCGCTGCGGGCAGCACACACGCACGCACAACCAGGAACCATCATCGTCTTGAACTCCAGGACACTGTAGGATGGTCGTCAAGCTGGTCATGGCAGCCTGCAGCTGAGCGTGCCAGCTTTGTTGCTGCCCCTGTTCAACTGGGCACTCACCAAAGGGTGCCATGGGGCTGGGCGGCGAGGGTTTGTCAGGTGGGGATGGCAGGGGCGGGTTTGGCGGGTACAGCCAGCCCGGGATGGGCATGTTGGAGGGCTTGCGGCAGATGAAGGGCAGGCGCGCCTCGCACGGTGTGTAGTCAATGAACCCCCGCTTGACGAGCGGGCACAGCCTATCTGTGGCCACTGGCGCGGGCTTAATGCCAATCCAGCAACGGCCTGCGCGGTCGCACGTGCAGGAGGCAGCCCGTGAAGGGGGTCTGAGGTGCGGCAGGGTGGCAGCTGCACACGCATGGTTAGGCCTGGTGATGATGAGTGTGTGCCTGTACAGCGTGCCTGGAGCGCCTGGAAGTGTGCCTGTACATCTCACTGCAGGCCTCATGCACCCACACCACATGGTGCTCCATGGCCAGCAAAGCAGCAGCCGGGCCTTGTGACGCAGGCTGTGGCTGTGGAACGTTTGCTGACTACCGGCTGCCAATCTGACAGCGAACGTCTTGTGTGCACAGCTCCCCTGCACCCATGCACCACGTTCCAGTGCTGGCGACGCACCCTGTGCGTCCGGCTGGTTGCCGTTCTGTGGCGAGCACAGAGCGTCTGCTGCGGCCTTGGCTGCGCCGCCCGCCTGGTACGGCATGAGCTCGCGCCCGAGCACAAAGCAGGTGAGGTTGGCCGTGTGGTAATCAGTGGGGGTGCTGAAAAGATAGTAGTAGTAGCCATCCTCGCCCAAGTAGTCCTTCAGGCCTGCGGATGGAAGGGTGAGCGGCCGCCACAGGGCAGTTGTGCACGGCCAGCGCAAGGTGTGGCACAGGGCAGCAGTGGATGGGAATGGCAGGTAGTGATGGTGAGAATGGGGCCAGCTACCCACCATCAGGAGGCGGGGGGGTAGGGCGGCTGGGGCGACCGGGGGGTGCCAGCGGTGGGCTCTGCGAGCAGCAGGGGCACGAGTTTGACGTGAACCTTGTGCATTTTCCAACAGCTGTTTTCCCAGTTGCTGCTGCACGGCTTTCTGTCACTGGCAGCAGCCCCAGCCTGATGCGAAGGTCCCCGTTTCAGGCACGAGGATACATGGGCGTGCCGCACCAAGGCGTGGTAGCCCAGCGGAGGCGCTGTGTTCCAGGGGTCCCCCTCAATCCAGGGCGGGAAGGGCCCGCGCGGGAAGGGTGAGCGTGGCTTGGGAGGTGGTGGTGAGCGTGCTGGTGGCTTGGGTGATGGGGATGGCTTGGGCGATGGGGACGGCTTGGGCGATGGTAAGATGCGTGGCGATGGTGGGGGCGGGCGCTTGGGCGGTGGGGAGGGCTTGGGTGAGGGGCTGGGAGGTGATGGTGACAGAGCCAGTGGGAGAGGGCCGCTGGGATTGTCCAGTTGCCCGTACTTGGCTGCATACAGGTGGCAATGTAAATACACATTCAAAGCCCCGCATGATGGCTGGAAGGCGGGCTGGAAGGTGCCCGGTTCTGTGCAAGACGAGCCTCAGCTGCCAGGCAGGCGCAACCACCACCATGAACTACTTGGCCACATGCCACCATGCTTGCTCTGACTCACATTTCCTGCACACGAAGTTCTGTTTGATGTGGCAGCTCATCCTGAACATGTCCCCGTTATTGACGGATAAACATGTCCCAAGCCGCGCAGGCCCCAAAACCCAGCAGCCTGCATGGTGGCACAACCGTGTTGTAGGATGCAGCAGTGCACGCATGATGACACTCGCGTGCCTGCCTGTGAACCAGCAGCTGAGGCGTAGGGACATGCATGTGAGCAAAGCAGGACATGTTCGCTACTTCTGAGGGCAGCCAGATGATAATAACAGTAGCCGAGTAGGTTATGAGTGCTGCAAATTGGCGCACACTCACCGTAGAATGCACACAACTTGTCAACAGCGGCTGCGCTGGGCTCCCCCTTGACATATGGAGCAAGCGAGCCGCCCCACACTT
>BDCZ01000024.1:175265-207091 GCA_001662365.1 Chlamydomonas applanata | reverse complement strand
GGGGGGGGGGGGGGGGGGGGGGTAGGGGGACATCAGCACCGACATCGGCAAACGGTGCTGTGCAGCGTGCATGGACGTCCTGGTGTGTGGCACATGGCGTACACAAAAAGATCTCGCCGACAGGGACTGACAGATGGGGAAGCAACGGCAGCCAGCAAGGAACAGAGCAGGCGGCGGCACGCACAGGCATGCGTGTGGAGTGCAGTGGCAGGCCCGGCAGCACAGGCCGTGCACAGGGGCGTGCTTGTTTGCTCGGGCTACAACCCTCATCAAGGTGCACAGTAGCTACTGCCAGCCGTGACAGGTGCACCTTCTGTTTGAGATGGCGGGGGCGCGGCTTGCCATACCAGCTGCCGAGCTGCTTGACCTACGCACGCAACGAACGGCACCGTGCCAGCAGGCTCGTGATGTGCAGGCGAAGTGGCTTGCGGGGGTACTAGTGCTGCATTTCCCCTGACCTTGATGGACGCACAGCCCAAGCACCAGGATCAGCACCGTCCATGTCTCCATGCTATTCCTGTTGGCTGCGCTAGGTTGCTGGTGAAAAGTCAACGTTAAGGTTAAGTCCAAGGGCTGTGGCTGTGACAGGTGGTAATAGCTTCAGTCGCACCCTGCCCGGATCTGGCGCATTTCGTTCCTGCAATTGCACGCCGGTGCCCAGCCGGGATAAAAAAGGCATACAGGGACTCACTCGGAACCTGTGGAACCAGACCGGGAGAAGACAGGAAGCTGCCTGGTGCTATCGTATCCAGTTTGGACGTAACACGTTTACTTCGTATTCAGCCTCCGCTGAAGCGACGCACTCAACCATTCAAGCATGGGTGCTCGGCACAATCCATACCCTGCACCATGCTGAAGTAAATCATCTGAAGAGCTTAGGCTCGCGCAGCCCAAAACGCTGGCATAGATCTGTACCACCGACAAAAAAAACCAAGCAATTTTCTAGCTCACCAGAAAATAACGAAAAATGTGCACCGTGGAAAAGGTGGGCAGATGATGTGCGCTAGCTGTTTTGGGTGGGCACAGCACGCATGGCACGCAGGATGCAAAGCGCATACAAATGGATGCCGCATACCGCATACTCGCTTATAACATACACGTAGATGCTCATAAAGGGCATCCGGAGCTTCTCACCTGAGAACACCAATGTGATCGAGTTTTACAAGCCCTTGACACTGATTGTGGGCGCCAACGGTGCCGGCAAGACTGTAAGTGGAGGCTGGTGGGTGCTGCAGCCGTCTGAACGCTGCTTTGGAGTTCCATGCCACCCATGCACAGTGCATGATGCCATCGGAGCGCCCCAGCTGTCCATGGCAAAGCACGCCATCACGTCATCAGCATGGCCCAGCATGCAGTTGTGTGCTGACATGGGTGCGTGGGTGCACCTTTGCCCTGCGCAGACGGTTATTGAGTGCTTGAAGCAGGCGTGCACAGGCGAGCTGCCGCCCAACACACGCTCAGGGCAGAGCTTTGTGCATGACCCCAAGGTATGAAACACTGCCTGTACTCACGAAAGTTCCTTCATGGCACAGCCCTGGGGTGGGCGCGGCTTGTTCAGTGGCACGACAATGGGCTGTGAGGGCGTCTTGTTCGGTGGCACAAGAACTGGAGCAGTGCGCTATGCCCGCCAAGCAGCAGCAGCAGCCTCAGTAAGGGCCAGCTGATGCAGCTGCCTGCACTCACCCAACCCCATCTGACTGGGGTGCACCTGCTTGCAGGTTGCACACGAGACTGAGGTCAAAGCCCAGATCAAGCTGCGCTTCATCACGAGTTCAGGACAGCCGGTCGTCGTGGTGCGCTCGTTCCAACTATCACAGAAAAAGGCCGCGCTCCAGTTCAAGACGCTTGACTCGATCCTGCAGACAATCAATGCAGAGACGGGCGAGAAGCAGGCAGTCACATACCGATGTGTGGATATAGACAAGATGGTGCCATCTTTGATGGGCGTGTCCAAGGTGGGTGGAGCTACCCAGGCTGACAGTGTCAGAGGCACGCAGCAGGTGCAGCAGATGGGCGCAGCACTGCTTGCAGTGGGCATGAGGTGGCACCGGGCAACGAGCTGTTTGGGAACAGCTGTTGAGATCGTATGCTACATGCCTGGTGCTATTTGTAGGTAGTGATTGAGCTGGGGTTGAGGACACTTTGGGACATATGGTATGGCATGGCATGCACAACCTGTGCATGTTCACCTGTCACTGCACAGGCAGTGCTGGAGAATGTCATCTTTGTGCACCAGGAAGAGTCCAACTGGCCACTGGCAGAGGGCAAGGTAAGGCAACAATCCACGCATTGCACCCCTGGGCCTTCTACTTCGACTTGCATGGCTGGCGGGGCCGATTAGATTACAGGTTGATGAGAGGATTGGACCTGTGGCAAGCTCATACACAGTAGCCATGCAGGTTATGGTGTACAGTCCATTGTTGGCCCATAACGAGTAAATGCAGGCTGGGGCTTTTGACTTGTGCGTTGGGTACACAGTCATCCAATGGTATGCCTCTTGGCACTGGTGCTGGGCGCAGGTGCTCAAGGACAAGTTTGACGACATCTTTGCTGCGACCAAATACACCAAGGCACTTGAATCGCTGTCCAAGCTGCGCAAGGAGAAGGCTCAGGAGGTGGGTGGGGGCGGGGCGCACGGCGCCGGACGCCATATATATGAGCACGTAGCTCTGTTCGTGTTCCTGGGGGTCCACAGAGGCAGTTGGTATGCTGGTGCAACGGCTGGCAAGCAGAGCAGGGGCCTCGGTTGCCCAGCACAGGCAACATTTCATCTGCATCTCCAGCCGCAAGCACATCGACACACGCCAGCACGAATATGCCTGCCCTGCACGCTTACAATGACACGCCTGCCATCTCGCTCCCCGTCTGTCATCTGTGCGCGGCGTGGTGCAGGTCAAGGAGAAGCGTCTGGTGCTGGAGCACACGCGCACGCACAAGGCCACAGCGCAGCGGCTGCAGGAGGAGGTGGACAAAGCAGATGCAGAGATCGCGCGCACGACAGGCGACGCGGGGGCGCTGGAGGCGCAAATACAGGTGCGTTGACAGGCCTGGCCTGCTGCTGACCCGGCCAAACAGGCTCTGCTACAGTCCATGTAGCATGCCAGCTGAATGCCAGCGCACAGGCCCAGATGCCAGTTAGGTTTGGTAGTGCTTTGTGCGCACTCAATTGGCTGTGTGTGATGTCACTGTGAGCCAAAGCATATACTGAAGCGTGAAGGACTTTTGATGTTTGCGATGGGGTGTGTAGGGCCACAAGGCCACCGCGGCCGAGCTGCGAGCCAAGGTGCAACAGCTGAATGAGCTGCGGCAGGAGGTGCGTGCACAGCGGCTGCACGGCTCAGGTGTCAGTGAACCATGCACCTGGTTAAGGGCAGGCTGGCGGGCCGTTGGCTGTTGGCTTTTCTTCACCTTTGCCAGCTTTGGATGTCTTGGTTTCTTTGTCTTGACCTGGAGCTGGGTCATGTTGGTATGCTGTGCGTGCGTGCATGACTCCAAGCGCCGTGGATTGTCGGTTGGGCCTGATCAGGATCTGCAAGTTGGGTTCTGCAACAGGTTCCAGACTTCCACGTTTGGTCATCCCAACCACCACAGCCACACACCCTCTCTTCTGACGTGTGTGTACCATTGTGATGCTGACGGGCCGTGGCAGGTGAGCGTGCGCGAGGCGCGCCTGGAGGAGCTGAACAAGCAGGCAGCACTGAAGCGCACGCAGTGTGACGTAAGTGGCTGCAGTGACCGGGTGGTGCACAGCTGCATGCTCTGTTGATGGCGCACGTTGCGCAACACTTGCAGCCTCCACCCCACCCTGTATTGCCTGTACTGCCGCTTTGCTGTTGTTGTTCTTGCGTTGCGCGCAAGGTTATGTTCTGGCTCTTATGCACCGGACTCCTACAGGTCACTGTGCTGCTAATGCAGGCACATATGTATCATGTGATGTCCATACGTGTAAGTCACTTGTCCCATGTGCACATGACAGCACGAGCACTGTTGGACTACTAGCATGGTACGGCCCTGTACTGTACTGTACTGTACTGTACTGTACTGTACTGTACTGTGATCGTACAACATGGTACAATGTGTGTACCCCCCCCCCCAGGTTGATGAGTTTGAGGAGGGGCCTGAGGAGGTGCAGCGGCTGCTGGATGACCATGACCAGTACATACTGAAGATCCGCACACGCCAGAATCGGCTGGCAAATGACATCAAGGTCAGGAGGATATCCGGGGGGTGGGGATGGGGGGGCGCAGATGCAATGCGATCCCCACAGTGTGCAGTGCGTGCCGTGCATTACAGTTGCACTGCCGCACCGCAGGGGCCACATTGCTTTGTTTAGAGCCGTGTGACTACCAAATTCAAAAAGATGCAGCTGCAAATACTGAACATACACAACTGCACTATCATGTATCTAGTATGGAGGTACTGCTTTCAACCAATGTCGCCCACCCGCTGCCTTGGGCCACCACAGACCAAGAAGCTGGAGGTCGGCAACGTGTCAGAGGGCCACGCGCGTGACGTGCTGCGGCATGGGCAGCTGGCGGCAGAGAGGTCCGCACATGAGGCAAACGTTACAGATCGCGACAGATACATGGCCGAGGTTGGTGTATAAGGAGGGAAGGGGGCCAGGGGATGTGACCTGTTATGGGGAATTGCTGAGGGTGCCTTGGTTGGTGCTGTGCCAGGCGTGCCCAAGGGCGGCGCAATCAACCCACCGGCGCCGCCCTTCAAGCCTCCTTTCCCTTCCACCTGCTTGCTGGACTTCAATTCCTGTCACGATGTGTCATCTATCTGCCGTGTCGGTATGCACCTGCTGCTGCAAGGCCACAGTAACACTTCCGCTGCACTGGCGCCGCTACAGGTGGCCAGGGCACAGAGCCTGCCGCTCCCGGCGGGCGTCGGCACTGTGGGGTGTCCGGCGGCAAGCGACGAGTTTGTGGCGTCCTTCTTGCGCGCGCTTGGGGCACGGGTGGCCGAGATGGAGGGGGCGCTCAAGGCTCTGAAGGAGGCCCACAGGTGTGTATGCAGGCCCTTTTTTAGAACCATTTAGGCAACGCCTGCCTGAAGAGGACTTAACAACCCTGCCGCAAATCAAAGCCGTAAAGGGGCTGGTGTTGGCGGCTGCATACTGATGGGGTCTGGGCATCAGCAAGTTTTGGAGCAGAGGAACAACTTGCTAGCCTGGGGTTGGGCTTGGTGGCATGCTGATTGGCAAGGTGAGCAGCATGATAGCAATGGCTACAGCTATAACCCAGGCTCAGCCCCAACTGGATCAACTGTGGATTATCATTGGTTATTGAACCATTCAGTCTGAAGGCGGGCATCCATGGGCATGAATCGATTGAAGCAAGCAGTGCAGCACACTATGGCACCAAGTGGCTGTGTGTGCATGCGCGCACACACATGATGTGTCAGCCGCTGTGAGCCCCCTCCTTTCTGTGCTGCCATGCCATATACCGCAGGGCACGCGATGACGAAGCTGGACGGCAGGTGGACGCGGTGACCGCCGCCATCACTCGCACAGGGGAGGCGCTGCGCATGAAGCAGCAGCAGGTGGCGGCCAACACAAAGTCAATTGACAGCCTGGCGGCGCAGCAGGAGGCAGTGGTCGTGAACGAGCGGTCGCTGGCGGAGGCGGAGGCGCATGTGGCGTCTTTTGAGGACCGGCTGCGCGCCAAGCATGTGGAACAGGTGCGGACATGTAGGATGTTGTAGGGATACATGTAGGAGGCTGTGGGGCTTCTCAAGCGGCTGCCAGACCCCTTGACCCAGCTGTCCCTGCGTTATTGGAACCAAACTGGACCCGCAACTAGAAAGGGTGTGATGGGCAGGGGGTTGTAGTGCCCCTTGGGTCCTTTGGAACCCACAACTTGCCGGAGCCTAAGCCCCAGCGGTGAGCCCATGAGAGGCCAAGGACGTTCCTGGCTACTGCATACTGCATCACAGGCCAACGGCCGGTTTGATGAGAAGCTGGCGGCACAGAAGCGTGAACTGGAGGAGATGTCTGGAGCCATCACCAGCACGCGTGCAGAGCGCGATCGTGTGGCCGCTGCCAGTGAAGCGGCCACCCGTCTGCGGCTCAAGCGCGCGGAGCTAGCTGACAAGGAGGAGGGTCTGACGGCCACGCTGCGCACGCGGCGGGCAAAGCTGCAGCAGCTGCTGGGCCTGCAGGGTGGGTGGGCAAAGGGCTGTGGGCATGGGTGGGTGCAGTGGTGGGGGTGGGACCCTCAAGAGCCTCAGACTCTACCTTAAATGTCCACTCCACGCTTCCTCCTTGCATGACCTGGTGACACCCCTTGTCCCCTTCCTTTAACGCCTTTTGTCCACATGCCTGGCACCTGAAACATGCCATCCACTACCAGCAATGCGATGACGCGGTGCCAGGTGCCACAGGCGCATAATTGTGTTGCTCTTGTGAGATCATATAAATGCCATCTGTACTGCCACTGTACTGCAGGGGTGGCCGCGGAGCTGCCAGCGGTCGAGCAGCTCAAGGCGGCGGCTGACCGCGCGCTGGCCATGAGACGGGAGGAGGTCGCTGCACAGCGGCGAGAGGCCTCTGAGGCCTGTGAGTACTGCTACAATTGGAATACCCCGGAATACCTGTGCCTCTGGATACCTTAGTCATTGGAGCCTCTGCAGCTGCAGCTGTCGTCTCCTGGCTGCAGCAGGCCCTGGACCACCACCCTGGGCTTGCAGCGCTGCCTGCGCTGCTCTGTATGCTGTATGCTACTTCTGTCGTGTCTCTCTTACTGTATCCTCGTGCCTCATGCCTTTTGTCTCCACTCACCTTGCGCCTTATCTGTCCTCCTGCTGTACAGTATATGGCTCTCCAGGTGCATGTCGTCCCACCCCGACCTCGTGTGTCTCCCACTGCTTCAAATCCCGCTTGGAATGCACCAACAGCGCAACAAGCATGAGCGTTCTGTTGGTTCTCTCACGCAGCCGAGCGTGAGAGTAGCCTCAAGGGCCAGATCTCAGCTGCGCGCGTGGCGCTGGCAGAAGCCGAGTCGAGTGCGGAGGCGCTGAAGCAGGAGCTGGTGGATGGCATGGTGCGTGGGGGAGGCTGGCCAGTACGTCCTGTATCATACTGCTCCCATCAAGAGGGGTTGTGTCCTGCTGCTGATCTGAGCCTGCTGACGATGTACAAGCAACATTGCGTGCACGTTGGCGTCTACAATCGTGTTGGGGCATGCCATCTTGAACTAGATCGTCATCTCTGGTTTTTAGCCAACATCGGCAAGGGCATTTTGTGGTGCCTGCTGCGAACAAGACGCGTTCGTCTCTGCTGCCCCTGCTGCCCCTGCTGTCTGAGCGCCCTTCCTCCGGTCCCCAAGCTAGGCTGTGGCATGCTCACAGTCACCTCAGCATTGCACCCAGCAACGTGCAGGGAGTAAGCTTGTGTGACGACCTGCCACCATACATGATGTGCATACGACGTGTGCACCGTGCCACACCATCAAAGTGCCGCCTTGCCACAGGCTGCACTGGGGTTGCCTGCTGACTTCCTGGACGAGCCCGGGTGGCAGAACGTGCTGGAGGATGAGCTGAGCGTGCGCAAGCAAGTGAGTGGCTTGGGTGGGTTTTGGTTGGCATGGTGCCCACGGGAGATTGCATTGCTGGCAGACAGGCAGGACTGCCTGCCTGGCTGTTCTGTTAGTGTGTTGAGATACACCTGTTTAGTTGAGCACAATGATCATGAAAGGGTAAACAGTTTGTTGCGCCAGGCATATCGTATGGATGCAGGCCAACCCGCTCCCTTGGACCTCGCATGCACCACTCATCTTCAGCTTGCCGCGCCAAGGTGCCGCCCCCATGTCACATTCAGCCTTGTCACGCGCATTCGTCATGCGCGTGCAGGCCCTTGAGAAGCGCAAAGGCATCCTGCACCGCACCGAGGCCCTCATAACCCAGTTTGACAGCATGCGCGCGATCATCTGCTCAGAGCGCGAGTGCCCCATGTGCCTGCGTGGCTTCGCAAGCCAGGCAGAGCTGAACAGGTGCCTGGAACGGCTGCAGCAGGAGGGGCAGGTGGGGCTGCTGGGCCGCCGAGGCTCGGGGTTGAGAGTTCTGGGACTGGGGTGCGAATCCATCGTGGCATCATCCACACCCTCGCGGCATCAATGGCCTAGAGTCGGCGTTCAGGCTTTGGGGTGTGGGTGCTTTGCAAGGGGTGTCCTCGCACACACCTGACGCTGCATGGCAGGGGTGCTGATCCAGGCAGACCGAGTTCAGCTGCATCAGCAGTGTATAGACCCTGAATGTGCCGGCCCCCCTGACGCGCGGGATGGGCGGTGGGGACTGCAGGGCGCCTTGTGGCGCTGCCTGGCTGGCCGAGTTAACCTAACGTGTTTGGGGGCTGGGTACCAGCCGCCTGGCAACCTGCGCAAACCAATGTGCTTACAGCCCCGCTGCATTGTGGGCATTTGCGTCACACTGTGTCATGTCGCGTGTCAGGCCACGTGTGCGTACACAGTTGCGCAGTATTCCACGTGGGAGTCTTCCACGGGGGAGTATGCGGGAGTATTCCACACCATGTGTGCTGCACACCTGCACCCCAGGTGGACATGTCCGCCAAAAAGGCGCGGCAGGCAGATGACGTAGCCACCGCAGCGAATGCGGTGGAGCAAGTAGCCCGGCTGCAGCCTGCGTGGCGCAAGCTAGCAGAGCTGATGGGCGGGGCGCTGGCTGCGACCAAAGACAAGTGGGTTGATGGCTGATACCAATGAGGCCCTGAACCAGCCGCTCGTCCTGACGGTTGCCTCTCCCTGTTTTTAGTCCCCTGTGGTGCTTTCCACCTCCTCCTCTCCCTCCTCCTCCTCCTCCTCCTCCATTTCCACCAGCACGCATTCTCACGTTCCCCCTCCCCGCTCCTCAGAACACAACCACGCGCCACAGCAAAACACCACCACGCCTTTCCCCGCCCTGCCTTCGTCACCATTTCCAACGCAAACACGTGCAGGGTGGGTGCACTGGAGGCGGTGGTAGCGGAGGCGATGGCGGCCGCCAATGAGGCGGCTGAGGAGGTGGTGGTGGTGGAGGCTGAGCTTCGCGACTACGAGGCATTCGCGGCCGACGTGGTGTGGGGACTTGACCGCACCGCGCGCGACCTGGGGGCGCTGCGTGCAGAGGTGAGCTGTGGTTTTGTAAATTCAGGGGGGGCATCACGCCGCCTGAGGTGGCCGCTCTGCTAGGTGGTGCCGGGTGGTTATTTTGAAGTGGTTCTTCAGGTGTGGCCTGCATTCAGAGCAAGTGGTGTTTCTATAGGCATACTTGCGACCAGAACGCAGATGTTTGCGGCCAATCACAAGGAGTGTGGGTGGCATACATATGCGTGGAGGAGTTGGGTGGTGCTCATCCATTTAATTGCCACCTGGCAGCCTCAGGCAGCCCCAGGGCACCTCACTCTTATCATGCATGAGGAACACGCGCGCCCACGGCACCGCAGGTCGCGGCGCTCGAGGCATCTCAGGCAGCCACACAGTCAGGCATGGGCGGTGGGGGCCTTGGGGGCCCGCCCCGAAGCCTGGCTGAGCTAGACAACGCATTAGACGACCTAGAGGTGGGTGGGGTAGAAGGCGGCCGAGCAGCTGCGTGCTGGCTTGGATGCTTCAACGTTCAAGACAACAATGGAGCTGCGCAGCTGGCTGTGTGTGCTGGTTGCATCGTGGTACATGTGCGGGTGGCTGGCAAGTGCCTGGTTTGCACAGCCTCTGCAGCTGTACAGTGTTCGGCCGGACGTGGTGCAGGCGGTATCTGCAGGCAGGGCGGCTTCAATTTCTACTTCAAAGAAGCGAGCTTTTTCTACTTCAAAAAAGCGAGCTTGGCTCAGAAAGTAGCACAAACTGTGTGACGAAGGAGCCTGCTTTCTGCACGTTTGTGTCTTGTGCACCTTGGCCTGCCGCAGGTTGCGCGCGTGAACAAGGAGAATGAGCGCGAGGTGATGATGAAGAAGGCTGCGCGAGTCAAGGAGGAGGTGCTGGGGCTGATGCATGACCTGGCCCAGGCCAAGGACTCTGTCGCAGGAGCCAAGGCACGCATGGCACGCAAGCAGGAGCTGCGGGCAAAGGTGGGTCGGGGTGTCCAGGGCTGGGTGGTAGGGCGAGGAGGTAGGGTCATGGGCGGGGGAGATGGTGAGTGGAGTGCTGGGGTGCTGGGGTGGAGGGGAGTACTCGGATGCCTGGGGCCCCAACATCCGCAGTTGAGGACCCAGCTGCTTAACTGCCACACACCAGCAAGCGCCTGCAGCACTTGTTGGTAATCATCACCCAATACCTGTGCCCGCACCTAAACCCAACCCAAAACCCCAAGCAAGCTTGCACCTGCTCAGAAGTCTGTCCTGGCCGAACCCCTGACTGAACCCTACCCTGAACCCTAACTTAAACTATGGCCTGGCTGCAGTCCCCGAACCGTGCGCAGCCACATGTTATTCAATTACTTTATTGCCAAACATTCTAAACATTATTGCCATTGATATTGATACCAACCTCATGCAGGTGGAGGAGCTGGAGGCCGCGAACAGGGAGCTGGCCAAGGCCATTGAATCATTGCAGCGCGAGGCTGCGCCCCTGGCAGCACAGCGCGACCAGCTGGCACGTGCACGTGCGGAGCAGCGCGCAGCCATGCAGGTGTGCAGCTGTTTGTGCAATGTGCCCCAGGTAGCATGCGCCCCAGCGGGGTTGCGTCATACCACCCACCTGCACGCTGCTGCTGTTGGCATGCTGTTGCTCATCTGCTCGTTCATCTGATGCGGCTCAAGCGGTCCTCAGGCGCAGCAAGCCTGCCGCTTGGCTGTGCTTTTTACGACTGGTGTCGGTGAGCGCCATGTGTGACCATGCGTGCGCACAAGTGCAGGAGGAGGAGGATGCGGCCGAGGCAGGCGTGCGCGAGGCGCGCAAGCTGGCAGATGGGCTGGAGGCAAAGGTGCGCAGCGCTGGTTAACAGGCCATCCCTTGCATGCTGGTTTGTTTCTCATGCGTGTTAAAAGATGAACACCACGGGTGAACACATACACGCCATTGATGCTTTGATACACCGTACCTGCACGCCGGCCTCAATCAGCACATGCTGTGCTGTGCTGTTGCGAAGAGCAGCACATGGTCCGGGCCATCAAAGCCATCTAGGCCCCCTGGGACCCCAGGGCCACCCAGCCCCCATATCATGGCCGAACACCTGGTGAAATCAACCCACTGATCCCAACCCGTGGCCACAACACACATTGCCACCACATGCAGCTACGTCCCATCCGTGAGTACATGTCAGCAGGCAAGGCGGGCGAGCTGGAGGCAGTAGTCCGCAGCCTGGAGCGTGCGCAGGCACGCATCACAGCACTCAGCACGGTATGTGCCCCCCGCTGCGCACAGCCGTGCAGCTGGATGTAGAACTGCTCATGATTCGTATCCACCCTCACCTGATTGCCTGTGGGACAAAGCAGGCCGGATGCAGTATGGCAGCACGCATGCCATCCAGTATCATCACATGGTGTTGCATCATGAGTGGTCACAGGCGCCCAGCGCAGCAGTTGTGCACTCATTGCTAGTTGCGTCAGTTGCACTAGCTGCGCTAGCTGCGCACTCGTTGCTTGGTGCTGAGGACAGCTGCTGACCTCTCATTGCGTTCGTTGCTTGCGGTCTGCTCATTGGTGGCAATTGTCCAGACTTGTTACACCCTGCGAGCCTGGGCGTACTGCTCGTTCTCCTCTGGATCTGCCTGGATCTCCTCCTGACCTTGGTCCCAGTCCCAAGGCTCAACCATGTATCTGCTCACAGTACTCTGTGGTGGGTGTGGCCCTTGCGCCTGTTCCCGTTGCGCAGGAGGTGCAGGCGCTGGAGGCGCAGGCGCAGGAGGAGCAGCGCACGATGGCGGAGCAGGAGACGCTGCGGCGCAAGATGCAGGCGGGTTTAGGTTTAGGTTCAGGTTTAGGTTCAGGTTTAGGTTCAGGTTCAGGTTCGAGACAGCAGGGGCTGGGGGTGGCGGTTGGAGGTTGAGCAATGGGTGGGTGGAGGAGGGGGAGGAGGGCCCCTGCAGTGGAAGGGCGTGGAGGCGATGGGATGCACTGGATGGCAATCCACACGACCATGTGCATGCCATCACATGCACACCGAGCGTGCACAGTGTCTGCACACCGAACAGTGCCCAAAAAGTACTTCACTAAACAGCTTTGCACCGCTGAACAACCCACATACGAGATGATATACGCATGCCGTACTCAAAACAGCCGTGCATCCCCAAGCAAGCACCCCTGACAAGTGACGACCTCTGCACCCCAATGACAGCAACCCTCCCCCTGCCCCTCACAGGACTACCTGGAGCTGCACAAGGTGGAGAGCCAGCGCACGGCACAGCAGGCAGAAATTGAGCAGCTGCTGGCGCTGGCGGCGCAGGTGGGCAAGGCGCGCCAGGATCACTGCTGCCTGCACATCCCTGTATGACCCACCCCTGGTGACTGCATCACCCCTGCCGCTGTGTGTATGTGTGTACCCTGATAGCTTGCACCCCTAGCATTGCACCCCAACCACCTAATTACAACACAACGCGCCACCCCTGGGTATCACACATTCACACGCCAACCATCGTGCAGCACATCCCCAGCCCCTTGCTATCACGACAAACCCGCCCCACCCTCACGTGCCCTGCCACCAGGTGGGCGAGGAGGGGGCCCTGCGCGCGCAGCTTGACGCAGCACACGCCGCAGCCTCAAGCCTGCAGTCCAAGCTCGACATGCTGGCAGGCGCCAAGGCGGCGCAGGAGGCGGCACGCGCGCGTGCGGCAAGGGAGCTGGCTGCCCCACAATATCTGGACATCGCGTCGCGCTACGCGGCCGCATATGCCGAGGTTACCTACCTGGAGCTGGCCAACAGTGATTTGGACAAGTACCACAAGGTAAGGCGGGGGGGCTGAAGCCCAGCAGGGCCCTTTTACCCTCTCTTCAAGTCTTCAGGCTGCAAGGTTTGAGGTTCAGGGTTCTGGGGGCGAGATCTAAAGCCAACCCTGCATATGAGGTATGATGGCACGGTATAAATTTTGTGTGGTTGCGCCTGTGCGACACGCGCCATGCCCGGCGGGCCTGGTCGCAGGCGCTGGAGAAGGCGCTGCTGTCATTCCACGCCACCAAAATGGCCGACATCAACAAGATCATCAAGGAGCTGTGGCAGAAGACATACAGGGGCCAGGACATTGACTACATCCAGATCGTGGCCGACGCGGACGGCGCGCGCTCGTATAACTACCGGTGGGTGGTTGGAAATCAGTGAGGCCTGCCGGAGTGTGACTGGGAGTGTGATGCGGGAGTGCATGGCACTGTTACACTGGCCTCAAAGCCGGCTCAATGTCTGGTGCGCGCGAACTGTACTGCGCTGTTACTGTTTGTACCATGCTGTACTGTACCACACCGTTACTATGCTGTACCGCACTGTACTGCCCACCGCCCCGCAGCGTGGTGATGTACAGCGGGGGTGCTGAGCTGGAGATGCGTGGGCGGTGCTCAGCTGGGCAGAAGGTACTCGCATGCCTCATCATCCGCCTCGCGCTCGCTGAGACCTTCTGCCTCAACTGTGGTATCTTGGCCCTCGATGAGCCAACCACAAACCTGGATGCGGGTGGGTGGCGGCACTGGCATGGCAGCTGTGTGTGCTGGGGCTGGTGCAGCTGCTCAAAGGGGGTGCAGTGTTGTAGGACTTACTGCATGCTGCTTCCGTCGTTACTCGCTTCTCCTCTCCGAGACCCCACCTTGCAACACCTCAGCCTGAACAGCACCACACACACCTTCTAGACCTCGCATGCACACACCATGACCACGCCAAACACCACCTCCGCCACCACCACCACCACCAACAACAACAACAACAACCAAAACAACAACGGCGAGACATTAACAACAACCAAAACAACAACCAAAGCAAGATGACAACGACCTGCCCCCACGCGCAGACAACAGCGCGTCACTGGCCGAGGCGCTGCGCGCGATCATGCACGCGCGGGCGGAGCAGGAGAACTTCCAGCTCATTGTCATCACACACGACGAGAGCTTCGCGCATCTCATCGGCACGCGCACACACGCAGAGTTCCTGTGGCGCATCACCAAGGACGAGGCGCAGCACACACACCTGGCGCAGGAGGAGATCGCGGAGCAGTGAGCAGACCTCAGAGCTGCAGTGAGCAGGCCTCAGGGCTGCATTGAGGTTCTGAGCTGAGTGAGATCATCGAGCACAAGGAAGGAGATCTCGGAGGCAGTGGAATTTTGTAGTAGGCGGGAAGGGGTCTCGGAGCAGTGGGGCTAGGGCAGGCAGGCGGTAGGACAAGGCAGGGCGTGGTGGAAGGGCAGGGGCTGTGGGGAGCGGGAAGAATGGGGACATAGTGCTGTGTTGGTGTTTGGGCAGGTACAGGTTGGGGCTGCTCGTGTCCCTGCTATCCATGGACGTTTTCGCTTTGTGTTTGTGGCACGATGTTGTGGGCTGCAGGATGATGTTCTAGGTCCACAGACCTCTAGGTTTGCAGGTCATGCGTGAGTTGCCATGGGATGCTCCAAGAAGTCGGCAGCCAAGGGCAACCACCTCTCCCATGGACATGGTACACCAAGACATAACGCAGCATAGACACAGCCACAGGAGTAGTCCGGAGTAGAGCCCCGACAAATCACCAGATCTATAGAGGAAGAGCACGAGCAGCATCGCTGCCACACACTTGATTGGCTTGTCAGCCGTGGGCCAGTTGTTGAGCGTACCAAGAGGCTACACATGGAAGAGCCGGGGGCCCCTGCTGCTGGCACCTCTACCCCCAGCCCTGCCCCTGCCCCCGCTCCTGCCCTGGACCGGCTGGGCAGTGACCCCAGCTATGGTGTGACGCCTTGGCAGAGCGCGGTGCGTGTGTGCGGATCGATGCAGCGTCATGCGGGGTGGATGCCCTGAGCATCAGGGGCGGCTGTGAGTGTCTCTGGGTCCAAGAACAGGCTGCGCAGCAACAGTTGCACGAGCTGGGAAGCAGAACAGTGCAAGCTTGGCCGCAGCTGCTACACTTGCCCAGTCCATGGCAGCTTGAGCGGGAACATGCCATCCTGAACCCATTAAAAACCCCATGCGCACATGAACCCGGGACGCGCACACGCACACACCACCCCGCGCAGGCGGCCGCGTCAGTGCCTGATGACGCATGGGAATTCCACATCAGGCGTGCACTGGGTGACGCAGCCTACAACACGCTGGGCTATGAGCCATTCTGCCCCCACATGCCTACGTGCGCGGCGTGCACGGAGCCGCGCTGGGCATGGCGGCGCAAGGGCGGCCCGCGCTGAGCCCAGCTGAGCTTGCCTGGGTTATGGGTTCGGCAGTGCCTTGCTGTCTGGGCCTTGGCATCCAGGCGTTGTTGTCGGGAAGTTGCCAGCAGGCTGTTGCTAGTCGGGCGTTGCTGGCCTGAATGCAGTGATCTGCCAGCTGAGCGTTGCTAGCTGGGGGGCCAACTGCCCAGCATTGCTGAGTGGTTGGCGGCCGGTCCAGTGCTTGCTGGTTTCTGCAGCAGCTGGTGGTGATAAGTTGGAATTGCTTCATGGTGGCCAGGTGTTATGGTTCACCATGCATGCATTGCACACAGCTACAATCAGCCTTCTGATTTTGAAGGATCCAGTGTAAGAACACTCTATCCTGCGGATGCAAAGAACCATCTCCTTACAGCACGTAAGCAACGGCCCAATCCTGCCTGCACTTGTACCTTGCAGAATGACGAGACCTGGCCCCGCCGAGCTGGCTTGATTGCCCACCGCCTTACACCAGTGCATGCATGTGCCTGCTTGCAGCCCAGCCGTCATGCCTCTCAGCAGCAGACCAGCTGCGCTTCGGGGTGCCTCAGCTCGCCTGAAGGGGCAGCCCAAAGCCGCCCACGAACACGCGCGCCATTTCAGCGCTCTGCGCACGGTCCACCACGACTCGCACCTGCACGCATGGCAGTCGCGAACACTTGTATCCTCTTGTGCCTCAGGGAAGCAGCTCATAGGATGAGACTGGTTCATGGCACACTACAAGGCTTGTACGGCTGTGTAGCCATCGATCCTTTCCAGCTGCTGCAGCACAGCCAGCAAGCCGGCACCCTTGCATTCCCGCTGCTGCCAGACCACCACCACATACCATACGAAGCCACACCGCGCACCTGCATGCTGCGCAACGGTTCAAACAGGTCAAAGTTGTGCTCAAAGTCGGGGTACAGCAGCAGGTTGTCAACCTTGAGGTCCAGCGCGTACCTGCAATAGCAGGCAGTGCAGAACACATGAGAACGCAGCACCAGCGGGCGCAAGGCGGTATGTGACTTGGATGAGACCATGTGTCTAGCTGTCGCCTGTGCCTCCTTGCTTCGCAAATGCTATACAATGTACAACCACACACAAACTATCATTGCATGTCCATATCGGCCATGATGTTTGGTGCTTGGTGCATTCCTTCTCAACTCACAGTGTCTGGTCTGCTGGCTGGCCAGGCTCCCGATCCAGCTTGGTTGCAGATGGCAGTCCCTCGAAACTCATCTGCGCACATGTATCAACATCCCGGCATGCAACAGCATGTATTAACAAGTGGCAGCGACAGCCTCAGTTCCTCGCCACATATATAGCCAACGTGCCACCACATGGACCTCCATCTGCACAAGCTCAGCGCTCACAGCCCTCCCCACGTGCCCCAAGCTTTGCTCCAGCGTGCATGACAACCGCGTAAACTGCGCAGTTCTTGACCTGAGCACACGCTTCCGCGGTCACACTCAGTGCCCATCCCGCTGCTCACACCTGGTTGGGCAGTACCATGAGCGCCAGCTTCTCCAGCACTCCCAGAGCACGTGTCCCCGTGACCGTGACTGACACGCCGCGCGCGTTGGTGCTCGCCTTGCGCGAGTCAGGTGCCAGGAAGACCGGTCGAGCACCCGCCACATGCTCTAGTGCCAGTGAGTACAGCAGCAGTTCCTTCTTGTCAGCCACCTCACCCACCAGCCGCCTGCAATTGGGTACAGCATTAAAGTGTAGCATGCAGCAGTACACATGCAGCAGGTGACGCAGGCAGCATTGTCAGGTGCAGCATGGCGGTAACTACTGTATGTAGCAAAGGTGTCTTCCTGTGACCTGATCCTGAACAAGGGGTGAACGCAGGGGTGCAGCAAGCCAAAGTGAAATGTTTCAACTCCAATGGCACTTCACGCTGAAGCCAGCTGTTTGCAGCAAGTCTGTCAACGTGTGCACAGTACACGGCATGGTCTCTGCCAGGCACGCCCGATGCCCCTGCCCCTGGCCACGCCCCAGCCCAAGCCCCGTCCGCACGCCCCCGGCCTGCCTGTAAGAGCTCGGTCTAAGCCACTCACGTGTCCTGCCGTACATCAATGGTCAACGTAATGGCGTGGATGCGTGGGGCGGCAGTCCAGCCGCGTGGTGCCCCCATCTTCAGAAGCATCTGTCGCATGAGCACTCCCTCATACAGCGCCAGCAGCCTGTTGTGCCTGAACTGATACCCTGGGTCCAGCAAGGTGTCTGACCGACTGCTGCTGCTGGCTGCTTGTGATGATGCCTGTGGGGAAGCCTGAGCCCCTCCGCCCTTCTTGCTTGTGGCCTTGCCGGCCTTGCTCTTGTCTGGCTTTGCTTCACTGCCTGCCGCTGCATTGCCACCTGCCACTGGGCTGCTGGACTGCGCGTAGTGCCTGGAGTGCTGCCATAGGTGAGCACCCTGCGTGGCGCATGTTGATGCGTGCATGTCGCTGTTTAGCAGGTGTCCATGCACCTGACATGGTGCCACATGCACCATCATGACCCAAGTTGATCCCGCGATGCGATTTGACCGAGAATTGTCCATGCAGTCACCTGGATGCTGGAAGATGCTACCGGGTTGCTAGCTTGCAACGACGAGCTGATTGAACACAGGCATCGTGCCGTGACGTCCCAGCCTGCAACTGCAGGTGTGCAAGCGGCGTGCTGTGATATGGCGGTTGATCGTGCAAAAGGTTAGAGCAAGTGACGGCAGCGCTCAAACCTTGTGCAAGAAGGCTCATACGGCGTTGCATGCTGATATAACTAATGCAATACACGTGCTCTCAGGCTATCATATCCAACACTAGTAGTGCCCTTGCGATCCCCAGGTTCGGGAACGTCATTGGTCGAAACAGCGCACAACGATTTATGATAGGGTGTACAGGATGCGTTGTTTAAGCAGGAATTGGCCAGAGTAACACGCTGTGACAAAGTACTGCCGCCTACTGCTTAGAACTCAGGCGGCTGCGCTTGCAGGAGCCTGATCCTTATGCATCCTGCTATGAGCTACGGTCATGAACTCTATAGCTGCTGAGGCACCGTCGCAGCTGCGTGTTGGGCGGCCCGTTGCATGCGGCACTCCCAGCATCCCAGCTCAGCAAGAGCTCACATTGAAGGGGACATACACATATAGGAATGTGATCTGCCTCCTGTACCATAGCCTGTGCACCACGGCTAGTCAGGCGTTGCATGTTGTGACCTGCACACCTCAGGCCATTCGATTACCATAGCATGCGTGTGCTGTCGGCTGGAAGCTACCACCCCACATGGCTGGCACTGCTGTTCTGCTGCATCAGCACAGGTGCCATGAGATATGCAGATGGCACAGCAGGCCATACACTAGGTGGTCGGGCGTGGTGGCGAAGGATCACACAGCAGGAACCTTGGACATGCGCTGACTGTCTTTGTCATGATCCGTACCACATGCCAGATGCTGCAGCTGCACCCATCACCAAAGTTCCCAAGCATGTTGCTTAACAGCGTGCCCACACTCCCCGTGCTGTGTATGGTGGCCAACTCTCATCCAACAAGTGATCACGGCGAAAGAGGCACAACGAAACAGGGGATGGTGCAGTGCTGATAAGTCGCAAGTTCAGCTCCAGAACACCTGATGCCTGCTGGCACCTTTGCACGGTCTTGCACGGACCTCACCGATTCCAAGATGATGTTGCACTAAAATCGACAGAAAAACGAGGACGGAAAGACATTGATGGTCCACGGCAGGGCGCCTAACATATTGTATGCTGAGCCAGGCAAAGCTTTCTGGCCTGTTGGCACAGATGAACCTTGATGATGGCCCTTCAGCTACGAGGGCGCCCCAGTCCTATCAGACAGCGATATCTGGTGCGCATTAAGCGCTTGAGCTGCTCATGTCACGAGTCACGATGCATTGGCCACATTACGCATGGCCATATGCATTCCTGTTGCGCCTCGGCCGATGTGCCCATGACGTGAAGGGTGGCTGAGCACACTCAGGGTCCCAATGCAGCAAGCTGTACATCGACGGCATGAACATTGCGCGCGTTCGTGGGGGAGGACCATTGGGGCGCTGTGGTGGGCGTGGGGGAGCGCGTGAGGCGGTTTGTGCAGGCAGCAGCTCGTGCCGGTTACACTGAGCTGGCGATCTTCATTGATGCGGCCATCCAGACAGATGAGGCTGAAGACAAGTGGCGCGAGCGGCGGGCGCGTGAGGTGTGCTGCTGCTCTGACCATGCCGAAGCAACACATGTTGCCTCATGAGCAAACACCAACCACTTCATAGACCCCATGCACGTGTCAAGTTGGAGGTGATTGGAGGCTCAACGGAGTAGCAACCTCACAGCGCTGTGCCGCACGCTGCAAGACAGAGCTCTTTTGTTGCCGCGTTTTCAACCCACATTCCAGGTGATGGCAGAGAAGCGGGACATCCCACAGGCCGTCAATGTACTGCTCGGAGAGGCATTTGCTGCCGCAGGTACAATGCTGCCGTGAAGCGCCGCTGCCATCTCATAACTTGTGCTGTACGTGCCATACTGTAACGTGTAAGATTATCAACATGGCTTGCCACAGGTACTTCTGCATGCCGGAGCCTGACCGTGCTTCAGCTGATGTCCACCAAAGTCACAAGCACATGAACCGTGATCAACGTGCACAGACGCTTGACGCAAACACAACACTGCGCTCCAGTGGGCACACGCAGTGCTTTAGCCTGTGATCATTATTGCACTTGAGCAGAACCAGCTGACACACCACATGATGACCACCGGCAGCAACCCGGGGTATCACCTAGGCACCCAGGCCAGACAGCGGTGCTGACATGTGCCAGTTTTGCGTTACAGTGATCGGCTGTGCACTGGTGTGACTGCAGGTGTGCCCGTGATGTACTCGATGGATGAGGACAATGATGACACCCTGGCCACGTATGCTCAGAACGACCACGCTGCAATCCTGTCCGTAGACCGTGACTTCTTCAGGTCAGAGAGTGTGACCTGTGTGTGACCTGAGATTAACAAGAGTGCGATCAACGATCATGAGTGTGATCCTGAGCGTGATCCGCAATCCTGTGGAGTCTCATGGAATTCTTCTTTGGTGTTTGACGGTGTGGTTTGGTGTGATCCCAAACCCAGAGCGTGTCACTGCTCAACTCAGCTGAGTGCAGCTACCAACGTGCTGGTCATACATTGGTACATGGCGACACTGCCTTGTGCCTTGATAATAATAATAATAATAATAATAATAATAATAATAATAATAATAATAATAATAATAATAATAATAATAATAATAATAATAATAATAATAATAATAATAATTATAACACGGCGTTTCACAGATTCATCTGCTTGCCGGAGCCCATCAAGATAAGTTCCTCGTGCCTTGCACCCCCTGTTAATATGGCTGCAGGTACATTAGCCACACATACCCTGTGTACCAATCCTACACCATTCATAAGGATACGCTAGTGCTGGAGCGGAACCCAGGGCCCCAGGCCGGACGCGCACCACCAGAGCCGCGCGCGCTGCTGCCGACTCTGCCCCGCACTTTGGGCCAGGATCCCTCCCTCGCTCACTTCACACGCGGTGCGCGCATGTTTAGCCTCTGTTGTGCCACTCGACTGGCACATGCATCGATGGCCGCAGAGGGCAGGGAGGACCAGGTGGGACAAGGATGAGGCGGGAAGCTGGGTGGTGCGGGCTTGCACGTGGCCTGAGCCAGATTCTGTGTTCATTGCCAGATTCTGTGACGCCATCAAGAACACAGTGTGTACAGATAAGCCTCTTCTGCACACTGGAGCCTGTCCCGCATTTGCGTTCTGAAGTGTACCATCAAGTCCAGCACACCCCGATACCGTACTGCCAGCTATTGGTTCTGCATGCATTGGCATCCGGCCAGGTTGTGTGGGCTCACCTGATCGAGCGCGCGACGCTTGTGGCTGTACAGGTGTGTACTGGATCCAGCGTGGCGCACTCTCTCCACTCACCAAGCGCCTGGGCAACCCACATGTCAAAGTGGCTGGAATGCGTGCTGCACTGTACACGCACCTGGGCGTGCCAGCCAATCAGCCAGTGCTCGAGCTGTTCCCGGAGTGGTGTGACGCGTCTCAGGCTGTGGTGTTTGTGGAGCAGGTGAGCAGCACAGCGTCCCTTCCTAAGTTCCCACCCATACGGGGGGGGGGTGCTGTTGTGCACGCATCAGCACCACTGTGACGGATGTGCATGCAACTGTGTCTGGCTGGTTTAAAATGGCCTGACCGAACAGACCCTAGCTGCCTGTCGCTGCATGGGACCCACAAGCAGCACAGCTCCCCATGCCCCCTTCTGCAAGCCCCTGAAAGGCCCCTGACAAGCCCCTGACAAACCCCTGAAATGAGCGCCACCCGTGCCCCATTCAATTCCACCTGCGCAGTGCGTGTACCCAGATGCGGCACAGCTACCCATGCTGCTGGGCGACCCTGATGCTGCACTGCGCTCACTCTTCCCACTGGAGGCCACTGTGGGCGCGTCCAGCAGCGCCCCACCTCGCATCCTTGGCCCCGGCATCACAGCCAACCAGTGGCGGAATCACGTGTTTGGTGTGACCGCCGTGGTATATGAGCTCCACGCCCTTGCCACAGGCAAGCCCCTGCTGCAGCTGCTGCTCGCTGTGGCACGCACACGCGGGGAACGGCCATCTCCAGACGCCCTGCCTGACCACCATTTCAGGTGCCTGTCCTGCCACACCCCTACGTTCCTGAAGGGAGCAGAGGTGGCCAAGTGGCAGCAGGCAGGCCGGACGCTGCCCCAACGCTGTGCCGGCTGCCGCCGATCCGTGGTGGTGCACAGCTACAAGTGCAACGGCTGCTACAGCGTGTGCGGCATGGATGAGGAGGAGGTCGCGTGGTACCTGGGCAAAGGCTTCTCCATGCCGCGGCGGTGCAAGGGCTGCAGGGCTCGCTAGGTCCCACGTTACTAGGCCACCACCAGTCAAGGGATACCAGGGCATTATGAAGCCCTGCTGGACAGCAGGGTGGGTGCTTCGGCAATGCTTGCCGGGAAGTGATGAGTCGGATGCCGGGCTCTGAAGGTTGGTCAGCATGCGGGCGTCGTGTTTGGATTGCTTTGATGGATGCAAGTTCAGCATGATGCCGTACCCAGATTGCGTACTGTGCAGTCAAAAATGGTGAGTGGGCACTGGGTGGTGGGTGCTTTGTGTTCACATACATGCAGGAGGCTTGTTGGCTTCGTAGCGACAAGGGAGCACGTGTGCGTGTGTAGTTCGCCGCAGTGTGGTGTATGTGAACAAAGGATATGTGTTGATGCTGACCAGCCAGCCGGGGCTGATGGCGGCAGGGCTGGGTGGTGCAGATGCAGGTCCAGCTGAGTGTTGTGGTTGCAGGGAGCTGATCGGCTCAGGTACCTGTTGTGACAACTTGCTTGGCCCAAGCCTCCGGAGACCTCCCTGCATATATGCCGCCTGTGTTGCCTCTGTTAGCTGTGGCATCACGCCTTCATTGATGCGTGTCAACTCGTGGGGCTGCCCCTATCGCCAGGCCGCTGTGACGACTGCCCCAGCACACACCGACTGCACCCTCTGCACTACCACCGCCCATAGCACCGCCGTCTGCTGTGCGGAGTGTGCACACAAGTTTGAGACTGGTGCGGCCGCGAGCGCAGCATGCATTGCGTATGCCACCTGGCCCAGCTCGCCCAGCTACTGGACACGTAAATACCCGTCCAAGAGAGCTGAGCCGGCAGCAGCAGTCACATCGCAGGCTGGCCCCTGCCATGGTCTCATGTTGTGCGGGGACCGGCGGCGGCTGGCGCTGGTCTTTGTTGAGCAACTACGTGTCAGCGCAAAACTGGGCGAAGCAGTTTGGTTTCAATACTGCTGTATCTCTCTCGCGCACACACCTTATTCCCTGGACACGGAACCCACCATGCATTGTGCCACTGCCTCAGCCGTTGTACCCAAGCACCTCGTCCGTTTTGTGCTGTCTGTTTTGCAACACCATGCGTGGATGCCCTCAGGGTTTGTGATCTATTGATAGTTTAATGGTGATGCAGCCGAGTGTGCTGGTTTCTTTCCAGTATACGATTGGGCAGGACTGGCAGGCTGGGCTCCTGAGCCACGTACTGTTGTTGTATACCTAAACCACTTGTCACGGCCATGTACTTTGTCCTTTGGTTCAATGCACAGCGGCTAGTTGTGGTTGCGTAGATGGTGTGTGCCAGGCAGAACTGGCTTTGAAATGTTTGAGCTGCCGTGCAGAAGAGTTGTGGGAGGAGTTTGTCGCACAGACTGCAAGGCATGCGGCCGCTGTGGTGAGCCGTGGTCCTTACACCAGCAGGTGTGTGTTGCACACACCTGTCTGATGCCTGTGATCCACTGTTGGAATGGCCGTCGCTCAATGCCTGCGATTTGTAAGCTGGGTTGCAAGCAGCTTGGAAATGTGCCATAGCATCTTAAGAGGCTGGCATCATACCATACATGTACTGCGATGTACTGCCGTGTCTGCAGAGCTCCACGTTTTGCAAGCCCAGCAAGCTAGTGGACAACACCACGCACCATGCCGATGGATGGTCCATCATACAGGCTTGCATTTCACAGCATCCCTACCTTTCACCGCTTGGCCCAGCTTGGAACATGAAGAGCCCACGCAAGTGTCATAAGCGTCATAACTGCCGCCAACAATCCTTGCGCCCAGCCTGAGCTGCCTATGATCTGCAGCATCCGCAACCAAGACCATTCAAAGACTCGGCACCTCACACTCCAACACCCTCACATCTCCATTTCCTGGCCGCCTTGATGCTGTTGTTGTTGTTGCTGCTGCTGCTGCTGCTGCTGCGACTGTCCTGCTCCAAAAACCATGCCGCCTCCGCCCCCAAATATAGGCGGGCCTGGCAGCCCCCCTGTCTGCGCTGACATGGCCCCAAACACCATTGGTGCTGCAGGCGCTGACATGGTCCACTGTGCCTGCCCCCCGAACAGGGGCATGGGGGTGGATGTGGCTGCTGTGCTGGCATGCTGTGCCGCTGCTGCTGCAGCTGCATCAACCACGAGTGGGCCTGCAGCTAGGGTGGTTGTGGGGGTTGGGAAAAGCGCACCTGCAGCACGTGTGCAACACATGCGCACATCAAACCGCCACCAACTCAGCAGGCACAGAGCTGCAGTGGTGTGCCGGCCATGCAAGCAACTAGCGTGGCCATCCATGTGATTCAAGCATACAACCAATGCGGCACGCTTTGCATGCGGTATGCTGTGCAGCAGACATGCAGCAGCACAGTCGCGTGGGGCCAGGCACACTCACAGGTCGCGTCCAGCGCCGCAAGGCCCTGCGGCACTGAGCAGCTTCCGTGTAGCGCATGCTCCAGGTCTATAAGCCTTTTGGTGTCGACTGCATACACCACGCATGCACGGCGGCAGCACACAGCAGCACACAGCTGCTGTTGGCCTATAGGCCAGCCCGGCGCTGGTGGGTGCTGGTGCTGAGGGGCATACTCTCATGCACCCTTACTGCACCAGCGGCAAGATGCTCAAGGCCCTCATGGCACGTACAGCTGACAAATCACGAAATCAGGGCTGTCCGCACCTGGTCAAATGTACATCATCACCATATGCACACGAATACGCTTATGTACACGAATACTCATATGCACACGAATACGGTTATGAATCGCGCTCCCCAGACACCCACAGACAGCCTGCCACCACCACGCACCTGGCCCAATGTTGACACAGCCGCGTTTGCCCTTGACCCACTTGTAGCTCTCAGCCAGCCGCCACCCGCGCGCCTTCATGAGGTACCCGATCACAATGGTGGGTGACCTGTGATGTGTGAGCCACACAGCAGCACACCTTGAGCCATACAGATGCACGCCGCGCAGCACGTGGGCGAGCCTGCCGGAAAAGATCAATGTGCAGCTCAACTGTTTAAAAAGGCTGGCGTGTGCAACGTCGCAACAAGCAAGTCGTCAGGCCTAATTGCCGTGCTGCCCATGACCCGTCAGGGCGGTGCACTGTGTAGTGCTCACCTGGAGACGCCACTCATGCAGTACACCAGGATCTTACTGTTTGGCTGCTGGCTCGTGCTCTCTGCAGGCAAGAGCACAGCCACAGAGACGTTGCCACAGGGTCAGCAGGTGCCATTATGCTGCTCGCAGCGGCGAGCATGAGCAAAGGCATGCCACCCTCTGGCGCTCGCATACAACCATATCTAAGCCATGCAGCACGTTTGCGCCACCCTCCACTCGCACCAATGAAATCAAAGCACTCCTGAAAATCTGGGGGGGAGTTGGCGACTGTGTGGTACATAAACGTGTTCTTGAACAGTGCCTGGCATGTTGGGACCGTCTGCACGCACAGCATGCCGCGCATGGCGGTAACGTTCAATTCAGCATGGATCCCCCCACCTCAGTCATCATGCACCAATGTTGTTGAAAAGCTGCCTTGTGCGTGGCAGCAGGTCAAAAGTGTTTGCATGGCCCCATACATGCTGTATGTCTCTCATTGCAACCCACATTGAGAATGTGCGTGATACCCATGGCTTTGAGCAGCTCGGACCGCGATGCAGTATCGTAGCTGCCCAGGTATAGGAAGCCTGGAAGGACATTAGTGGGGATCACTGTCTCCGTCTGTTTTCGTTCCTGGGGCGCCATGATGTGCCCACAAATGTTGCAGGGCACGCCGCCTTCATACTGCGGGTGCAGATCAGGGGACGTTCTGGTGGTGACAGCTTTTTCATCAGCACCGAGCGGGTTGCGACGCTCACGTCATGGTAATGACCACATATAAAACAGGCCTCCTCGCGCGGCCGGCGCTTGGACGTCATGGCAGGACACGATCTAGCACGAACTAGACTTGCAAGCCTCTGGTCAGCTCATATTGGGCGCAGCTTTTGTGCGTTTTAATTGTTACTGCATTAAGCGCTAGGGTTTGTCCCTCATCAATGGTACCGCCAAGCAGGACTGTTAGGGCTGAGGACACGAGTCTCTCAATTGCTCGGTAGTGTTACAGCAACGTTTATATCATCACGGCTGACAGAAGGCACCCCTCACGCACATACATACTGTGCCTTGCCACAACCTTGGCCACTGTGTCATGTGCTGTGAGCGAGCACAACATGCGGCACCCCTTATCGCAGGTCCAGCCTGCACATACGGTCCACCCTACAGTGCGTGCAGTGCAATTGCAGCCCCACCCCAACGGCTCAAAGAAGCATAACCTGAGCAACTGCGCATCAACCCAGGAAGAGAGCAGCTACTGCCACCGGCAGGCACACCCTGCACCCCAGCTGACGTGCAGTGCCTTGAAGCGTGAAGAATCGCAGTTAATGTACAGCAGCATGCACAACAAGCCTGACATGCTAGTTAAATAGCTCTCTTTCTCTCGCTCTCACCTACGTACGAGCAAGCAATGGCACGGTCGTCAGCTAGGTGCCACGTTTGGTGGGAGTGGCCACACACAGTCAGACACCTGCCATAGTTCATAATGCACAACAATTCTCAAATGCACCGCTCCTGCTGCGTCTCTCTCTAACTGAGCAAGCAACTCCCCAACAAACCCTATTTGCATGGCGAGCAGCACGCTGCGGAAAGAAACAGGCAGTTTGAAATGAAGAGCTCAAACCATAGAATACTAGGCCCTGGCGGTTACCAGCAGCCTCCAACTGCGACTAATGGCACCCCTGCTTTACCCTCCACAACCTGAAGTAAAGGAAAGGCCTGCACAACAGCACCAGCAAGACAGCCAGGTGAAACCAAGCCATCAGAGGCCACCCAAAACCATGGGCTCCTGTTCTGATCAGTCATGGACGACTGGTGTGGGCGCTGCAATGCCACCCACACCACCCACACCTCTCAACTACGCTGTCACCAACCATGATCTCTTATGGTACATGAAGGCCGTGCCTAGCTCGCACTCTCTCACCGGACGCCACCGGACGCCATTGCCCCAATCTCCTACCCATAACGCCTTGAGCAGCGCAAGCACGTCTATGTCTAAACTGGTGAAACAGAGCCTGCTACGAACTACACAGCTGCTGCCACCACATCAGGCGCCCTCAATTCATCAACAGCATGTCGGCGCCCCTGCGCTGCTGCGTGCCACTCAGCCTTGCAGCCACTCCAGCCCCCATGCACTGCCCCCGCGCGCGGACCCCACTAAGCTGTCCTCGTCCATCACAACAACCCCGCAGCGCACGCCCTCTCCTGCACTGCACTGCACCAGCCAGCCAACCAGCAATGTACCAGCCAGCCAGAACACCCTCGCCAGCCATGGCACATGCTCAGCCAGCCAATCGCCCTCCACTCAGCCGACTGTCCACACTACCAGTGTGGCAAATCCTGCGCAGCCTGCAGCAGAGCGAGTGCCGGGGGCACCGCCAGCGCGTCTGCATCACTCGAGTCATATGCAGAGACCTCGACAGGGGACGGCACGCCTGCTTCCTCCTCAATTTCCAATCGCAGGGACCGAGAGTACGCGCGCGAAACAAAGCCTGGGAAGCGGCCGCCCTCCGCTACACGCTTGTGGAAGATGAGGCGCCCGAGGGCGGCCGTGTAGTTATCAGGATTGTGATAACGGGAGATGGAGCCAGTGGCCAGGTACGCTCCTGGATCAGTCAGGAGGTCCAGCGGATGGGGGTTGTCCATCAGGCTGAACACTGCATCGCCATGGCTAGCAATCACTGGCCTGCTGGCGCCTGCCGCACCTCCCACGGGCCCCACCTTTGCGCTGGTGGCGCTGCTGGTGGAGGAGGCAGGGGTGGCCGAGGCTGTGGTGGGCACGCTCACAAGGAGAGCTGTGTTAGCCAAACCAGGGCGTGCATCAGCCACCGCCCCTGGCTGCTGCGGACCCAAGAGGTAGACGTCGGGGCCCGGGGGGAGCATAGGGTGGTCAGGCTCGGCCACAAAGCTGTGCCAGGCGTCGGGCTGGATGACCATCATGCGGCCGGCAAAGTAGTAGAGGTGCTTGCGGCCGGCGTGCGCTAGGCCGTGGTGGTTCTTGAAAGCCGGGCCCCAGGACTTGAGGATGTCAGACACGAGGGAGTAATCACACGCGAATGCACGCGGCACAATGTCGCGGTGCATGATGACGTTGCGCACCATGTGCTCCTGCAGCCCCAGGGCCGCGAGCAGGCCTGTGTTGGAGCCGTCGTGCAGCCCGCACCGGCAGCCCTGCTTGTGCTGCGTTGGCGCAGCTGGCGCGGCAGCAACGACAGCAGTGCCTGTGCCCTGGTTGGCCACGGCGGTAGTCGTGGTGGTCCCCTTGATGCCGTCCTTGCTGTTGCCGGCCGTGCCGCGATCAGCCGTAGTGCTGGCCGGCTTGGCAGCCGCCTGCGTGGTGGTGCGCACCGGCGTGGTGGCCAGCTGCTGCTCATCCTCCACACAAAACACGGCAGGGGCGCCGAACGTGTACACGGTGCCCAGCTGAGAGGGGGACAGCACGCCACGATGGATGTACATGAGGGCGAGCAGCGTGCCCAGTGACCCGCCAATCGAGTGCCCCTGCGGCAGCATATCATGTTTGCAATGTAACAGACATCAGGCAGGTGCTTGGGGGCGCATGTGCATGGGGGGAGCAGCAACACAGGATGTGACACGGGGCCAACCTATGATCATGCACACGACCACGTCCCACTGGCTCCTTCAAAAAAACCATGAGGCTGGCTGCCCAGCTAAGTTGGCCCTACACACAGCTGGCCAACTGAGCCGCCCCCAGACACAGCCACCATTACCCCTTGACTGGAGCACGCACCGTGAACGTGACCTTTGCAAAGGGTGATGCATCGAGGTGCTCATACACCATGGGAAGGAAGCGCTCGTACAGCACGGCAGCCGCCTCATACACGCCACGGTGCACCTTGACGCCCAGGGCTGGGTCTTCAAAGACAACGGGGTCAAAGGTGAGGTTCAGCCGCCAATGGTCGATCGTGTCGGAGCCCTGCATTCGTTCCAAAGGTTGAGGAGCAGAGGTGAGTGGCACGCCATGAGACATGATGCGGGCGTGGCGGGTGCGTGAGGATGACGTGATATCGTGGTTATGGCTGCTTCCATTCATTGCGGGATGCGTGCTTGCAGGCAGGAGGGGCACTATCCAAAGTGTGGCAGCAAAGCATCATGCAGGCCAGGTAGGACGCGTGCATGCCGACACCCCGCAGCGACGCAGCACATCATGGCAGGTCTGGGCCAGGCCACAGCAGGCAGGGAGTGCGCACCTGGATCACAAACGTACGCGTGCACGTGGACGGCTCGTCGCACACGAACCACTCCGAGGGCTGGAGCCCAGGGCTGGTGGTGGACTGCAGCGGGGCAGCATGTGCGAGGCGGGGCCCGCTGCCGGGAGCCGCGGCGATCGCAATCGTGCCAGCAACAGCCGACGCTGCCACTGCCGCGTTGCCCACCTTGTCCTCGTTCGCTGCCGCCTTGGCAGCGGCAGCCATGAGTGCGGCTGCTGCAGCAGGCGCTGATGACCGAGGGCCTGCACCCAGCGCTTGCGCGATGGGCAGCGAGGCGAGGCCCGCATATAGGGAGCTGGCCGCCGATGCCAGCGGGGACACGGCCGCATTGGATGCAGCTGCAGCTGCTTCGGCAATCTTAGCCGCCACCACGTCTGCAGGCGACATTGACAGCCAGCCACCCTTTTGTCCACCCGTTGCTGCCGGTGCCGCTGCCGACGTGCCCGCCGCGCCACCGGCCTGCCCCATCGTCTTTCCCACGCCGCCCTGCGGTGCCCTGTTGGCAGGGCCTGCTGCTGCCAGGGGGCCTGGGAGCACGTTATTGTAGACGGCGGGCTGCACTGGGGCACCCCCCATCGCAGACCCCCCTGTGATGGCCTGGTACGCTACGCGTGCATCATCGAACGAGACCGCCATGCCATCACCCTCCCCCATGACCTCCTCAGCTGTCTTGACGTGCTCATATGGCCGGATCTCACATGCCCAGCTGGTCGTCACCAGCTGCAGCCCATGCTTGCGCTTGAGCTTGCGCGGCCTGCATGGCACAGCGTGTATGATGTACTGTTCAGTATCTGCTGGACTTGGCCCAGCTACCTGGCATTGCCAGCACAGGAAGGCATGTGGCCGAGATGCAGCCAGAGACCAGTCAAAGACCAGGACCTCATGCCCCCTCTCATCTTAACATACAGTGCAGCCGCGGTCCTGGGGCAGACCCAAGTGCCTGGCAGCTGCCTGACCCCGGAGGCTGGCGGTTGGCATTGGGTGGGCGACTCACGTGACAGTGGCCATCTTGTAGGTGAGCGCAGTGAGGTGGCACAGCTGCCTCATCTTCTTCAGTTCCCACACAGGCACCTGCGTCAGGAAGGGCCTGATGTCGGGCGGATCTGATGCTCGCTCACGGGCCTGTTCCAGTGCATGCGCCTCCTGGAGAACCTGTAGGGTTGTACATAAGAACGCCGTTGCTCGTTGTTCAGTAAGCTGTGTGCCGGCCTGCACCTGGCGCCCCGCTGCGCATGGCACTGCCCCCGGGCGCCACGCATGTCGGCATGCTTGCGCGATGTGATGGGTGCAGGGTGAGCCCATGGTAGCACTGTCCAAGCGATGGCGGGCATGCTGATGCATGGGGCTCGCCGTCTCGAGAGCACACTGGCAGTTGCCTGAGCTGTACGAGTGTGTGCGGCTAGGGGTAGGATGCATGCTGATGGCGGCCAGCTCATGCGGGAGGTGCTTAGAGTAAGCCTGGCTTGTGGTGCACACTGGTGGGATCTGAAGGTGCTGCGCAGCTCCCATGCGTACGCACGGCATGCACCCACACATGGGACGACAACCCTTGCGAGCGTTGTGACTTGATCGCATACCACAGGGGTAGGCGCAGTGCCATTGATCTATCGCGTGATATGCAACGTGCTAGCGCTCATTCTGGTGCATTCTCAAAACCCCAGGACTGACACACACTCACGGTTGCTTGCTCCTGGGTGTTCATCATCCGCTGGGAGATGGAGTCAATTAGCTGCTGCGCGAACTCCTGCACAGGGCTGGCAAGCTCCAGCAACGCTCCCCGCTCAGGGCTGGGGCTCTTGCCTTTCTTGCTGGTAGGAGCTGGGGCTGTGCTACTCTCGCGCTGTGGAACCAGGACGTGCACAGGCCGCAGCCGCATTGCCCTCTGACCTATTGGCACCATGTGCCTGCCGCTTGGGCCGGCGTGTTCTAGACAGCTACAATGCGACCGCATTTTAATTACAGTATGAAGCCACAGTCCGCGTGCGCGGACCCACGTCAGCTTGACAGGGGTCAAGTCATCCATGAGCTGCCTGAACCACACACAGTGGACTCGCACTCCTCGCACTCTCTCATACCCCGCTCCTGCTGCCCCTCATTGCGACGCAGGGCCAGCGGCAACCTCCCGTGCAGGGGATGGGGTCTTGGCCTGCAGCCACAGCCACAAGCGGGGATGACGACAGCAGATAACACGACGTCAGCATGTGCAGCGTCAGCACCTACCCGCCACGACATCAGCGGCAGCCACCAGCATGGCGCAAGCATGGCCCTGTCCCCCAGGGCAGTGAATACACGCAAACACGCGCATGAATACTCAGCCAATGGGTCTTGGGGCCTGCCGTGACAGCTGCTGCACCTGCCTGGTCCCAGACACTG
>BDCZ01000024.1:154711-174533 GCA_001662365.1 Chlamydomonas applanata | reverse complement strand
CCATCGCCAGGATGGCCCCATCCCCCACCCCCCCTTCCCTGCCCCCCAGCCCCACCCCCACCCCCCAGCAAAAAGTCGTGCAGCACACATGCCCCATGCCAGTGCCGCACCTGCTCCACACGCTCAATGCGCCGCGGCTTCCGCACAAAGTGGCCACCCACGACCACCGTGCGCGCTTCGTGCACAATCGTGGATGTCACGACCGTGGCCGCGGCCGCACCCGCTTGCCCCGGCCCCCCTGCAGTGGCTGTGTTGCGGTTGCCTGCCCGTAGGCTGCGGCCGCCACACTTGGCCAGGACAGTGCGCTTGCCGCCCTTGGGCTTCACCACACGCCATGGAGTGGGGCCGCCCTGGTCGCAACAAGGGAGCAAATGCTCTGGTCGGCGTGATGCTGTGGTTTACTGTCCGTATTCAGTACTTGGAAAGAACCATAGCAATACGGTGTTCCACAGAACAAGTAGGTGGCAGGCAGTTCAGCATACAATGTTTAGCAGCCCCTGCTGCAGCCCTGTGGCTCGTGAATCAGGTGCTGCAGGCAGCCTCAGTCTGACGGCCCCACCCAGCGTGCACCCCACCAATGTACACGAGCAGGGCACCAAGGCTGTTGACCTGCCATGCGCCCCCGCCCTTACGCTCCCAGGCCAATCACCACCCACACTGTCAACCAGACGCACCACCCCAAAACCACTGCCCATAAGCAATGCCTGCAAGCACTGCAGCACTCCTGTTGGTATTGTCTGCACTCCCCCCCTCGCCCACTCACCACGGTTGTCCGCTTCCACGCCAGCCACTTCTCATACTCGGGGTACGCACGTGCAAACGCTTTGGGGCCGTCTTGTACCACTCGCATCAGCTCCAGGCTCGCCTCCTGAGATGAATCAGCCAGGTACTGCAGCCGGCCCCAGGCCGCTGGTAGATGTAGGATGACGATGCCGAGAAGGGACATGGGAGTCTCCCGCAGTGCTGAATGGTAGTAGCCGTTGGACATCATGAGGGTGCGGAGCCAGCGGCAGCGACCGTGCACCTCGCGCGCCGACAGCCGCAGCAGCACTGGGTGGGATGACACGAGCTCGCGCTTCTCTTCAGGGCTGAACTTCCAGATGGAGAGAGCCCGGAAGGACGCAGACAGCGCCCCAGGGGAGCGGGTGAGCAGGCATGGCCTGCGGCCAGCCAGTTCCAGTGCCAGCTCCTGGCTGCATGCTAGTGTCCGTTTCAGGGATGCAAAATTCCGCAGCACGGTGGCCGGGGCACGCGTGAGCAGACTCGCCTCCTCAAACACCATCGCCTGCAGCCGCTCGTGCGACAGCGCGGCCGCGAGCTCGCCCACACGCGCGTGCATGCTTGCGGCTGACGGCGCTAGCACTGCTGGGTAGCGGCTGGCCAGCAAGCGTGCACTGTCGGGCTTGAGATGCAGCGCCTGCATCAACCCCACCAGCTTCTGTTCAAGGCAGTCCTGGGTCATGGCCAGTAGATGGGGGTGATCCAGCACGAGTGCCTTGACTTTGGGCCCTTCCATGCACAGCCGCCGCCCCAGCCTGTGCAGGCGCGCGCGCAGCGCCTTGGGCGTCGCGCGCAGCAGCCACACCTCCTGCAGTGCTGTGGACACGACACGGCTCAGCGGCACGCCCAGGACCGTCGCCACTTCCTGCAGCCGCTCCTTCACTGTTGCAGGCGGCTCAAATAGGACGCTGGGGGCGTGCTGTACGGCCTCCAGCACCAACCCCGGCGCCACGCCCAGTGCCGCACCCAGGGCTGCACCCCGCCGCTCCAGCGTACCCTGCTTGGCGTGCAGCAGCTCGTGCTGCTTGAGCAGCATGGCCCCTGCCTGCGCCTTCTTGCACCCTGTGGCTGTGCAGATGGAATGGATGGCTGCGCGCACGACTGACGGCTCCATGTTGAGCAGCGCTGGCCAGTTGGTCAGCATCCAGGCCGCCTGATCGCTCGTCAGCCCAACCTCACGGCTTAGGACTTCAGCCATGCTTGCATCTGCGGGGGACCGTGCCATGAGCCGCACAGTGGGTACGGCAATGCACATGTGGGCTTGCGAGGTGTGTGCATATGCATGCACGGTGCGTAGACATAGCATGTCAGCCTTCTGGCACACTGGTGCATGGGGTACTAGCATGTTGCATGCAGCACCGCAGAACCCACACCTGTCGCCTGCCTTCCGCTCGGTCCGGCCGGCTCCAAGGACGCATCTGAAGGTGGCCGTGTGCTTGGATCCGTGATGTGGGCCGCTGCAAGGCCAGGGCGGGGAGCGTCGAAAGGTTTGGTACCCTGAACCAAAAAGTCTGGTGCTCGCAATGCAGCGGAGATGCTGCCACTTACAATCCATGCCATCGGATTGGCTCCCAGCTGCGATGTGCTCTACCCTCCGCTCGGAGGTGCTGGATTTACTAGTAGGAGGAGGTGACGCGGATGATGCAACGCGTGCCACAATGGCTTTATGTTGCCGCCTAAAGTTAACTGCATGCCTTTGGCTGGGCAGGAGCCTTTCGGAGCCCCTACCCAATTGGTTCCCACCAGACAAGATCATGTTATTGAGTGCATCGTATGGGTGTCGGCGAGCTCTGGTGTGGTGCCCAAAAGGCTGGATCCGTTCGGATGAGCCGAGTGTGGCGAGTAGAGTGAGAATGTTTTAGGCTTTTGCCCTGGGCTTTTAAGCTGGGCTTTCACCAGGATCATGGACAGACAGGGCTGCCTCTCTTTTACACAAGCTTCTCTTTGTGCTTCATTGCCTCTGCGCACTGGCAGGGCATGGGCCATACGCCCACGAGACCACGCTCCTGACTTGAACGCATGCTGCCTTGACGATACACACACCGCGACTCACACTGCAAGCCGCCTGCTGCCTGACACCTGCCTTGCTGCCTGACCCTTCTCCTGCTGCCGCCTGCCGCCGCTCAGTCCAGCGCTGCCTGCTCAGGCGCATCACCCTCACTGCTGCTGCCATCTTCATCCGCTGGCCCACTCCCTGGCTCCCCAGTCGCCACAGCAGCCGTCTTGGACTTCTTGCCCTTGGCCTTCTTCTTCTGTCGCTTGGCTCTCCGCTTTGCTGTCTTTTCCGCCTCCTCCTGCTCCCGCTGCTTGCGTTTAACCTGCACACGCAGTAGTGTGCGCGGCAAACCTAATTGCATGTTGTGCAATGGCCACAGATAGCAGTCAAGGGGCCATAACTGAGTGCACATTCAAAAATGGGGCCGTACCAGAACCCCCGTGATAAAAAGGCATCTGATATCAGCTGCTGGCTGCCCGCACAAGCAGCGCACCTCAAATTCTGCCTTCTCCTTGTCTGATTTCTCTATTTCATCCAATCGTCTTAACCGCTCTTGCTCTGCCTTCCTGACCTGAAGCCGTGGCGGCCATCAGCATCAAGGGCACAGAGCGTCAGTGTCTGTGCTGGGTGCCCATCAGTCGCACATATATGTGAGGAAAGCATCATAACGATATGGCCAGCACAATACTGCAACCTTTAACAGGGCAGCCATGGCATAGGAAGCAGCACACACCATGCGATACATATGGAAGTCACCACTGCCTGCGCCAGCACTACTGCTTGATGTGTTGTACACACGCGTGGGTACTAACTCATTGATGACTTTCAACTTCTCCTCCAACTTTTGTGCCTGCGCCCATCATGCAATGCACAAGAAGGGGATGGCGCATGGCCCACTATGTATAGAACAATCATGCAGCTGCACGCATCCGACCATGAGCATGACATCATGCATGGTGTTTGGCCATGGCGAGCATCGGGTGCAGCAGGCATGGGAATGTACTCCCTCAGCATGGTGCCCTTCTTGTAGCACACACCTCCTGAATGCGCTTCTCTTGCTCTGCCTGCTGCTGTTCTGGCGTCTTGCTTGAGACAATCGTTAGCTGGTTTTGAACCGCGAAGGGGATGAGCTCCCCCATTCCTTGCTATTGCTCCAAAATTGACAAAGGTGCAGGATAGAGCAAAATCTAGAAGGGGTTAAGATCAGTGCAGAACAATTGCAGCAGGCTGTCGTGCCAGGATCTCGAGTTGCTACCAACAATAAAACAGAAGTGATGCAGTTGCTGAAACCCACACGGTTCTCCAACGAACTGTGACCATTGGGTTTGGGATTGTGAGATCGAAACAAATGCAGCAATCGCTGGAGAGGGATACAAATAGATAGGTTGCGCTAATTAGGTTGTGGAAGGCGGGTGCTTATTTGTGCTTAATTGTGCATGTGCTGCTAGCAGTGCATCATGTGCAAACAAGGCACATTTCATGACAGGCATGGCTGATAAATAGGGCTGCTGTGCCCTGGCCTGAGGATGCAGGCACAAAATGCTGTCGTGGTGAGAAGCTTGGGCAGTGTGCCATGCACCATGCGTGCCGCAACTGCTAAGACTGCAATGGCACAGCAGCTACTGCTCCGGGCTCGTTGCACATGCTTAGCTTGCTCATGCTGTGATCGTGGACCCACATGTTTGTGCAGAGGGAGGACTGTATTGCCAACTACTGGCACCTAGTACGTTGCGCTTTATCATGTGGCTTGCACAATGACATGTCACCGATGGCAGCAGCGAGCAGATGCTTTACTGCCTGTGCAGCGCCCATGTCGCTTGCCTGCTATGCGGGCCTTTGCTCTAAGTCAAGCACCGTATATCACATGAGCTGCTGCTTGAGAGTGTCTTGCCCTGGCTGACTGCAGGGCAATGATCAGCAACTGTTGGATGGCGTGCTCAAGCTCAAGCCAGGAGATGGCATCGTTGTTTCAGTGGAAGGGGGCCATGGCTCAAACCTTGCAACTGCCTCGCCCACCAGCACATGCAACGCAACTGCTGATAAAAAGGGTACGCGGCTATCACTTTACCCCCCGCATGTTCATCAGACTTCTGTCCGTAGGAGTGTAATGTAGCATGTGTAAGCGTGATGTAGCAGGAGTAAACGTTACTTTTGCCTGCTGCTGCTACTCTTCCATGTCAGGCCTCTAGCTGCCGGTACAGGAATTTACAATGTGCACGGCATGTCATGCATAAACGCGTGTACAACAGGTCGCATATGATGATTCGTGCGTGGCAATAGATGCCGTGCACATGTGACATTGCACGCAGGTGGGCGCAGGGGCAAGCGGGCTGCCGCAGCAGGCGATGGGGCCACAGTTCCAGCCACAACAGACACTGGGGGCACCAGCCTGGCAGTGGCTGGTGAGGAGGGAGGGGAGCAGGGGGAGGAGGATGAGGAGGGGGAGTGGCTGGGGATCGTGATCATGGTGAACAAAACAATGCAGGGCAAGGTGGTGGGGGGGGCGCAGCTGCGTGTGTGGTGGTGCTACCGCTTCCAAGACCTACCCTGTGGGACACAACACAAGGGGCAGGGGCGCAGAGGCAAGGGCAAGGGCAAGCACAGCACACGCCACAAGGGCAGCAAGCACTACAAGCACGAACAGAGCAATCAGGGTGATGAGTGTGGCATGGGTGATGAGCATCGAGCAGTGGAGCTGCCCCCAGTCGTGCCAGAGCACCCCACTCGCGTCTACCTGGGGATGGAGAGGCAGGGGGGCAAGGACGTGCCATACACGAGCACCGTCGACTACACACAGGTCAAGAGGTGCGCAGCTGCACGCAAAACAATGATAATGGCGTGCAGTCAGCGTGCCTTGGGGTACAGCCGGCCTTGGGTACATCCCTTCGCGTGCTGTGCGTGCGTTGCACCCATGTTAAATCTTCAGGGTTGACCCGTGCTTGACTGTGCTGCTTGGCGCCCCTCATGTGTTTTTGGGTTTTTGGGCGCGCAGGAGAGTGCGCATTGTGCCTCGCCCGCCCAATGCTCCACCACCAGCCGTGAATGCCAAAGGCGCACAGCCATACTGGTGCGTGCGTGCACCCATAATCATAGACTTCATTAGCATGTCAGTGATCTCGAACGCAGGCCTGCAGCCTGTGCAGCCTTGCTGTAGCTGGCTCCTTATTGCTTGTGGACATGCTGGCCATGTGGTATTCCATGATGGCCCGCTCATGTACTGCCTCCGCCATCCCACTGCTGCTACTGCCGTACCGCCCCTGCTCGCTGTTGCAGGTACGACCAGTACTACGTGGAGTGCTCCTTCTTTACATGTCAAGACCTGCATGAGGGGGTGGTGCCAGACTGCCACAAGCACGCATACACACGCGCCGTGGCGGAGTGCGCTGCACACACCGCCGCCGCGGATGCAGCAGGCAAAGCAGTACGGGGGTCACATGCTCCACCACAGGTGGTACAATACGATCACGCCCAGGCAGCAGTACGCGCAGCCGAATGGTCAGCACTGATGGCACGGCTGCTGCCAGGCGCTCCAGGCGCGCCACACCCATCCCTGGTGGATCCCTCTCACTTGCTGCCAGTGGAGCACAAGCTGTTCGCCCTGGAGTTGGCCTGTGGCTGTGGTGGCATGAGCGCTGAGCTGGCGCTCGCTGGCTGTGAAGTGAGATCTGAGTGGGCCGTGGACATGAACTCAGCCGCTGCGGGCAGCCACCTGCTGAACCACCCGCACTGCAAGGTGTGCGGCTGGAACGAGTGGGGGAGGGGTGGGGGCGTGCCATGGGCCGCCTGGGGTTCTGTGCTGCGCGGGGTGCGTGGGCCGTGCCGGACTCATGCCAGGCAAGGCTGAGGCTTGGGCGCCTGAGTTGGCATGGTCCCGTAGCTAGATAGGTAGCTTGTGGTGGATGTTGGCTGTGCTGGTTGCGGCCATGGCTTACATACGTCTACACAGGAGCTTGCAATTGTTTGGAGCCTGGGTTGTGTCGCCCATTTACAGTGCCAGCGTGGTTTTCGTTGTGGGATGCTCAGCTTACGGCCAAGCTACGGTAAACTGTGGAGCCACCTGTGCCTGTACAGGTGCACAACCTGTCCATGGATTGCTTCCGCCTGAAGCTGCTCAAGTACATGGAGCTGGGTGAGCCGCAGGCCTCTGAGCCATTCTGTGCCTCCCCAGCCCTTCCACCAGTCCTCTCCTCACTAGCAGGGGCTGTGTTTAGATGTCTAGCACAGAGCACTTTTATATGATTGCGCCCACTGCCATCTGCAGTCTCTGCATGCTGCAGCTGCCAGCTGATGAACAATGTGCTGCAAAGGATTCTTAATCGTTAATGCTACTTCCTGTGCATACACTAATGTCAAGCCACACCGCCGCCGCTGCTGCAGAGCGCTGGTTGGGCACGCAGGGCGTGGACATGACTCAGAGTGTGGACGCTCAATGGGCCGAGGCGGCAGCTCGGGAAGAGCCACAAGCCGGAGGTGCTGGCGCCAATGAGGTGCAGGCGGACCAGGGGCAGGCGTCTCAAGGTCCAGTGCAGGCACAGGCGCAGAGCGCGGGCCGTGTGCATGCGCAGGTCGAGGGGCGGTCTGGTGAAAGTGGCATCCACGCCGGCCAGCGCATCAGTGGTGGAGCGGGTTCCAGCTCTTGCAGCCCTGCTTCCATGACAGCAGCAGCAGCAGCAGCAGCAGCAGCAGCAGGCCCCTCAGGCAGCTGCTACTCCCTGCGTAAAAGCGTACGCGGCATACCTGTCTGCGGGCCACAGCCGGTCAAGCGGCGCAAGCGTGAAGAGGCAGTGCAAGTTGTGGAGGGCGCGAGGGGCGGGCAGGGGGCGGGCAGTACCCTCCCAGGTCAGGAGCAGGCAGATGTCAAGTGCGTCAAGGTGCGTGCGGCCAGCAGGACGGCGCAGAAATGCATGCTAGAGGTTTTGTGCACTGCTAGGATAAACAGCATGCCTGGGTGGGTGTACGGCTGTATGCATAGGGAGCTGAATGAGCTTCAGGCTTGAACTGGGATCTGCCTGACTTGCCGCTGCCCGCTCTGTTGCCTGTTTTGCATGGCCGGGCCTCTACATCAGGCACGTGCACGCCGTCATTAGGGGCATCATGCAGTATCAGTATGCTACTGCTTTCGGCTTATTCTTCGGTTGCTGCCACCCCTGCCTCATGTCAGCACCTGCTGGTCTTCATCAAGCCCAGCCGGCTCCCGGCACTTGTGCACCCAAAGACGCAGCAGCTGTTGCGCGACCTGGAGCGGGACGATGTCGAGTTTTGGTACCACGTGGAGTGGGAGCCGTACCATGACACAGAAACGTGGGTGTGTCATTGTGTGATCATGTGTGGTGTGACTTGGGAAGGAAGTCGCAGTGGTTCTGAGTCACGCATGGCATGAAGTGTGACTTGGGGACGTGTGAAGGCACGGCACCATGAGCAGTGCAGGCCCTCTGTACATTGAAGACGAGACGAGATGATGGTGATCAAGCAAAGGCTGAGATAAAGACTAGAGGGGCGCGAGGACTGGAAGCACACATGACACATTACTTGCCGGGCTGTGCTGTACTGTGCTGTGTCGTGTTGTGCAGGGATGAGACGGTGGAGGGCCACGAAGCCCTACTCTTGGACACAGACCTGGAGTCGGTGCGTGTGGCCTCTGTGACCACATGCATTTCAGGGCGTGCTCAGTGTATCGCTAGCCAAGGAATACCCCACACCCTTGAATGCTTATTCGAGGTTCAGCACTGGATTTGGATCCTGCAAGTGCACCCCTTGATACTAGTCCCCTCATGCTTGGTTGTGCTGCTGTCACATGCCAGCGGGGTGCAGCGGAGTACAAGCCAAAGCTGCAATTGTGCAATCGCCACCTGCCAGTTGATGCCCTGGTGAACTTACTCTCTGATGAACAGGGTGATGTACCCTGCACTACCCGTGCGTGCACGGGTGTCACTGCCCTCGTGTGCAGCAGGTGTCTCCACCAGGGCTCAGCGCCACCGCGTGCTAGTGGCCCGTGTATGATATTCCTTCACAGAATCATGCAGCATAGCGCCATGCGCAATCCCCAGTCCCCTACAGCAACCCTATTCATCTCTGTGGCCTGCTCCAGGTTACTTCATCTCATAAAGTACCAAAATATGTATATATGATATATATATTATATATATATATGATATATGTATGATATATGTATGATATATATATATATATATATATTACCGGGCCTCGGTGGGCCCTGCCATACCGTCCCTGCTGCACGACTGACCCAGACCAGACCACCCAGAAAAGGCAGGGCTATTGGTCCACTCGCACTGAGCACGCAAGCCTTCTGAAACATAATGTGTTGTGTGATTTGCACAGACCGCCAAGTGGCTGGTGGCCCTGTTCCTGGAGCGAGAACGTGCAAACAATAGACTACCCCTGTGGACACCAGCCAGCCAGATGCTCGTGCGGGCGGGTCTTCCTTGCCAAGGGGTGCGTCATGCCAGGGCAACTTGAACATATTATAAGTAAACCCTGGTAAACCCTGCTGGCGGGAGGCAAGGTGGGTGCAGAGGTGCATGCGCGCCCTGTACAGCATCCAGCAGTGTGTGCCCGCAGTACATGTGCTGGGGTGCACGGTGGTGGTACATGTGAACATGTCAGGGTACATAATGTGCTAAGAATACGCACTATGCTGTACCACAAGGTCATGTGTTTAGTAGTGGAACGCTGTCCCTGGACCACACGTGCCTGCAGGTCAGCGCAGCCAACCGTGTGCGGCTGCGCGAGAACATCCTGCAAGACCCACTTAACCGCCTGGTCAAGGTGAGCCAGCGGCACCTTGTGCCCAACAACCCCACCTCATCTTGCGTTGTGACAGCCACAGTCGATGGGTCCAGGTCTGCACCTCACACCTGGTGCATTACCTTTGCTTGCGTGGGTTGCTCTCCACCATTTTGTATGCAAGTGTTGGGTGCCGCCCCCAATGTTGCAGCACTGTGCAGGCTGCCAGCTGGTGCTGCACAACACACCGCCCATTGTGCTATGCGTCATACCCTTAAGCATGCCCCCGCGTACACCGTGTTAGGTGTTCGACCGGACGTTGCACGTGCTGCGCGATGCGTGTGGTGGGGAGCTGCCGGCCTACCTGGTTCTGGAGAACGTGCTCAACACGCTGGACGAGGTGGGTCGACACTGGGAGCCCTTACGTGCTTGGCAGTCAGTTTGCTCAGTCTGCTGGACTGTGCCAGCGCCCATGAGCTGGGCTGAGCTGAGCAGAGCTGAGCTGAGCTGAGCTGAGCTCGGAGCTATCGCCAACAAGCTGAGAGCAGCCGTGATAGCTGCTTCCGCTGAGTCCGCTGGGCTCCTGAGCACAGGGCTTGGAGATGCATAACAAATGCATGGTGCGGGAGTCATTGCACTCTCTGGACCTCTGGGGCATGTCCCCGATGCGCGCGGCCCCTGGTCCCTGCTGGGTGGCATGCCCTACCACACGCTCTGCCGTGCGCCATGCCGCGTTACCTTACCTTGCCGTGCGGGTGTGCTGCTGTACTGCTGTACCGCAGGATGATGGCATGTGGGTGCGCTACCTGTACGCCACCCTGTCTGCCAAGCGCTACCAGCTGCGCCTCGCTGTACTGCCTGCGGGCGCATATGGTGCTCCGACCGGCCGCTCCCGTATCTACCTCCTGGCCACCGCACCGGGCCGCCAGCTGATAGCCCTGCCTGGCCCAAGCCACCAGTTGGCTGACATGCGCAGCCCTGGCGAGAGCTCATGGGTGCGCGACTGCTACATCAAGGTCAGTGAGAGGTCACGGGTTGAGGTGGAGTGTTGTGTAGGTGCAGTGTGATGGGCCAGCTGCGTCGACTGCATCGCCGTGCTCGCCCACGGCCCGACCGCAGAAGTGGACCGCAGACGTTTGGCACACACGCAGGCACTCTCTCTCTCCCTCGCTGGCCCCCATGCCTTGTGTTGATTGAAAGAAAGAACAAGTATAGCTTATACATGAATGACATGACATCGCCCCCATCCGGCCATCCCCGCTCCCGCCCATCCCCGCTTCCTCCCATCCCTAATCCCGCCCATCCCCACCCGTCATGGAACGCTGCAATGCACGACTGCAGGAGGACCATGCACCCGGACAGCAGCTGCACACACCCAACGTGCTGGCCGACCTCCTCGCTGACCTACCTGACATCAGACCCACCACCGTGGGGGGTGCAGCAGAGTACTGCCTGCAGCCCACTCGCCCCCTGTCCATGTACCTGCGTGTCCGGCGGACGGGCACGCTCAGGAGAGAGGGGCTGCCTCGGGGGCCACACCACCATGAGGGCGCAGCTGCACCAGGTGCAAGCAGCGGGGCCGGCGCAGCAGGCATGGCAGGCGCGTACGGGGCTGCAGCGGGTGCGGATGCGGATGTGGAAGTGGGATGCGGCACCGCAGGTGCGGGTGGCGCAGCATCAACAGCTGCCACGCATGGGTCTGGCGGAGGTCCAGATGCAGGGGAAGCGGGCGGCTCACAGGAAGTGCTGTGGGCCCAGCTGCTGAACGCGGTGACAGAGGCTGAGTGGGCGGCGGCTGTTCTTGAGCTGGCGGCGATCATACCTTGTGGCTTGGTGAGTGAATAAAGTGAAACCAGGTGACTCGTGCCTCGGTCCTGCGTGGATGGTGCACTATTCTTGTGATGCCGGCCCAGCCTAGTGCCTTAACCAATCAGGCCTTCTCTCAAAAACAAAAACGGGGAAGTGCGCCCCCCTGGCCACATGCCCATATCGCACACGCGCAGGAGGACGTAGGCCGGACACACAGCCTAACGTGGGAGCAGAACCCAGATGCTGAGGATCCTCGACACGCACGTGATGCTCTGTGGCCAGCCGCCAGCAAGCTGCGGGAGGCCGCTGCCGCTGGGCGGCGTGTAGCGGACGCATATGTTCCGGGCAGTACGGCCGGTCGTGGGCACCGCATTCACCAGGTGAGAGAGGGGCTGGGCTGTGGGACGCAGGGGTCTGGGGATCTTAGGACTTGCGTCAGGGGTCATTGTTTGCCGGTTGGCGTGCGGGTCACCTTGAGCAGCCCGAATTGAGAGCCAGGGCTATTGTAACTATCGGCATGATACAGGTGTGCATGCCTTGAGACCCCTTACCTGTGGTACAGCCAGCCAAAGGCCTGCCGCAACATGTGCGCACCTCAATGTTGGTGCTTTTCAGCACAAGATTGAAGGACGACCACACCTCACCCCAGCCTCACAACTGCAAAACACAGTATCTGACCGCCAGCATGTGTGTCACCTGAGTGGCCAACATTTGTGTGACGGCAACACACCTGAAGTGAGCAGCAGGCCCACAGGCACTGGCATGCAGATAGACTCATCCGTGCAAAACACCAAGGTTAAATATAGAGACAACTCGTGCTCGTACCCACAACTCACAAGCACGTCTTGCATATGTTACATCAATACATGTGAGGGCAGGATGCGTACCTGGAGCGGCTGCTGGAAGAACCAGACGATGCGGGCTGGGCTCAAGTTGCCCGCGACACAGCCGACAGGCAGCGGGTGTACTACGAGGGCGTGGGACGTACGGTGCGGCATGCTGGGCTGTGCCTGCCTCTGGCTGCAGCTCAGCTCCGTATCCACAGTACAGTAGTGCAACAATGACACGCGCTGATTCAACCGTGCGTGTCATGCTGCCCTGCTGCTTTGCGTATGATCAGAGGTGTGGCCGTTAGTGAGCTGTCAGGGCCGTGTCATCGACTGTGCACGTCCTGCGCATTGCTCACTTTCACGACCCTGTGATCATCCACTTTGCCCACCCACAGCTGGTGGAGGAGGCCAAGCGGCTGCTGCAGCACCACGCTCATGTGCTCGCCGCCTACCAGGCCTCCCAGCCTCCTGCTGCTGCCCCAGCACCAGCACCAGCACCAGCACCAGCACCTGCAGCAGCAACAGCACCTGCAGCAGCTGCACCCGCTGCTGCAGCTCCACAGCCCGCCTCGGTTGTGCTGTCCGGAGCTGTGCCCACAGTTGCTGCTGCACCGCGGTCAGTGCGTGCATCCCCACACCTTCATCGGCCGCCTGCCCTGCCGCAAGTGCTGCGCACCTCGCCATGTGCACCACCAAGGAGCAGCCACACAGCCACTGGGGGCACAGTAGCTGGAGCTGGGGCAGATGCACTCGCAGTGGGAGCCAGCTCTTTGCAGGCCCAGGACATGAGGGGCTCGGGGCCACAGCAGACGGGGGTGCTGCCATACAGCACACAGCAGCAGCTATTGCCTGCAGCCGCTGCTGCCAGCTCTGGTGGTGCACTCTCAGGGGCCAGTGTCCAAGGCCTGAGCCTGTCGTCACCTCAAACAAGCTCAGCCCTGGAGGGTAAGGAAAATGGAGCACCCACACGTGGCGGCCACAGCCCGGCACCTGGCGAGTTGGGTGCAGCAGATGGTGGCAGCCATGCAGCAGAGGCTGCGCTTGAGGCTGAACGTGCGGCAGAGGCAGCAGGGGCTCCTAGCCAGCATCAGCAAGGCACGCGTGTGGCTGCAGCACATGCACACCTGGACGCCCTTGAGCGCCAGCCCGCACAGCCGCTGACATTCACGCATGGGCCGCTGGTCAACCATGCGGTGCGGCTGCTGCGTGCAGAGACGATGTCTCGCCAAGCCCTGGTGCCCCCTCAACCTCCTGCGCACACACTCGGCACATGGGAGGCGGCACAGCTGGACCAGAGCCGGCACTACAACTGGTCAGACTTGCCTGGAGTGCAGTGCGTCAAGTCAGAGGCAGGGCACCAGCAGCAGTTCATGGTGCACCCTCGGCCCTTGCCCTCCGGTGTGCTCATGCACCTGCCATACTTCTCACGCCCTTCAAGCAAGGGCAAGGCGCTGCAGCGGCTGCGGCACACCGCAGTACTCAAAACCGTGACCGGATGGTGTGACCCTGAGAGTGCCGAGCTCACTCACCCCACTCGGCCGTCCATGATCAGCGTGCGTGAGGCAGCACGCTCCCAGGCCTTTGACGACACCTTTGCATTTGCTAGCGTGCCTGATGCACTGCTCAGTGTGCCGCTGGCACACGGCGGGTGGCAGGTGAACGCAAAGACCCATGAGGAGGACCCGGATGACTGGCGGCACTACAAGGAGTGGCCCATGCAGGCACTTGACCTGCCGCTGCTCCTGGAGCGTGCAGCTGAGAAGCTGGGTACCAATTTGGACGGTGTAGGCCCCACACTCGCAGCTGCGCTTGGACAGAAGACAGGTGGGACGCGTGCCAGTGGTGATGGACAAGTGGCCCCTGATTCCAGCCAGGGTGCTGTGCGCAGTGCGGGCGCAGGTGCAGCGCGTAGGGGGCCGTTTGCCACAGCAGTGGCTACAGCTACAGGGGCAGTGGCCAGGCCTGAGCCACCGTCACGTGGGGGTGGGGGGGCGGCCGCTCGTGCGTCACCGCCTGGCAGCATTCTGCACAAGCGCAAGCAGCGCAAGCCTGCACGGGCCACCAACCCGAGCTGTACCGGCGTGCCGCTCGAGGATGTTAGGGGGAGGGATGAGGCGGGGGTGCAGGCCGCACCTGTTGGCAGTGTGCGCTCAGCACAGGATCCGGCGGGATCAGGGAGTGCGATGCGGGTGGGCCGTACACCAAGCCACAGTCGAGCCGGTACCGCACCGTCACCCACAAGTGTGGGTGTGTGCGCTGGTGAAGAGGCGGATATGCCTTGGTACGAGGCGCGCAGGGCGCCAGCCCACCTGCAGGCGTGGAAGCGGCTCAAGGCTGCGCGGCAGCAGCTGGACAAGCACGCTCAGGAGCTGCACCAAATGGTCGGCAACGCGGTGTCACCGCCCATTGCTCGCGCGCTCACTCGTGTCGTGGCGCTCGCCGCTGCGGGCCGTGCACCCCCCAGCGAGCTGCTCGTGACCAAGGAGGTGATTGACTGGGACTGGGTGCGTGTGTACGCAGAGGCGCATGACAAGGGGTATCAGCCCTTCCTGGTGCAGCTGGAGCAGCGCAAAGCTTCTCATGCAGCCGCTGCCATAGCCGAGCGCAGCACGCACGCCCCGTCCACGAGCATGACAAACCCGGTACCTCAGATGCCCGGTGGCAGCAGTGGCAGCATGGTGTCACCCCTTGCACGCCGGGCGCTTCCCTTGCCCAGGCCTGGGCCGTCATCGACCCCCATGTCAGCGTCCCTCATGTCCCCAGCAGCGGTGAGCGCTCTGAAGCGTGGGGGGCTGCCAACAAAGCCCAGCGGCCCTCAGGCCCCACCACCCGCAGGGCCACCAAGCAGCAGCCCCCGCATGGCGCAGCAGCTGTTTGGTACGCAGTCGCAGCATGCAGGCGCGCTGCCACAGGTGGTGCAGCTGGGGGCTACAATGAAGGCACCTGCAGCTGCAGGCCACAAGCGCCAGCAAGCCACGCCCATCGAACACTCTGGCAGAGGCAGCAAGCGTGCGCGGGAGGGAGATGAGGGCGGTGAGGGTGTGCAACACTCGGCAAGGTCATTGCTCCACAGGCGTGAGGCAGTGGCGGGCGCTGCAAGGGTGCCACCCAGCGTGCAGGGCCTGTTCGGGCAGGCAGTACACCATGCCACTGGCGCGGAGGGTATGTACTGCCTGGATGACGTGGAACTCGTGTCGGGAGAGAGTGACCAAGAGGGAGAGGGCGACTGGGAGGAGAGTGAGGGCTGTTGAGCGTACGTGTGGAAGAGTGATGGGCAGTCTGCGCACAGTGATCAACCATCAGAACCAGGATGAGCATCCACAGCTTGCACGGCGCACAGATGCGAAGAATGGAACACATCCACTGGTAGCAACGAATTGACTGCAGTGTCGCAAGTAGCAAAGGTGTTCATGGAGTACGGCGAGTAGTGGATGCAGCATGCATGTGTGATACCACTGCAGGCGTGAGACTAGTCAAGCGGATAGATGGCCGAGGCAGCAACGTGGCCTTGGTAGGACATGCTTCTGTGCCTGTGGCACTGGCTAAGGTGGCACAGTGCGCACACGCATGCGGTGAACATGGACAGCATCTCATGAGGCAGCGGGGCGCTGGAGCATGCAAGAATGCTGCTGGTCTGCTTGTGCTTGCGATGCCTGCAGCAGGAGTTGTCCTCGGCTGTGACATGCTAAGAAGCATGCGTTAAGAAGCAGAGCGACAGTTATGCACTGACCGTGCAACATTTGTTGTACAACTCACGAAATGAGCTCAGCTTGGTCACAAGGTCAAGTTTCCCATTAAAGGTTTATCATACAATCATTGCGCTCGTGTCTTCCAACTGGCCAACAACCCACAGGTCAGGCCCCTGCGGCAATCTATTGGTGGCCACACCACCAGCACCCTTGTACTGCTTGAGATACAACATGGACAAGTCTGGCCGGCCTCCTTACAATCCCTACACACATGTAGCACACGCCCAGCTATCATTCTGTCAAAGTATGCTGTGTTCAGCACCAGCTGCCGCGCTGCCTGCCCAATCAGGTCCCTTGAACCCCTCGTGCTGTGGCCTATTGGTTGCATGAATCCACGTGATTCACCACCATAATCAATGTGCAGGAAGTCTGGCACAGACAGGTAGTAGCACTCGGCACGCAGCTGGGTGTGAGGCTGTGCATTGGATGATCCAATGAGTGCGGTCCCGCCACGCCACGCCCCCACAGCTGTGGCTGAAAGGACTGCTTGGCGCATCATGCTCGCAACCATACGTTGAGCTGTCTGCTTTCTGGAGTGGGCCGCTGGGATGGTGCAGACATCCACACAGCACACGCATCTTGCCATGGCATGCGTACTCCATGTATGGCTTGTGTGAGCATATGATCAAGACCGTTGTTACGAGCCATCACCTATTTTCAGTGCCTAGAACGCGGTGCCCATGAGAATGCCTCAAACCTCTTCACGACCACAGGCCAGTTTTTAAACCTCGCCAGGTCCTAGGCACAACCAAGATGGTGAGCAAAAAAGAGCAAGCTGCCGTGGAGATGGAGCAGAAGCAGAAAGAGCGAAAGGAGCTGAAGAAAAGCATCGCAGAGCAGGACAAGCGCATCGCGGACATATCGGCGCAGCTGGACCAGCTCAATGACCAGAAGCATGCGCTGTTCCTAAGGCTGAAGCAGGTCTGTAGACTCTGTACATGTGACCATGCTTGGAGTCCATGCATTGACAGTCCATGCATGGGCATGGGCATGGCATTTGCTGCTGGCACCATGCACCCAGCTTACTCCAACCAGCCATGCTCTGCTTTACTCTGCTGCTGACTGATCATTACCTGCTGTGTGCGTTGCATGCCTGCAGGCCATCGCAATTGAAGACTCAGTCAAACGGCAGAACTCCCTGCTGGCCCACCCGCTGATGGGTGTATCTTCCATCCAGACAGCCCCACGCCCCCTTGGCGCAGTCCCACTCATGTCCCCCACAGCCTCCCAGCAGCTGGGTGATGCATCCCCACCTCAGCCATTATCATCCCCCTACCCATTCGCGGCCTTTCCTGGTGCATTCCAGCCATTTGGGGCATTCCCTGGGGCATTCCCCCTGTCTCCCGCAGCAGCGGGCGCACCCGTGGTAGCACGACCAGCAGGGTCAACCCCCCAACAGCACCCCTCAGGCCCAAGACTCAGTTCAGGTACACATGCACCTCTTCAAGCGACAACAACCACAGAGCAGGGTGCAGCATGGCTGGGGCCCTATAGCAATGCACGCGGTGGGCCCCCAGCAGGAGGTGGTGTGGGGTATGGCACTGGGGCGGAACAGCAGCAGGTGCCAGGTGGCATGGGGCGGGTGGGGTCATCAGCACCACCAGCTCCTGTGCCAGGTTCAGGGCAAGGGCCTGATGCAGAGCCATGGGGTGCACGCAGGACGAGCACTGCCCAAGCCGAGCTCCTGTCCAGTGCAAAGGCATCAGAGGCAGAAGGCAGTGAGGAGGGGGAGTTTGTGGAGGAAGGCGAGGTGGGGCCTGTGGAGGCATCCTCCCTGCCTCCTGGGGCTAGTACAGGGGCAGCTGTTTTGGGTGGGAGTGGAGGCCACAAGCTACCGCCGCATTTGCAGTCGCATGGGGGCCCATCTGGCAGCCCACGGGACCGTGAGAGGGAGCGTGATGAAGGAGAGCGTGAAGGGGAGCGTGAGCGTGAACGAGTGGGGTCGCGCATGGGCTTTGGCAGCGGGTTTGGTGGTGGCAGTGGCGGCATGGGTGGAGGGGGGCAGGGCCTGCCACCGCATCTGGGAGGCCGGGGGCAACAGCACTCTGGCTTCCAGCACCGAGGGGCGCACGCAAGCCATGTGCCTGGGCACCGGCCATTGGGTATGCAACATCCACGTGGGGGGGGCATGGCTGGCCGGGGTGGTTCAGGCGGGTGGCAGAACCGAGGCGGGGCGCAGGGCGGGTGGATGCACCGCTGAGGACCTGCAATACCTCCTTCCATACAGTCCACTTGAGATGGGCAGACAAGGCCTGCAGCTGCAGGTGTGGCATGTGGCAGTGCATTCGTGAGAGTGATGGTGTGCATGTGGGGAAGAATGTGATCTGCGCATTTTCATCATGGCATTTCATGCATCAACCCAAAAGTTGTAATTAGCAACTCCTTACCGGCTTTCAGGGGCTTGGCATCAGGTGCCGTCGCACCGCCGTCGGCTCCATCAACCGTCGGCCTGGCCCTATGGCGAAGCCCAATGGGGCTCCTAAGGCCAAGCCGGCGCCTCAGCTTAGCGGACCCACCACCAAACTAGTCACGGCCAAGACCCGTAGAGGCCGGAGAATTCTAGAAAGCCGCGCACCTAAGGCGGTGAGTAGGATTGACAGCGGCGAGGCATTGGTGCTGTGGCAGTAGAACTCGCGTGATGATGGCGGTGGCTGCATGTGGGCCTGTTCCATGCCGCATGAGCATGGCATGGATGGCACAGTCTTTGTGAGGGCTACACGCGGGCGGGCGCGCTGATGATTGAGCTCAAACATTTCTGACACCTCTTGTGCGAGGGCCCCCTACGGCCCGCTGAACGCAATTATGCTACCTGGACTGAGCGCCCACCTCAATCGCACCAGCATACCACACCAGCCGCCGCTTACATGCCATGCTGGCTGCACAGCACTACACCAGCTGCATGCCGCACACTTGCATGCACCACTGCACGATCATTCCCTGCATTGCGCCACCCCCATGCATGCGATGCAGGAGCCTGCTCGCACCACCAGCCCCTGTGATCTCCTTTGATGGCATGCCACTTGCCTTTTTGCCCCATGCCATGCATATATGCCTGCGCCCTTGCCTGCTTGCCTCTTGGCCTGACCCCTGCCTTTCCTTGCCCACCTGCCTTGCAACACAAGATCGAGGATGCAAAGCGCGCCCTCATCTTACATGGCAACAAAGTCAGTCAGCTGCTTAAGGACCTACTGGTGGACATCTACAAGCTTAAGCGGGTGCGTGGGTGGCACCACAGCTGCCGCCTCTGTCTCTCTTAAGCCAAAGGGACCACACCTTCCCCCATCCTTTTTCTGGGAGGACCGCAGTGCCTTGTGTCTTGTGGTCGTTGCCTGCCCTCCCCCGACACCTCTTGCATCCTCCCCCACCAGCTGAGAACAGTACCATCTGTGCATAGAGGCAGCTGCGTCTGGCTTGCAGCATCTGTGCCCCTGGGCCTCATCTGCCCCTCCCACCCTCTGCACTCCTTACAGATGGAGGCTGTCAAGTACTCACGACAGAACGAGGACTGCCGGCCGTTCGAAGTGGGCGGCGAGACACGGCTTGAGTTTTACGCGCAGCGCTCCGACTGCGGTTTCTTCCTGCTCGGCTCACACACCAAGAAGCGCCCCCACAACCTCGTGCTTGGCCGCTTCTACGACGGCCGGCTGTTTGATGCACTGGAGCTAGGCGTGGAGGACTACAAGAGCATCCAGAGCTTTGGAGCAGCGGGCACGGGCGCAGGGCTTGGCAATAAGGTGTGGCCGCGCACTGAACTGGGAGCTGGGTTCCTCTGGGAGTGGTGCTGTGCTGTGCTTTTGGAGCTGCAGTGGGCAGCTGTGAAAGCTGAGCCTGGCAGCCGTGTCACACCCATGCCGGCTTGCAGGGTTGGTGGCATGGTTGCCTTGCGCGCTGGCTGCTGCTCCTTCACTCGGCTG
>BDCZ01000024.1:64937-153921 GCA_001662365.1 Chlamydomonas applanata | reverse complement strand
GGCCCCCCCCCCCCCCCCTGTCCGCTGCCCGCAGCCCTGCATCCTGTTTGTGGGCGAGAAGTTTGACAGCGTGCCTGCGCTCAAGATGGCACGCTCCATGCTGCTGGACCTTTTCCGCGGCGAGCAGGTGATTAGACTTCTTACAGCATTTGTTGACATATTTGACCTGTTGCAGTAACTGACCTGTTGCAGTGGAAGAGGCGCCGCAACGGCCTGATCACCTTTCTAAGCAGCTTCCTCTAAAACTTCACGTATGCCTCATGTACCCCTTGCCCTTGACACGCAGGTGAGCAGCATCAACTTGGCGGGTGTGGATCGCGTGATTGTGGCGTACGCGCTGGAGGACACCCGCGTCCTGCTCAGGCAGTACGTCATCAAGTTCAAAAAGAGTGGCACCAAGACACCGCGGGTGGAGCTGGCGGAGATGGGGCCCCGGCTAGGGTTTGCGGTGCGCCGCCACCGCACGCCTGCACCCGATGTTGAGAAGGAGGCGATGAAGGTGGCACAAGTCGGCAAGAAGAAGGTGTGTGGCCGTTACTACAACGCAGGTCTAGGGTCCAGGGTGCAGTTCTAGAGTGAAAAGGGTCCAGGGTTGAAACGTGCAGGTTGCAGGTGCAGGGTTTGGAGTTTGGTGCTCGGACGGTCAGGGTTCAGGGCCCAAACGTTCAGGGTGTGATGATGCCCAGAGCTCACGGTGGCAGTGGCATGGCTGTGGTCACAGCAGCGGCTGCCACGTGTTCTGCAGTGCGCTTGCACAATGCTTGGCAATGGCTCCATGACCACAGCCTTCACGTTGTTACCTGCTTTATGGTAAAGGCATACAGCATGGCACGCATGACACGATTGTGCATCCACCTGCTGCGGGCACGCTGATGATTGAGCTCAAACATTTCTGACACCTCTTGTGCGAGGGCCCCCTACGGCCCGCTGAACGCAATTATGCTACCTGGACTGAGCGCCCAACGCATGCACACTGCACCCTATGCATCGGCACATGTACATCCTGCACTGTTGTCATGCACCCTCTGTTTCCTTGCTGTCTAAGCCATGCTGGCACTGACCTCTTGCCCTCCCCCCTCCTCCTCCCTCTACTCGGCACAGGAGAAGAATGTGAGCTCAGACCTCCTGGATGGCAAGGTCGGCCGCATCTACATGCCCAAGCAGAAGGTGGACACGATTGCACTGGTCAAGCCAAAGGGCACCAAGCGTGAGCGCCGTGACGAGACGGCTGAGCGTAAGGCCAAGCGCAAGGCGGGCGGGGGCAGCGGGTCTGGCCGTGGCACGCCCTCAGCAGGCGAGGACGCGTAACAGGAGTGACGGAGCCTTGTGCCAATCGTTGCTTGCAAATCGACCGCATTCGGCCCTCAGATTTCGTGGTTGGAGGGCCACTTTTGTACTACACCCCCGTCAATGGATCTGCTCACTATTCTTTGCTGCTGCTGAGCCAGGTTGAGGGCTGGGTGTCTCGAATGAGCATAGGTGCTGGTTCAGGCCCCCTTGAAAGTCCCAATCCGCAATCGTCCACAGCACCCCACACTGCAGGATGTACAGCCGTACGTTACCGTACTTGATGGCTAGTGCTGTCCAGGCACATGCACCCTGGTTAACAACTGACGTTTGTTTTGCCGTCCCTTGGGACCTTTGTTTGAGACATAAGGAAAGGAGAGACATGAAGTGTTACAGTGATGCAGGTGCATCATGCATCAGAACTCCAGGCCTTTGGCAGCTTTTGTGTAAGCTGCTGGCTCCATGCCCTTGACCCCTGCCGCATTCTTACCACCTGCGGCACCGCCCTGCTGGGCCCCTGCCTTGACTGCTGCAGCCATCACTTCCTTTTGCTTCTCCTCAGCATCAGGGTCAATCTCCACTGGTGTGATGCCCAGCCGCTTGCGCTTGTACCGCACGACGTACAGCTGGCTGTCTGGCAGCCGAGGGCCCAGCATGCCAGCCGCAGGTAGCTTGCGCAGGCTGAGCAGGGCGGCGGCACTGTAGTGTGCACATACACAGCGAACATACAAATATTAGGAATATACACCAAGCACAGAACATCATTCTTTGACACTCGTACGTGGAACATGAACAGCATCAACTCAGTGAAAGCACATGCCAACTGGCTATTGGGTATTTACTGCGACATGAGGTGTACCAGCTGTGCGCCCCATGACCAGCGATGCATGCGTCACGCGCGGGCCCCAGATGTACAACTCCATGCGTCCATGCAGACGTATGGCGGCCGCCTGGCACATACCCAGGGTACAATAAAGGATACCATACGATAGTAAGAGGTCAGGACGCACCTCGCGCTGTCGGGCAGCAGGCGGTACACATCCGATGCGCTGGTGAGAGTGCCCAGCTCCAGCACAGCATCCCCAAGGTGCATCAGCCGCTGGCGCCACGAGGGCGGCAGCACATCTGCACGCATGCACGTTGCCCAGCATGGTATATGATTCACAGGTATGTGATTTCGTCCCTTGGCTCCACGCTAGGATCCAAGCTGCAATCATGTTGAACATCTGAGGCGTACCATGCGTCAGCACATGGCCCAGTCCAGCATGTGGAAAGTATGCAGTGGACATGACGGAAGCAGGGTTGGACGACAGCACAATGCAGTTGAGGAAGCATGAACACCAGGCAAGGATAGCAGCGTGGAGCGTCCGTCACCTCGTGCCCTGTTCGGTAGCCTCACCTGCTTGCACTGTCACCATCGCCACACAGCGCGTGTCCTGCAGCACAGCACGCAGCTGGAGCAGCGCCTGCGCCGCAGCCTGCCACGCACACGCCTCGTTGCCAGGCTCACCCCCCTCGCCCTCCACGCCCCAGGCTGGCTCACACAGCGACTGCACCACCAGCCGCCCTACACTGTCTGGCCCCCGAGCAACAGGCACGGCAAAGCCTCCGACTGGTGCAGGAGGCTGGAATGTGCGTGCGAAACCGGCAGCTGATGTAATGGCTTCCCTCAATCCCTGAGGCCCTGGGAAGCATTGGAATGCCAAGCCTGACTTCTTGACTTGTTCTGGGTCCATGTTGCGGGACAGGTCGAATGTGTGGCACCACGCGCGCGCAGCGCCTGCCTCTGCCGCCTTTGATGGCTTTGGTACTGATGCTGGCCCCGGCTGTGCTTGAGATGACGACGCAGACCCCGGCCTGCTACTGCTGCTACTGCCGGAGCTACTGCTGGCTGCATGTTCCTCCTCCTCCCGTCGCTGCTGGTTCTCCTGGATGTACTTCCTGTACTGCCATGCAATACGCAGCTCCGGCTCGCTCCCATCACCCTGGGCTGCCCCTCCAGCTCCTGCCTGCTGCTTGGATGCGCTGCTGCTGGACGCATCTGCGGCACTGGATTGTGCGGGAAGGAATGCCGCAGTCCCTCCCTCTGGTTCTGAGGCGGCAAGCCACATGGTCTTCTGCACGCGCACAATCAGAGCGCGGCATGAAGCACCAAACCCACACAACACCTGATTTATACACAGTCGTACACTGATACCATGTGCTGATACAGTCCCCTCATATCACAGCGGTGCAAGGCCTAGTGCAGCGCGGGAATATGGAGAACAAGAAAGCAAGCAGGGCACTGCGCTGCGGAGGGCACACTCACATGGCTGGTTGCAACACCCTCAGCCAGAAAGTACCGCATCAGGTTCAGGTGCTGCCCAGAATGGCGGTCCTGCGCGCATACGGAGCAGGCCCATCATGTTCAACGGCTTGGCAGCATGCGCATGAGTTGCTGCATGCATGGACAGAAACCCCAAGGGCTCTGGCCAGCTGCAGACATCGTGGCCCGCAGCTCAAACTGAGAGGGCCCGCACCTCCAGCACAAGGATCAGCGAGCCAAGTGGCACGCCACCGCCCAACAGCTTGTCCATGTCCACAAGCCCCATTGAGATGAGCGTTTGGCCGTGCAGGCCAGGCCGTGTGCCAGGGTCTGTGTGTGCACATGTGGCAGGGCAACGGCATACATGCTGCTGGATGCATGCGGCATGCACGCCTGCATGGAGGACACCCACATCATGCCCTGGTGAAAATGCAGCAGTAGACACTATCACCTGCTGCAGCGGCCGCGCCCTTGCGAACGAAACTGCTCCTCATCGGGTCGTTGTGTGGGCGCAAGCAGCAAATCCACGCAGATTAATGTATAGACGCATTAGTATGCATCAAGAGCATCATCCGCACAATACTGCATTTTTTTTCTGGTGTACACTCTATCCACCCTGAGACCCAGGCAAACCCTATCTTGTCCTTGCAGCTGTCGCATATACCTTGCCCAAGCTGTTTCGTATTGTCTCAACCGTGCGTCAATCTGGAATTTCAAATTACCTGACTGTCAGCTGAAGTCACGGGCGAGCCAGCACACAGCACCATGCGTCCTCGATGCCATATGTGCTAGTGAGCTTACTTAAGACCCAGCTGTCGAGCACGCAGCTCAATAGCAAGAAGCCATGGCGGAGCTGCATGTAATTGGGCAGGTGCTCGGAGCGTCAGGCTTCGACAGCCAAAACCTGTTCTGCAAGGTGTGCAAAAATCGCGGGCTGTTGTCACAAACCCTTGGCACATGGGCATGGGTGCACCAGGCGCGTTGACCAACACGCCACCATGCGTGCCTGCCCATGCGCAGTGGGGCATTGTGTCAGGGCGCAGCTGGGAGCTTCTGGAGGGCATGGAGCAGGGGCAAACGCAGGTGGACAGTGCACCCAGCGGCGAGATGGTGGTTTGGTCACACCCACTGGATGTGCACTACTCGTGCAAGGGCCTCACAGGCTGGCCCAAGATTCACTTCCAAGTCTGGAGCCAGGATGTGCACGGGCGAAATGACATATGTGGGTGTTGAGAGTAGCACCCGGATCCACACAGCTGCACGCAGTGTGCGCATCCTGCCATCGGCCTTGTGCATTGATCTGCAGCTGGTCATAACCACAGCCACATTGGCGTCCTGTTGTGCGCAACACTCAGGTGCTGAACAGCATGGATGAAGAGTGCGCTCACAAAATGCACACCCTGATTGGGCCGCGCGCAGGCGGGTATGGGTTCTGCCACATCCCAACATCGCCTGGCATGTACCAGCTAGACTGCCCGACATGGATCCCAGAGGTGTGGCTGACCATTGACCAAGCCGCTTGGTGATATCAGCGTTTTGTGCTGTGTAGCATGTGGCTGTGCTGTGTATGCTGTCTATCTCTCTGCTATCTCTCTGCTGTCCATGCTGTGTAGCATGTAGCAGGAGCCATTATGTGTAGGGCCTGAGGATAGCTGTGGGGAGAGAATCGTGCACGTGCCTGCAGCTGCCCATGCCGGCTTTTCGCTTCCTACCTGTCACGTGCCAGCCTCACAGCCTGCCTGCTGTTGGCGCATGACGTCGGTATTGTGTGTGGTGTGGCTGCGCTGCAGGGCTCAGTGGGTGAGCGCATAGCTGACTTTTTTGTGGGTGGCAAGCCGCGGCTCAAGCTGGAGGAAGTGATCCACACGCCAGGTGAGGCAAGGCCCACGAAGCGATTGCTGCCTGGCTATTGGCTTGCCGATGGACTGTGCGCTGCTTGGCCTGATGGCATGTTTAGTGGTAGGAGTGCAGTGCACGCAAGCAGCAGCAGGGTTGGTCTGCAGGTGTACACTTACAACAGGGTGTGGCTTACTAGTGTAAAGCTTAGTGAGTGATGCTGGCGCTGACCGCTGGGGCCGTATGTGCGCTGGGTACACCAAGCTGGGTTTTCTTCATGGAATGGCTGCCCAACTGCTCATCTGCACGCAGGCGATCGCTTCCGGCTGCAGACCGACACAAGCGGCATCGTGCACCTACAGTTTGGTATCCTGATGAAGGACTTTGAGGCGCACCATGTGCACTGCTGAGCTGCAGCAGGGCAGCTTGGAGGACGGGGCAGGGACTGCAGTCATACCTCCTGATCACAGCATTCATCAAAAGCAAGTGGCCACTGACACAGGTTCAGGGAAGCAGGGAGGCTGCTGCGCCGCACACTGTTGTAGATGAGCTTTGATGCCAGGTGACCATGAACGGGGGAGAGGTAAAGCATGCTTGGGGACTGCAGTAACATGCATGATCGGGGTGTCTGCCCAGGCCATTCACCTGTAAACGTATTGCCAGGCAGCAACTGAAGGGTCCGAAACACAGCATGGGCCTGATACCGCCGACCAACCGACTTGTTACACAGGACAAACAACATGACCTGCCGCACGATAGCGGCCAGAGCCACACCTGGCATGTTGCTACTCAATAACGCCTTGCCGCAAACCCCTGCATCTTGGGTAAAACAAACACGCTCAATGATGAGTTGCAGAGAGTGGAAGAAAGAATTTGTGCAGCGCCACGCAAACGACTCGAAACCCTTCCTAGTGGTACAACCAGCCTTGGCACATGATGGTACACGCAAGTGCCCCTCAGGGGTTGCTGGCGACACAGCCAACCCACATGTTGGGTCACGGCAAAGAAACTACAAGCACAATTCATCACCTCAGCCTGTCAACAAGAACCATCACCCCACTATGCGCAGATAATGCGGATACCACTCGAGTTCGCCAGAACACCATGAGTGAAACACGAACAAGCTGTGCCATGACACGGGCAGCACTCCACGCCATTAATCATCATCTCATAATGCCCATCCAATCAAATCAAACGATCCACAGAACGTAACCCATTGCAGTCCTGCATGTCTCCCCCAGTGCTCACCGTAAGGGCCTGGGTGCAGGCCCAGCTCAAACGTCCAATAACAGTTCCCTTTGTCAAGCGAGTTCCTTGCCACGGGCACGTGTCGTGCGTGTCTTGAGTGCCTGCGCGTGCGCGCGCGTGGCTGCGCACCACCACCCCGCAGCACACGCTGGACACCCAAGAGCCAGATCCCGGCACTGTCACCCGATGGCTCAAGCGCCTAAGGCACATGTCGACCCCACGCTGCAAGGTGCTGTGCGGGCGCCTGGAAGGCCTGTACTGCCGCCTGGCTACCGCCCCGAGAAGTACATTGAGTTGGGAGGTGGCATGGGGATGAGGTCATCCAGCTCTGGATCATCCACCTCATTGTCAAGCTCATCCTGCTCCTGCTCCAGCACCTTGGACGCAACCAGGTCCTCATTGCCAAACAGGCGCTTCATGTTGAAGAAGGTGAGCTGGTTGAGGTTGCGCACGACGAGATCGGCAGCGGTGAAGTCGTACACCGGCTTGTTGCCAGTGATGACAACACACTTCATGCCAAGCTCGTGCGCACCCTCCACAGCGATGTTGGACTCGCCCACCACGACACAACGCATAGATGGCCGCTTTATCGACTGTGCGGCATAGCTGTAGTAGAACTCAACCTCGGGCGCGCCGCTGTCCTCTGCAGTGATGATCGCGTCAAAGTACTGCGTCATGTTGATGCGTTTGAGGCCCTCCTTGACACGCGCCTCTGGCAGCGCGCACGCGAGCGCGATTGGCACGTCATACCTGCACACATTATGTGTGCGCATGCCACAGCTGGTCAGCGCCGGGTTTGCACTGAACGTACAGCAGGTGCGACACTGCATCCATGCTGCGCACCCATCACCATGTCGCCATGTCAACCATGCATGATGCCCCACTCCTCAAGCATGTTCTACCCGGCCTCCTGCGGGCCCAGCTGGGCGCAGCATGCACGTCAATGTAGCAACACGCACTTGCGAAGCATTTCCAGGAATGGTCGTGCCTCGAGCATTTCCGCAGGCTGCCTTCCATTCAGAGTCTCCTCGTATACCGCCATCTTCCGTTTTGCTATTTGCCGCGCGGTGGTGGGGTTTTGCGTCCAGTTAAACACCCGGGTGACCACGACCTCGTCCCTGACACCCTTGATCCGCCTGCAGCACGCAACCAGGTCTGTAAGCGCCCGTCCACACACAAACCTGCAAGATAACTGCTCATGGCTTGCAAAGCCCTTCCACATACCTGAACAAGTGCCCAAGTGGGCGGGGGAAGCCAAACTCCTCAGCTACCGCTAGCCACGCCTTGCTGTGCGCCTCATACGTGTCCTCCACCAGCACCCTGTGCATGCAGACGGCATGCGGAAGGTGCATGAGGTGGTCCATTGAACACCATGACTTGGACCAGGCGCCTGACGAAGCAGCGACACCACGCACCCCTCATACTCCATGATGACGCCGAACCAGCCGGTCCCTTGCCGCTGGAACCGGACCAAGGGGTTGTGTAGCCCTGGCTCGTCCACTGTGCTTGCAGGCACGTCCCGCGCGCAGGCACGCAGTGTCGTGAACACAAGGACACACGGAAGTATCACGAGACGAGGAGCACATGGGGCCGTGCTCATGCTTTTGGAGATGCAGAATCAACACCCACCAGCGCTCTCAAGTGGTGGAAGCGGTAGCAACGCCTCCTCTATCTGCTCCTTAACTTGTGCTGGCACCGACGCCCCCACCAAGCTGCTTCTCGTGACTACTCGTCTCTGACGCATTTGACTGGAGCGCGGGGGCACCGAGACGCGGGGAGAGCATGAAGCCAGCCCTCCCCGCTGCTGTAGTAGCAGCCCGTGTTGCATTTGTACTCAAAACAACAACCCTAAGGTGATCACTGCAATGGGAAAGATATGTGCGTCGTGTGTGTGCCTGGGGATACTTCTGTTCACGGATATATGGAGCACGTAACGCGCGCGTCTCTCCTACACTCACAATACATCACATACTTCACACACCCGTGATGTTTGAAATTGAGAAGCTGCAGGCGCGCGTTACGTGCAATACTTCTTTGCCGCCGCCACGGCCGCTATGCTGAGCTCCTTGACAGCGCAACAGCAGGGTGGACCGCAAGGTCTACAGATGCAGCATGGGACACAAGGGGAGGGTGGTGCGCAGGAGCGCGGCAGGTGGGTCCTGCTTGCTCCTAAGGAGACTTTGGAGTGGCATGGCCAGACAGATCGCAGCTGGTGTTTGGAGCTGCATGGACGTGCCGAACATGTGCCCCTACTGAGCATGGAGGCTGTACCATGCCCAGGGGTGGCGCCCATGCTCGCCATGACTGCACGCATGTGCCCGCATTGCCGGCCCCAGGCTTGAAGGGCTGCAGCTGATCCTCAAGATTCGCAAGGAGTACGAGGCCAGGCAGAAAGAGAAGGGGCGGCGGGAAGCAGCGCGGCGTCGGGCGCAGCAGGAGGCAGCAGACGAGGATGAGGCACCGGATGCAGGGGCAGGGGGCAATGAGCTGGCAGTGGCAGGCCAAGACGGGGGCCCTAGTGGGCTGGGGCATGACGACCCTGAGCCTCAGGTTTTTGATGATTCGATCATGAAGGTGGGCAGCTGACAGCTGCAATGAATCAGATGTGGGCACATGCCTGTCTTGGGTTGGCCCATGCTGTTCTGTGCCTCACACTTGTGACCATGTGCAGGCTACCAACATGCACGCATGGCTGCCTGCCGCGCACGGCCATGGTCATGGCCCAGCTAGTGCACAGATGCGCACCACCCATGCACACGAAACGATGCTCATGATGTATCCTGTACAGGCTGTGGAGCCCGTGCCTCTGAACCTGAATGTGCTGGACCTGGACGATCTGGGGGTGGAGTCAGGCGAGGTGTGGGAAACTATGGTGTTTGCCAAACTTGGCGATTTCCGTGTCTCTTTTGGTATACGCATACAGCAGGAGTGGTATGAGTTTTGGTAGACATATGTTAAGCAGGGTGTGGAGGAGAAGTTCGTGCTGTCAGTGCCAACAGGGGGCCGGCTGCCACCTGCTTTGTTGCATTTCTTGTTCCATGTCTCCAAGCCATCGTCTTGTTCCATTTTCTTCCAGGTCATCCCACCGGCACCCAAGCAGCCAGCCAGCTGCTGCGCTATGCACACTACACCTGCTGACATCTACGCTGCATGCCCTGGACCCCACCTGCATGTGGCAAACCCACAGACTCCGTGACACAATCGATGCGCCGCCCCCGCCTCCTCCGCCCCCCTTTTTCCCTCCCCCCCCTTGCATGTTGACAAACGCCGATTGCAAATCCATCGACAAACCAGCCAACCAACCCATGGCACTTGGCTGTTGCCTAGGTGGCGCTGGCATACGGGCTGATGCTGGAGCAAGGCGCGGTGGTGGCAGCACAGGGCGGTGACAGCGATTTAGACCCCGGCCTGCTGCGCCTGCTGTTCGACACGGTGGTGCATGGCGAAGGGGCGCTGTCTGCGCTGGCGGCTGCAGAGCTGCTGGGGCACTACGAGCGGCTGGGCGCGGTGGCAGGTGCGTGCTAGTGGTACTTGTACCATAGATGTCGAAGATGTGCTGGGGTGGGGGTGGATTGGGGTGGGGGTTGGAAGCAGGGTTGACGGTTGCAGCGGATGGGCTGCGTTGGTGTTGCTTACATGTGCGTACGTGGCTGCCGTGGCGGCATAAGCGGGTCCCATGAGCTGGCTGGCACAGGGGCAGCAGTGCATGTGCAGCCACCTGACGCAGCACATCCCACACGCCGCATCACCCACAATGCAATGCTTTTAAGTCTTGTTACATTCATGCATCTGCCTGCCTGCGCACATGGCCGTGAGCGACTCAGCTTACCTGCATGTGCATGCAGAACCAAAATGGGTGCCCACCGTCGGGGACCTGTACGACGCGCTGTGTGCGCTGGGTTACCGTGGCACATACTTTGGCAGTGGCGGCAGCACTAGCAGCAGGCCAGCCAGCCGCCGCAGGAGCAGCGCAGCTGGAGCGAGCCCAGACCCAGCAGCAGCGGGTGCGGACGCGTGCGAGGGAAACCCCCGGCCAGCACAGCTGCTCAGCCTCCAGCAGCTGCTGCGCGTGCTGGCGCGGCTGTGCCAGCTGCACAAGCTGCGGCCATCGGGCATGCTGGACTTTTCACGCAGCGCGCTGGTGTGTGGTATTGGCAGCTGGCCCGTTGTGTGAAGCCATTGACCGGTCGCCTGCCCATTGCGGCATGCGCCTGGCCTCAGCCACCATGCATAGTAGCCACAAGCGCACACGCAGCGTGCCTCATCCTTGACAATTATAGCCAAGCCCATGTCCATGCATACATGCCCATGCATACGTGTGCATGCAGGTTGGGGGCACAAAGCTGCTGACAGCGCTGCTGGAGCTGCACCTATGCCGCGTGGCCACGCACGTAGTGCTCCCTGAGCTGACCGACGCAACTGGCGGGCTGATCGGCGCATGGGGCCGGCCAGGCGTGGATTGTGTTAACTATCCAGGCACTGGAGTGGATGACACGGTGTGGGAGTCCCTGGTGGCCCAGGTGGGTGGTGGTAAGAGCTTCCTGGAAGGGGAGTGGCATCCTACTTAGTACAGGGAAGCAAGGGCCGGCCGTGGCGTGCCAGCTGTGCCAGCAGCAGTGTCAAATGGTGTAGTGGCCTGTGCCCATCCAGCGCCACCTGCGTTGGGACCTGTTGCTTGATCCGTTCTCATCAAGATAGCTGCAGCAACTGTGGGTCGCAAACTGCCTGGTCCCTGCCCTTGTCATGGCCGACGGGTGGGCATGTGCCACATGCACACAGGTGGCCGGCAAGGCCCCCAAGCTGGGGCCTACAGACTTTGCACGCGGACACCTGCTTCACTGCATCTCCGGAGCCGGCCCGCGGCACGCACAGCTGCAGGGTGCTGTCGCGCTGCAGCTCATGCGCAGCATGCTGGTACGTGCTTGCGTCCGTCCGTGCGTGCGTGTCGCTGCACCTGCATCTGCCCCTGCGCATGTGCCAAGTCTGCAGCCTGTCCGATGCACCTGCCCCTTGCAAGCAGCCACGATTCAGTTTTCTTCTCAGATGTGTCATCATCCTGGCTCCCCTGACCCTGACCCTGGACCTGCCGCTGCCCTTGCTGCTGCCGCATGTGACGTTGTCCCCACACCACAGGACAAGCCAGCACCAAGCTCCAAGCGGATCCCAGGCCCTGAGGATGCGCTGCGGCTGCTGAAGGAGCTGGCACCGCGGCCGGAGCAGCTATTCAAGGTGGTGCAGGTGGGTCCCGAGAGGGGTGTGGCAGCCATGCCGGCAGGGGCATGGCTGCGTACAGTCATGCCCCCAACGATGGGGCGAGGTGCAGAGCTGGGGCAGCCCATGCAGCGGCGACTAGGTGCTGGCAAAAGGCCATAACGTGAGACGGATTGAGCGTTTCATGTTTGCTGCAAACAGTCACGTCATGGGAGTGAGCCTCAGCATCAAATAGGTTCAGGAATGGCCTACAGTGCAGCAGCGCCCTGCATGGCGTGGCACCTGCTCTGTCCAGCCGCCGCCCATCACATCACCTGTTCCCTGTGCTGACCCTGCTGCACCACGTCGTTGGATGGCTGAATGGGCTGGGTGGCAGGTCAAGGGGGAGGACAAGCCAGACTACTGGCGATTAATCAGCCTAATTGAGGCTGCACACGTCGTCGTTTGGGGCGCGACATACCATGACGGGGAGAGTGTTGGTGGGTGTGGTGGTTCATCAATACTTGATCCATTGGTCTCCTAGAGAAGAAAGACGTACTGCGCTGGCAGACGCACGCACAGCAGTTGCTCGTAGCCTGCAGCTTGCATTGCTCAAGCTGGTGCCACAACATGCCTCCTGCAGTGTGCACGGGCTGCTGCAATGACTGGCCTGCTGCAACAGCGGGAGGTGAGGCAGCTGCTGTGTACTGCCTATGTTATTCCAAACGCAACCACATGCTGTCTGGTGCTGACTTGCGTTTGTATGCCTCCTGTCCCACATGTGCACGTGCCTGTGTGCGGATCATTCCAGAGCCGTTGGGCGGCAGCAGCGCTGCCTCTCAGCCCCCAACCCCTGCTCACCAGCTGGCGTTGGAGTGGGGCCAGTTCATCAAGGGCATGGCAGGCGGGCTGCGCAGCAACAGCAACCCAACCGCCACCAAGATGCGCGCACTGCTGTCAGACATTGCCAACCTCATGGACTTTGGGGTCATGGACCGGTAGAAGGCTGCCCTGAAGCTGGGCTGCCATGACAGGCCACCTGTATCTGGGGAATCGTGAGGCTGCATGCTACGGTGTGATGATGTGATGGCCACATATAGTATAACCGTAAAATGTGTGAGTGCGGCAATTACATCTTTCCACTGTGCGTCTGGCTGGGCAGTATCCAGGAATGGTCTGCCCGTTGGCACTCATGGGGAAAGCCGTGTGATAGGGAAGGTACAGAGACATTAAACGCCAGGTGAAAGTAAGACCACTCCCCTCGCCTGTCTCCGTGACAGGTATATGTGCAGCCCGCTATGCCTGGCATGTAGTATTGCAGGTGCTTGAAGCTCTGCTGTTTGTAGCGCAACTTGCAGCCGCCCAACAGGTGGACGTCAGGTTGAACACGGTTCGATACACCCCTGATTGTGTACTGCAGCACTGTCTTGTATGTTTATATCACACCAGTCTCACCCTTGCCATCAGTCCCTTCTGGTGCAGCTGACCTCTGCTCCGCTGATGGCCCTGCCCCTGATGCAGCTAGCCGCCCTAAGCTCCGCCACTGCTCTGGTAACGCCTCCTTGCTGACGAGGCTCACGAACGCCACTGGTAATGGGCCCTCACACAGCAGTACCTGATTGCTGGACAGCCCAAACCTGTGGCCAGCTGTCAGTGCAGCCTGCGCGTGCATGCACAGCCAATGGAGATGCTCAGTGCTTGGTGCAGGGATGGGTATGCTGAGTCGGGCTTGCCAGGCAGTGGCAGCTGCATGCCGTGAAGACGCTGCGCTCCAGTACCTAGGAACTGAGGAATGGCAGGAGGGCAACGGTACTGGTGGTACACAGCCTGGCAGGTCAGGTGTGATGCGTGCGTGCAAGGGTCCATTCAAACACAAACAAGGTCCATTCAAACGCAGGCATCCCAGCCAGCAACCCCAGCACGCACTCACTGCGAGGTCCAGCTTCAGCAGCACTTGCGCCCAGCTGTTCTTGCGCATGTGATGTGGCTGTGTGGCAAAGTGGATGTGCGTGCGGCTCATGCGCCGTAGCTCCCCGCTGTCCTGCATGGCCTGCCACCTGTGCATGGCCCGGCATGAGAGGGGGGCATGTCCGCATGCGCACTGTATGCATGGATGAGGGATGCATCCGTGCAGGACATTGCCATGGCAAACAGCGAGCCAGCAGTACTGGCAGCGTCCTCCATGACATGCAGCTTCCTGGGGTTGGGACTAGAGGCATCAGTGGCGGTGGATATGGGGTGCTGCAGGGGCACTGTGCATGGCCTGATCAGCTGGACCCGCATGGCAGCTGCGCACCCTTCTTGGCTTGTAACATGCACAGCACACGGGATCGAATCTGCTGAGGTGACGTCCTCCAGCACAGGCGCCTCCAGCTGCACTGAATGTCCCTGGGCAGCCCGGATGCGAGCTGGCTGGGAGGCATCATCGATCACAAATCGTTTCTGCGACACAACCAAGCAGGATGAACGCCATTGCCAGAAATAGTACTTGAAGTAAGGCTGGCCCGCACCTTGTCGTTCGTGTCGACTACCTGCCGCACAAGCTCCTCAGTTGTGTTCAAGTGCTTTACCAGCACTGGTAGCTGCACGAATCCCTGCGGATCCAGCCCTCCTGGTGGAGGATGATGCCGCAAAACTTTGGACATTGACATACTCAGTCGCTTCAGCTGGTTCTTGTCGCTGCCTCCCTGCTGCGCCATCTTACGTTTCATGAGCATGAGCAGTGATCTCGCTGTTGTGGCTGCAGACATACTTGCAGCAACAGTGTGCAGATGCTATACACATGGTGTGGGCGAGTAACTGCAGTGATGAACCCGACCTTGCAGCAATCCAGTGCGCCTTCCGCCCGCATGCAACACCATGTACGACACTGCAGCAACGCCTTAGCACATGCACACTGGCCTGCCAGCACCACGTGCGCACACTGCGTCTCATCAGCAGCTTCAGAAAAGACATTCTTCATTCCCTCAACTGCCACTTCTGCCAAATGCGCTGAGCTGGCAATGCTGCTGGCCCCTGGCGCTCACTGCTGAGGCTGCAGCTCCAATGTTTCACTCCTATCCCTTGGGCACCACCTTGCAGTGCGCCTTGTGTGTGCGCCAGTGGTCTGTTTGGCAGCTGCGCCCGCAGTACATCACCGACTTGCACCTGGCACAGCGCAGCAGCACACCTCCGTCCTCGCCCTGCTCCGCCCCACAGCGCGCACATGCAGGCGCTGCGCTACTGGAGGAGCTGCCTGCAGCAGCCGAAGCAGCGGGTGCGCCCGCTGATGCCTGCGGCTGCCCCGGTGCCTGCCCTGCTCTGCTCTTGTTGCCCCACACCTCCTCTGCACCAGGGAAGAGCATAACGTGATGCGCACCATCCAGCTTGAATCCAAGATCAGCCAGCATCGATTGCACAACCGGTTCACTAATGTCTGCCTTGCGCGCCCCCACCTGCTTTGCATAGGCTACTGCATCAAGGTCACAGGCCCCACCTTGGCCAGCGGCAGGGGCTGCAGCTGCCATCCTCTGTGATACGCCGGTGCTGACAGTGCTCCGCTGGACCACCCCCGCCTTTGGCGCGGCAGGCTGCACCTTGCCTTGGGTGGCAGCGCCAGCAGTGCGGCTCGTGCTAGCACCAGCACTCATACTCTTGGCAGCGCTGCAACGACTGCTGATGTGCGTGGATGGCGTGGCTTCTTCTTGAGGCACGAGCGCAGCACAGTGTGTGCGGATCCTGCTGAATGCAGCAGCCAGGGGCACAGGCTCTACGCCGGGAGGTGCCTCAATGCCGGCCGCCAGGCGCGCACTGTCCTCCCCATACCCTGCAGCCTCGAACAGCTGACACAGCAACCGGCCGCGGGCATCCTCACTCCATGCGCGCAGCGCGCACCATGCGGGGCTAGCCAGCAACTGCTCCAGGGGGTCAGAGCTGGCCTGGCCTGCTGCATGCTGGCTGCTACCGGTCGGTGGGGCCGCAAGTGCTGTGGTTTCAGCAAAGCTGCTCAAGGGCGGTGACTTGTAGTTGATGGGCTGGTCCAGCGCCTGCTGCACGCGCCGCACGATGCTGGCAGCAGCGGCTGGCTTCACACCCGCTAGTGCTGTCTTCAGACTGGGCAACAGCCACTCCAAGCCATCTCCGCTCACGCCCCGCACCCAGCACGCCAGCCGTGCAACCAGCAGCTCTGGCCACGCCCACAGCAGATGCACAGTCTCCATGTCTTTGTCGTCCACATCCTTTGTCCAGTAGGCAACATGCAGCTTGCCCAGCTGTACTGCTGCGTGTGTAGCAGCGACCACATCGTCCAGGCCTGTGTGCAGCTGGTTCAGCAACTGCAGCTCCTGCAACCGCCACACATCAGACGAACTGCACAGCAAGTCTGGGCCCACCTCGTGCAACAGCGCTGCACGGCATAAGCTGCGCATATCCACAGCACCAACCTTGCTCGGCAAGAGCTCGGCAGGCGCAGGAAGCACCTGGGCAGTCCCAGCGATCAGCTGCAGCACTGCAGCCAGGCACTTCCGGTGCTCGTAGCATCCGCTTGACACGCGGTTGTACACCAATCGCATCACATAATGATGCCATGGTAGGCGCTGCTGGGTCATGACGTCTGGTGGCAGCTGCGCCCCTAGCACTTGCATGCACCCGCCTGCCAGCACAGGCAGGTGGCAGGGCTGTAGGTGCAAGAGCAGCATGGACGCAATAGGCCCTGCAAAGTAATTTGATGTAGTATCAGCGCCATGGCCCAGGCTCAGCGTCATCTGCAAGGTGCAGCCATGAAAAGTGCGGCTTGTGAATGGTAAGAGCGAGGATCCACGTGATGGAGCACCACCATTGTGGTGGCACAGTGCGACAGGCACCAGGCAATTCAGCACGTAATCCTCGCACTCACCTCATAGAGCAATTGGAGCGCGCTGTTGTGCTGCAGAGCCATCCGCCACGCAGCGCGCAGCTCCTGTGCCTGGCTGCTTGCACTGCTTGCAGCTGGGCCACTGCTGCTGCTGCCACTGCTGCTGCTGGCTGCAGTGCTGCCACTCTGAACTGCACCCTCCATCAGCTGGCACAGTGCATGGCTGATGCAGCACAAGCGGGTAAACAGTGTAATGGCCTCTGGAAAAGCAATGAGCATGGACGCTGTGCCTTCATACCAGAGGCTGACCAGCAGCTGCCACCCAGCTGCGATGTGTACTGCGGTGTCACTGACACAGTGAACCTGCGACAGTGTCTGCACCAGCCTTCCCTCCTCCCACTTGCGCCAGCTGTGCACCACCCTGCCACTGGACATACAGCTCTCCAGTGCATCAGCCAGCGGTGCCAGCACTGCACTGGTGCAGTCGACCATGCGCAGCAGCTGCTGCACATGCCCAGGCTGGTGGGGGATGTTGCCCACGGTGCGAGCATCGATGATGGACGCCTTCAGGTACCAATAGAGTGTTTGAAGCTGTGGTGTTCCCAGCCTGCCAGCCATGGGGTGCACTGTCGGAGCCGCTGGTCCCAGGGGCTGCACATGTGAGATCTTGCTGGCATGCGCCTGAAGCGTCTCCACATGATGCCACATCGTGTGGGCGTCACCCACCACCGCGCCTGCTGCCGTGTAATCGACTAATGACCTCCCCATCAGCATGTACACCAGCAGCGCGCCTTCACAGATGCACGGGTGGACCGCCTGCATCCAGCTCACCCGGCCTGCCTCAGGGACAGAGTCTTGAGAGGCAGTTGTGCCTGTCTCATAGTCCACCACGGCCTCGTGAAGCGCCAGCAGCGATGACACAACCAACTGCGTGACCACATCACCCATGTCATCAGGTGCACCCACGAAGACCGGCCCCAGGACCAGGCGTAGCCACCACGTCAATGTTCGCAGGCAGCGTGAGAGCAGCTGTGCGGATTCCAGATGCCGTGGGGCACAGGGCCCAATGCAAAGTGGGTTCTGCAATGGGAAGGTGACGCTGGCCAGCACAGAACAGCAGACCTTGCTGTACCGCAACGGGATGCCTGGGGCTGTTAACCCAATGAAGCCGAGCGACATGACCAGGTCGGCGCACATGATTTGCCCGCAAACCATATGCTCCGGTGAGGCCTGCATGCGGTACAGAGATAACAGGTGTTGTTGCAACCTGTCACATGCCACGGGATGCTTTCCCGTTGAAACTCCGATACGTTGGGGCGGACAGCCGGTTTGATCACATGCCTGCATGTATGCACAGGTGGAACAAAGGTACGCACCGGCAGCTGCAGCGCAAAAACCCAATGCCGGCGAGCGACTGAGAAACCTGGCGGTGTGATACCCTCACCAGAGTGCCACCTGATACCAACTACAATGCGCAGGTAAGCCTCCAACATATCCAGCAGGGGAGAAAACATCACCCGGCCCGGTGTTTGGTCAAACACCTGGGCACACAGGTTGCAAGCAAAGCCTGCCAACCGATACCCGAGCTGGGTATGCGCAGTGCTGGGGGCCTGTGCGCCGTGCCATTCAAGCGCCGCCTGCAGCCACCGTGCCAGCCGGGCATGCAGCGACAGCTGCGCCAGGAACAGCCACGTGACATCTTGCGACACGCTGACTCGCGCGCTGCCGCCTGCGCCCTTCGGCTTGCTGCTGACACCCTTGCTCGTGCTGGTGCTGGTGCTGGGCCCGGCTGCATCACCCGCTGCACCCTGTTCCAGAATGACGAACGGCACCAGCTGCGCCCATGCAGCAGCTGTGGGCTTACAGCATGCGCACAGAACCCCCGACGGTGCCTGTGTGCTATGTGGCGGCATGATGCGCTGTACCATCCAGCACAGCTCCTGTACCAGCTGAGCACCCAGCAGCCCATCTGCCAGCCCCAGAACACGTGCCGATGGCTCCGCACTGACAGCTGACGGCAGCAGAGTCACCAGGCAGCGCATGCTCAGCACGACACGCGCAGCAGCCAGGTACTCCCATGGGCCAGCTGCCTGGCTCATGCCAAGAAGACGGCAGCAGCCAGCAAGCTGCAGCAGGAGCATGGGCGTGGCACATAAACACAGTGCTGGAACATCATGATGTGTGCATAGCTGCATGAAGCTCCATGTGCATGACGTTCATCGCCCTCAACCTCCGCATGGTCAAGACGATGTAGTTGCTGCCAGCTTGCGCACCTGCTTGGTTATCTGCAGGATGTTTGCATCGGTTGGACCAGCGGTACTAGGGCTGCGCAGCGCATCTGCAAGCTGACGAACATTTGCATTCGTTGTGCTGATCCGCTGCTCGATGCGCTGCTGCCGAGCAGCAGGGCTACTCATCGTGCAGAACTGATCGGTTTATCGTAGTAAGAGCAACAGTGTGCTATGCTGTCCCCACGTGTTCTTTGAATAGCAGGCAAATGATCTCATGTCCTGAATGGCACATCGTGCGAAACATTACGTTGCATAACGCACTGTCACTTCAGTGTCAGAATCTGGCTTCATCGCTTGTGGGTCATCAAGAGAGGGAGCGTGTTTGTGTGTGTAACCAGTGCTGGTGGGTCTGCCGCTGCTGCGAGCGCTTTCCGCTGCCATGTGGCGCTGGCGCCTGGGGTGCGCAGCTCATGCTGTTCCTGAGCTCGCTGCGCAGTCAGTTGGCTGGTCCAGCGCCTGCTGCACGCGTCGCACGATGCTGGCAGCAGCGGCCGGCTTCACACCCGCTAGTGCTGTCTTCAGACTGGGCGAGAGCCACTCCAAGCCATCTCCGCTCACGCCCCGCACCCGGCACGCCGGCCGCGCAACAAGCAGCTCTGGCCACGCCCACAACAGATGCACAGTCTCCGTCCTTCTGTCTGCCTTTGTAGCAGCGACCACATCGTCCAGGCTTGTGTGCAGCTGGTGCAGCAACTGCAGCTCCTGAAACCACCACACAGACGCTAAACTGCACAGCAGTCTGGGCCCACCTTGTGCGACAGTGCCGCACGGCATAAGCTGCACATGTCCACAACACCAGCCTCGCCCAGGGCGCTCTTGGCGGGCATTGGAAAGGCCTTGAAGACAGCATAGCACGCATTTACGTTCACATCCACATGCTGCATTTGCACAGGTTTTGCATAGACCCGTGAATGTGGCACCTGCCATATGGTTGTGCTGCGGTGCATACGTTTCCTTGCACAGCCCATTGCCTGCAACGAGGAAGCCTGCTGCTACAGGGAGCATCATGTGCTCATCCACAAAGCTGTGTATTGCATGTGCTGGGCAGGCCAGCAGCGCTTCGTGTTCCCGGCAGCTGAAATGCTACGCCGATCCCTGCAGGGATACAAACCCAGGCGCCCCGCTCCCCTGCTTTGCCCACGCTGTGCTTCAACGGCTGCTCTGCAGCCCGGTGCAGACATGCAGCTCACGCCTTGCTCTGCAACTGGGCCGACAAGTCAGCGTGCTCCCGCATCAGCCCCTTGTACCGCTCCTGCAGCGCCGCTTCGCGCTCCTTCTGTGCAGCCACCAGCTCCATCATCGCCTCGATGCGCTCAGGCGCGGCACGCTGCTCACGCTCATGCAGCGCCTGCAGCGGGGAATAACCATTGCATACAGTACGTCAGGTACAAGGCAGGGAGGTGAAGCCAGGGTGGCGCCATGTCCACAGTGTCAGGCACCAGGTGCGGCCCAGCGTCTGGTGGGTAATTCGAGAAGCATACACCTGCCCCAACCCCCACCCTTACCCCCGCCCTTAACCCCACCCCTCCTAAGATCCCTGAATACACATGCAAGCACACACCCACGCACTAGCCGCCAGCCGCACCCCCATCCCCATGCCCCTTGGCCCCACCCCTGACATTCGGCACCGTGTACACTGAAAAAAAAGACCCTGAGACCCTACATCATATTGCAGAGCACACCTTGAAGCACTCCAGCTCCATGAGTGCAGACTGCAGCTGCTCCCACACCTCGTCCACCTGCTTGCGCAGCTTGGTGTCGCGCTGCTGCAGGCCGCCGATCAGGATGCCAACCTTCTGCTCCACCTTGGCTGCCTGCTTTGCCTCGCGCTCCATCTCAGCACGTACAGCTTCAAACTCAGCCTGCAGAGGTGAACCGTGCCAAAGGGTGAGGAACTGCACGCCAGGTGTGGGCATGCGCGTGCAGGCGCTCATGGTGTGTGCCGGCTGTCCTGTGCGGCGCCCAAGCTGAAGTGGTGCCCAGAATACATGTGGCTGCCCACACCAGGCCGTTGGGTCATTCAACATCGCCCCGAGCTAGCATCAGCCACAGCCCCATGATGACCCAAACACCCAGACTTGAACAACGTCTACGATTCCAAAGCAGCCCCCAGGGCCTGGCTGCGCACGCACCTTGATCGACTCCACACGCTCCGCGGGTGTGGCGGACGCCACGCGATCATAACGCTGGCGCGCGGGGCACCACATGAGGTCCTTATGGACCGCTGACCACGTCGCCATGTACTCCTCGGCAGGCGTCTCGGCATGCCCCATCACAGCCACCAGGTGTGCTGTCTCCTCTTCCAGCATACGCGCAGCAGTTTGTAGCTCGGAGAGCTCAAACTGGTCGATGGCAGGGACGGCAGCGGCGGCAGCCGCTGCCGCGCGCTTGGCCGCCTTGCGGGCCTCCTTCGAGTCTTTGCCGGTCACCGCGGGAATGATGGGGTACTTTGCTGCATCGTGGTCCAGCAGCGCACGCACCTCCCGGGCCAGCAGGTCCTCTGCTTTCTCCTTGAGTGAGAGCTTGGCGACCTCGGCCGCGGGCCGGGGCGCAGGCAGCAGCGCGGTGGACAACGGCCGCGGTAGGCCTCGCTGCAGCGCCTTGGATTTCTTCTTCTCCTCCTCCTCGGCACGCGCTTGTTCCTCCGCCAGCCGACGCGCCTTGACGTCGGCCGCATCCTCCTCAAGCGCCCCGTCCTGATCCATGGCATCCTCAGGCAGCTCAGGGGCAACCAGCTGGTACTCATTCTGGGGCGCCGGCAGCGAGCTGAGCCCAGCGCGCAGCTCGGAGCGCAGTGCCGCCAGCCGAGCTTTCTCACCACGGCCGCCAATGGCCCCGTATGTCGCCAGGCTGTCCGCGTCGTTCAGGCCCAGCTCATCACGGATCGGCGTGCGCAGAGGCGTCGCGCCTGGTGGCAGCGGCGCCGACCCCGCACGCAGCGGCGTGCCGGCCACGGATGGCGTAGAGGGCACACCAGCGATGGCGGCACCACCCGCCCCACGCCTTACAGACATGCCGCCAGCGCCAGCTGCGCCAAAGCCGGGTGTGGCTGCGGCGAGCGGGTTGGGTGTCGCAGCGACGGTCGGGCGCGGTGTGATGCCCCCAAAGTCTGAGTCATGCAGGTCCGGGTTCTCTCCACCAACCAGGGGTGTGGCCAGGTTCTGCAGCCGGGCAAGGTTCTGCGCCTCCTGCAGAATCCGGTCGCCCGAAGGTGCAGTGCGCGCGGGTGTGGGCATCGCCGACGCCAGCCGGGCAGGCGTGGGCCCGTACTGCCCCAGCAGCCCCCGCGTCGCGTCACCACCCGCCCCCTCCATCATCTCCTCATCCAGGAGCGCCTCAGTGCTCATGCGCGCGATCGCCTCCAGCTCCGTCTCCGAAACCTGCGGCGCCGGCAGCATCATGCGCCCGCGCCGCCGCACCATCACCGGGTCTGCAGCCGCCGCCTCACGCGCCAGCACCTCGGGAGCGTTGTGCGCCTCGGTCAGCTTCTGGCGCTTGAGGTCCTGCTTGATCAGCGCCTCCTCCACGTCCTTCCGCCGCCGCCCTTCCAGCTCCTCCACTGTCACTGGCCGGAACTCCTGCGCGCAGGTGCCCGGGCGCACAGTGCAAGTTCAGCACACATTACTCATCTAAGGTGACGGGGAGTTGGGAGGCAGGTGAGGGTGCGATGAGGGGTTGAGCCCGAGGGGGCTGGGCGCTCCCCAGCAGTGCACATCTTGGCCGGACCCCCGCACACACAGACTGAAGCCCTCCCACACGGCAGCACAAGCAAAGTGGCCAGCACGCGCACTGATGATTTCACAGCAAGTGGTCAGTGCTGGTGCCCCTACTCGGCTACTGGGCCTGCGCTCTCACCATGCCGCCATGCAGCATGGCCATGATCACACTGCAGCTTGTTGTAACCATCACCAGAACCAAAAAGAAACCAGCACTACAGTACCCTACCATACCCTACAGTGCTACACACACCTTTTGGATTTCCTTACTGAGGACCTGCTCTTCAGCCACATCAAAGAAGCCGGCCGCAGGCTTCTTTTCAAACGCCACCTCCGCACTGTAGTCGACTGCAAACTTGCGGCGCTGCGTGGGTTGTGCGACGGGACGGGTGGGTCAAGCATGTGGGGCACACGGATGAGCACACCAGCAGCAGCTCGACTACCTCATGAACAACACATGAAGAGGCAGCCAGGGCGCCCCGCTGATCTGCATGGAAAGCATGGTGTGCTGCTTCAAATTGTCTCATAGCGTGCGGACCCAGAGCTTGACCCACGCCCCCACCTTATGCCCGGTCTCAATGCCAGCTGCCTTGAGCTCACGCTGCTTCTGTAGGGACGCCAGGCGGCGAGCCTCCTCCATCTGCTTCTCGCGCGCCTTGCGCTTGGCCTTCTTACCCCTGCGCAACCCAGCATGCAGCACAAGCGCCGATCAAATAAGCAGTGCCAGCATGTAACCAGCTGGACAACGCCCGCGTCTGACGTACAGCTTCTTGCACGCAAGCGCTGACCAAACGTCATCTGACAATGACAAAAAAACGAGCTCCCAGAGGCGGGCACTGCGCACCTCGTGTTGGCAAGGCGCGCGCGCGCCTCTGACAGCATCTCCTTCTCCTCCTCATCCATGTCCACAGCATCAGGGCGCGCAGGCTTGGACTCGGGGTTGGGATCAATCTCACCTGGCCTTAGCCGCCTGCACGCGCACGACACACCAAACATGCTATGTGTGCACGTCCCCATGATCCATGGCCTTAGTGCCATGCAGAACGCATGCACATCTACATCGTGCAAGTCATCAGCACCTCCATCGGCCAGGCGGTGCATGGCGCAGGGGAATGCGTGGCACGGGTGCATCCCCTTTCCACTGCTCCATTTGGCCCATGTACTGCAGTGCATGCTCTACCACCGCCACAGCGCCTGCTTGTCATTGCCGCAGTGCCATGCCCAATCCATATGCGCCTGCACACCATGCGTGATGAACTGACTCCTGCCTGATGCAAGCACACCATGCACACGCACCGTGGGTCGTCCGCAGGGTCATACTTGTCCTCCTTGCTGACCGCCATGTCCAACAGCTTCTCGTAGCGGTCTAGGCACTGCGCGGGCGTGCGCCCCACAATGGGCGCGATTGTGCGCCACTGCGTGGGCATGAGCTTGGCCAAATGCAGCAGCTTCTCATCCTCCTCCCGCGTCCACTCCGTCTTCTTGATGCTGGGGTCCAGCCACTCGAACCTGTGCATTGCACAAGAAAGTTCCAGCCCCCAATCAGCCTAAGCAGCCCATGCACAGCGCTGGGGGAGCCGGGGGAACGCACGCATGCGCTGGCATGCATGCCGCGCATCATGCACGCGCATCATGCATGTCGCACGGGTTGCTGCATGCGTGAAGCCGCAAGGCTCCAGCCTGCTCCTAGATGCCATGCATGCATCTCTCACCATCTGGCCTTGCACTGCTTGGCTGACTTGCGGACCAGCAGCGAAGAAATGCGTGCCCACTGGTTGAGGCCATACTTCATGACCGCAGCCTTAAGAATTTCATCCTGCGATGATGCGACATCGCGCACACAGGGCAGCGTTTCGTGATGCCATCAGTGCCTTTCATGCGCTCCTCTCGCAGTCCTCATGATCTGAACCATGCTGCCCAGGCTGCTACTGTGATACTCTATTTCCGGAATCAAACTCCATTGCATGACCAGATTATGCTCGACGCGCACCTCCGTGTTCTTCCACACGCCACCCTTGATTTGGATGCGCATCTTTCACACGGCGCCTTCCCTCCTGAACACTACAACAGAGGGAGGCGCCTCCTCAGGCCTACGCAGAGACTTGATCAAGCAAAGTGCAGCCCGTCCACTGATTAAGCTGGGTGACACAGAGCTGCAGTCTATACAACGAGATAAGAGCAACGGGCAGCTCCAGCTCCTGCGTACACGGGCCCATCGGATCATTGGTGAAGAGTGTGGTTCGTGTCGGTTCCTCTGCTCCTTTGCTGTTTTTCTCCATCTTTTACTTCAACATGTTATCGCAGCGCTGGCCTGGCTGATCAGGAGAGATGGACTGGTGGTTCGGGTTCTTCCTTTTGCTTCTCGCTCTGAGTTCAACTCAGGCTGCCCAGCCAGGGCAGGAGGATGACACCGTTCTTGACAAGTTGTTGGAGAAAGCCTTGCAGCTGAGGTGCGATCCGGCGCCTAACACTGAACTGATGAAGTGGCATTGTTACTTCATGCTTTACCAAGCTGACCCGGTGATGATCTTGGCCACGTCTGCCCAGGCGGAAAGAAGACCCAACGTGGATTGAAGCAGCGCATTGCTTCGAGCTGTTCGCAGTAGCTGCAGGAGTGCTGCCCATTGAAACCCTGCACGCATTTCCAGAGCTGCGCTCAGACTGGAACGTGTTGGGCGACGCTACGAAGGCCACGCCCATTCCTGGCTACCCAGGACTGGAAGTAGCCGGGTACGCCAAGCGGCCTGCCATCCGGGAGCTTGCCAAAGTCGTGATGGTGAGGAAGTCCAATGCATGGTACCACCCAATGTACTGCGTGCTTGCCCACCTGCATCCCGCGGACCTTCAGCCCAGCATTCCTGGCTGCTTGACGTGGGTCGGGCATGGTTGGCGGGGTGCTGATGCAGACATGCATGCGCTGGGGCTTGCATGGTGGCCGCAGGATGGGTTTGGCACGGACCCAGATGCGCAGCTGGCTCTTGAGCTGTTCCGCATCGCTGCAGCGCAAGGTGACCCTGAGGCACAGGGCCAGATGGGAGTGCGCTACGCGCTAGGGCTCCAGGACGCGGCCAGCTGGAGCCCTGCTGGCATTGTGGCATTCGGCAAGGTGCGCGTCTGCGCGCGGCACTGCTTGTAGTGCAGGATTGCATGCTTCAGTGGTTCATGATGTTGGTGTGTGGTGCTGCACGCCTACATCTTCCTGGACCATGCTGTGCATCCCCAGCCATGCCAGCCGCCTGTTCCGCAGTCAACTTCTGGATCGGCGCCTGTACTCTGAGCCGGCATCATGCATCACTGCATGTGCAGCCCGATGAGGAGGCCGCGCTGCTGCATTACTACTTTGGGGCCCTGGGTGGAGATGCGCTGTCCCGCATGGCGCTCGGCCACCGCCATCTGCATGGGCAAGGCACACCAAAGTCATGTTGGACTGCCGCCAGCTACTACGCGCCTGTGGCAGAAGCTGTTGCGGACCTGGCGGCTGGCACTAGTGAAGTGCGGCTGCCGCAGATCGAGCGCATGCGGCTGAGCGTGCAGGCGCAGCAGGGCAGCCGTGCAGAGCGCCAACGTGAGGTGCGTGGTGGAATGGGGCAGGGAAGGGATACAAACCCCAGGAGGAACTGGGGAGTTGGTGTGGTTGTTGTGCTGTGTGGATCAGGCACAAGCTCGCCAGCTTGACAGAAGACCGCGATGACCTCATTGCACCAACTTCCTGCATTCAGTGCCGAGCATGTGCCATGGTTCCTTCCCTGTGTTCATGCCACATTCCCTGTGGCCCATGCTGCTGCAGGTGGTGCAGTACTACCAGGACAGCGCGGACAAGGGGAACGTGGATGCTCAGACCGCGGTGGGGCAGGTGCTCAACTACGGCACGCACGGCGTGCAGCGCGACCATGCAGCTGCCATGCACTACCTCAAGCGTGCGGCTGACGCGGGTGATGTCGCAGCGATGGCACACCTGGGCCACATGCACGCCAACGGGCTGGTGCGTGGCTGGAGCGAGATTGGCTCATCGTGCCCTTACTGCTTGTACCCAGCAGGCGCCTGCTTTGCAGCCTGCACCTGTTGAGCCGCTGGGTTGCAGTATGCTGTGTGCAGCCACGCTGCCTTTCCGCCAGCTTGGCAACAGCCGCTGCCTGCCACCACTAACGACAAGCTGCCGGCCGACGTGCCCCTGATACATCCTGACCCCGAATGCGGACCTCGCAGGGCGGCCCCGTGGATTTTGAAGCTGCACACCGCTTCTTCAAGCTCGCCGCCAAGAACAACAACCCCAGCGCACAGTTTGGGCTGGGCTACATGCACCTGTCGGCCCAGGGCGTGGCCCAGGACAACGATAAGGCGTTCAAGCTGTTTGCACAGGCCGCTGAGCAGGGCCACCCCGACGCCCATTTCTTCATGGGTGTGATGCACATGAAGGGGCTGGGCGTGCGGCGCAAGAGCGTGCAGAGAGCATTCTCCTACTTCACGCTCGCATCCCATGCGGGCCACATCCAGGCCATGTATAATGCCGCCATGCTGCACCTCGCCGGCAAGGGCACCGTGCGGTGAGGCTCACGGTTGCACGCGTATGCATGCATCATGGGTTTCAAGTGCTTGCCAGGCTGCATGTGCCTGCCTGCGTCGTGCAGCCGCCCCTAGCTGCTGCCAGTCACCCAGTCGCAATCTGGTTGTCTACAGGAGCAAGCTGTGCTAGATGACACACCAGCCTCGCTGCATGAGCAGCGCAGGACCCTGCATATGCAAACCCAGCCTGATCTCTGCGCTATTTTGACGTTGCGCTGCCCGTGTAGCAACTGCAAGCCCGCTGTGGCGCTGCTCAAGATGGCGGCGGAGCGGGGGCCCACAGCTGCAGTGCTGCAGGAGGCGCACGAGGCATACTTCAAGGGCGCATATGGGTGCGTGCATGCATGGGTCAGCAGCTCAGCACTACAACCATGCATGCCTTGGTTTACTCTACAGCACCGAGCAAGCGGTGTAGGCCCAGCTAGCAGCGCTGCCATGGGCAGCACCACTGCAGCATGTCTGCCTGCCCGGCAAGCTGTGGCAGGGCGCGCCTGAGCGCATCTGCTGAATGCTGCGCAGCGCTGAGCAGCCATCACCAGCCCATCCCCTGCGCTGGAGCATCCCCCGCACTCCCAGCCATGCACGCGCACCCACCCAGCCTCCGTGCATGCGCCGCTGTGCTGCGCGCAGTGCCGCGCTGTGGAAGTACCTGCAGGCGGGCGAGGCAGGCATGGAGCTGGGTCTGTCCAACGCCGCGTACCTGATGTCCAAGGGCTACGTGCGCGCGGACGGCGACGTGCGCAATGCAACGTTCGGGCTGCTGCAGCGCAGCGCGGAGCAGGGCAACGTGGTGAGCCTGCTGGCGATGGCGGACGCGTATTACTACGCGGAGGGGGTGGCTCAGGACTGGGCGCGCTCTGCAGCCATCTTCTATGAGGTGGGTGAGCCGCCAGGGCACGAGTGTAGCTCCATGTGTTGTACAGCTTGCCGGCTGTGGTGCTTTGGAATGCCTGGGTGTTATGGGGCCATGTGGGGTGCAGCTGGGCGCGACTGTAGGGCAGGTTGTGCCAGCGCCATGTTGTGCCGATGCTTATGTGGTGATCCTGCGTATGACGCCCCACACGACGCATCACACGTCTTCCTGCACAAAGGGCCCAGCCCAGCACCGCTCATCGACCTGTGCCCACCTACCCGCGCTGTGCTGTTGGCCGTTGCTTCCTGCAGGCATACCAAGAGCGGTCACCCGAGGCCATGTTCAACCTTGGGTTCATGCACGAGTTTGGTGCGGGTGTGCCCAAGGACCTGCGGCTCGCACGCCGCTTCTACGACATGGCACTGCACACGAGCAACGAGGCGGCTCTGGCGGTGTACTGCGCTCGCAGCTGGTTGGCGGTACACCGTGTGTGGGATGAAGTTGTACGGCCACGGCTGTCGGCGCTGCTGCCAGCATATGACAGGGTGTGGTCAGCCGTACTCACGCTTCAGCCGCCCTACACATCAATCTTGGGTCCCTGGACAGCCACAGCCGCCGGCCTCATGCCGTCGCGCGCTGTCATGCAGCTGGAGATCGGCGCGTGGCGGCTGCTGAACTCGCTCGGTATTACAGCCATGGCGTCTGCCCTGCTGGATTCCAACGACTTGGGGGAAACAGCCATGTTGCTCGGTGCAGGCGCGCTGCTGTACTTTGTACTGCGCCTGCGGCGCGCGCGCGCCGCGGCAGCCAACAACCGGCTGCCGCAGTTTGGAGAGAATGAGGACGCAGCTCGGCTGGCGGCCCTGGCTGATCAGATCACTCGTGAAGGGTTGCGTGCAGTAGAGGAGCGGCGCCGTGTGCGCGCTGCCTCCCAATCAGGCGGGGGCACAGGAGCTGCGGGCGGTTCAGCCGCGGGCGCTGCCAACGGGTCGGGTGGCAGCACCGAAGGGTCGGGGGCAGGGTCAGGAGTCGGGGGGTCAGGCTCGGCACCACCCACTGGGAGTTCTGGGGCAGCAGCAGGGGGCAGTGGGCAGGGGACTGGAGGGTCTGCTGGAGGTGCAGGAGCCTCAGGGTCATGATAAAGAAGTTGGAACATGGAGCCCCCATGTAACCAATGAAGAAGATTGTGGGTTTCTACAGGATATGCTCCTTTGGTATGCCCAGCTTCTAGCAATGTGAGGTCGAGAACCACACTAGCGCTGTACAAGCGCTCCATGACGCAGGATTCCTTATCATTCCTGCTTCCTTTGCCGTAAGCCCCGGGCAAGGAACAACCAACACTGGCGACTTCGTTTCTCTTGAAAATACCTTCCTCTTTTACTCTTGTTCAGATTTGTCGATGCTCATTTGCCTGAGCAGCCATACGGGAGGCGTCAACGGAGAGGAAGACGTATTATGAACATACATAAGCGCGCCTCACATCAGCAGGCAGTACACGGTGGCTACGGCGGCGCCTACGGGTATCCAAATGGAACTAGTGGTGGTGGTTGGATTCAACTATACTATAGTACACCGTCGCGGCTAAACCGCTAAACCCCCGAACCCTAACTACAGCTGAGTCAGCCGGTGAGGTACAACGGCTTTGGTGGAACGACTTTTTTTGGGTGCGCTGTGACGTTGGGGATGATGCCGGGCCGTGACATGGGCAGGCCAAAGCTCTTGCCGCATTTGCCATAGTATTTTGCTGGCGGATCCCGCCCGAGGCGCTTATCTGTGACTGATAAGTTCAAGGCTTGTGGCAAGGTGCGTGTCTGCAGCTGCAGGGGCTAGTGACAGCAGTCAGAGCACGAGAAACAGCAAAATGCGGCAGACGGCCACCACAAAACTGCAGTCTTTCAGACCTTCACTCGTCCATGCTCGTGCTGCACCAAAGCTGCTGTGCAAGTCGCTCATCACGCCTGGGCCATGCACCAAAGTCAGTACATCATTCACGGCTTCGCGCTCTGCAGGCGCTGCGGGCGTTAGGCTGCACCTGGCTGCGACGACAGGGGGCGCAGAGATGGTAAGGGCATGCAAGCGCCCCAGCTGTGCAGGGACGCCTCGTGCTTTGGTCACGCGCGGCAGCTCCTGCCACCTGTGTGCAGCAGGGATCATAGCTGCTTACAATGCGGCCACGCCGTCGTCAACCCTTTTATGCAGTTCTGAACGGACCATCCCGACACAAGGGCCCAGGACGGGGTCGCTGACAGGATGGCGACAACCCAGCGAAAGAGGAGGTACCCCGTGGTGCGTGAAAGTGTAGGTTCAACAGTAAAGGTGCATGCTGCCTGCGTCGTGGCATGCATGCTGACCCACAGCTGCGTACGTGTGCTCTGCGGCTGCAGGCCAAAATCAAAGGCGGGTGGACAGAGGATGAGGACGCTGCGTTGCGAACGTGAGTAAGAAGCTCTGGTCCTGGCCCTTCCTCTGTTGGCGTGCGTACGTGGACCGTGACATCAGTCACTTCAGCCGTTCAGGAGATAATGGGGCAGCAGCATGCTTTGGCACTTGATGCAACATCGACATGCATGGCTGACCATGGCGTGCGCACTATGGCAAACCAACACCCACACGATGACCCCTCCGCTGCAGGCTGGTGACAGCCCACGGGGAAGGGTGTTGGAGCGCAATCGCACGTGCACTGAACGCCGAGACCGGCAAACCTGACGCGGCAGGCCGCATCGGCAAGCAATGCCGCGAGCGGTGAGCGAATGCTGGCATGCCCAGCAGCAACCTGCCAATGACTAACTGTCACGCTTGTTACATCTGTTAGCTACCACGCGCTGGTGCGTGCTTGCACGTGCAAAGTGGGTCTTCTGTTTAATGCAATGGCACTGGTCCCGCGCACTGATCCTTGTATTACATACTGGCTGCCATGCATGTCAAACGTTTGCAGGTGGAACCACCACCTGAAGCCTGGGATCCGCACCGGGGCGTGGACTGATGAAGAAGAGGCCGCGCTCGTGGCGGCGCACATGCGCTACGGCAACCGCTGGTCTGACATTGCGCGCGCGCTGGAGGGGCGGTCGGAGAATGCGGTCAAGAACCACTGTGCGTGGCCGTCAAGAACCACTTGGCTGGTGCCGCTGCCGCAGCATGGCTGATGTGCTGCAGCGTCATGGCTGACATGACTCATGCTTGCATGGGATCATCAGCACTGTCACTTGTTCACCGTGTAGCCGTGCTGTATGCCTGGCAGCGGTGTGGTGAGTTGGTGACTGCACGGCTGCCTGCAGGCATGCGTCATGCCATTGAATCGCTCTCTCACCTTGTCCATGTGTGTGCCTCCCCGCATGTGCAGGGAACGCGACGTTGCGGCGGAAGGATGGCAAGGCCGTCAAGGGGGTGCCCATGACCCTGAAGGTCTATATGCAGCAGCTGCAGCTGCTGCCTGGGCTCCCTGTGAGCCAGATGCCTCAGCTCAGCAGCGGCCAGACCCCTGGTAGCCGCGCCTTCAGCACAGTGCTAGATGAGGAGAGCAGCGAGCAGGGCAGCCGAGCTGGCACAGGCGATGAGGAGGAGGAGGGGGAGGAGGGGGAGGAGGGCGGCAGGTGGGCGCAGCCGTGCCCGCCCGCCAAGCGGCGCGTGTGGCGGCGGCCGGCGTCGCTGCAGGTGCTGGCTGCGCTGGATGCTGGGTCACGGCGTGCGTCCGAGAGTGGGGAGGATGCAGGGGAGCATGTCGGCTGCTCGCCGGCGGCCAGCACAGGCGCCAACAGCTGCCTGCAGCTGCAGCAGGCTGAGGCCGGGGCTGGCATGCCTGCACTGGCACGCTGCACGCGGCCGCTGCCCCTGCCCCTGCCACACCCTGCGTGTGCGCTGGGGCTGCCGGCACTCGGCGGCATGGACCTGAACAACCAGCTGCAGCAGCAGCAGCAGCAGCATCAAAAGTGGGCGCTGCCCATGTGGCTGCCGCTGCAGCTGGGGCCGCATGCGTCTGACATTTCTGGCGGCTCTCAGAGCCCCGAGCACAGCACATGGTTGCAGCCGGGCGCAATGGCAGCGCCGCTGCACGTGTTCCCCGATCAGCACACACAGCTGGGCATGTGGGCTTTGGCTGCAGCAGACATGCAGATGGCCATGGCCGTGGCGCAGCAGGCTATGGTGAAGCAGGAGCAGCACCAGGAGGCTGAGCAGGCAGATGTGCTGGCTGCAGAGATCATGCTTGCCCTGAAGGCCGTGCCTGCGCAGTGATGAGGCTCGCAGCTGCTCACTGGCCTGGCCCATCCCAAACACCGGCTGCTGTGGCTTGCAGCACACTGATGCACGTGCAGCCATCGCTTAGGACCAGCTACCATGGCATCCTAATGTTTGGGATGACAGGGGGGAGGGGATTACATGCGCGCATGAACGGGCGAGTCCTTTCATGTGCACCGGTCACATGCAAGCAGGGGGCTGCATTTGTGAGTTTTGTGCAACTATTTGGCACCGAATCTTTTGAGCGTTTGTGGAACTTTTGCCAGGCTGGCAGTCCTGCAAGCAGCGTGGAGCGGACTTGCCTGTGCATTGTGCGTGTTTGTCTGCCAAGTACTTGTCTATTTGTGAGCCCGTGCGTTTTGAGCACTGTGCGTGTGTGCCATCGTTGTAGTGCCCTGATGGGTGCCCTTTTGCTCTTCCATTGTCCCGCCTGATGCAGCCTGCCTGCTGCACCTACCGTACCCGGATTTCTTGACGCCTTTTTTTGACTTGACATAACTCTGTGCGCGCCGGGTTCAGCGGCACAACTGCAACCTTGACTGAACATCTGCGCACCTTGACTGCCACTACTGGACAGGGTTCACAGCAAAGGCCTGTGAACTGGTTGACCTTGGGGGTTTTGAGGCCACGTGTGCTGCAGTTGCGCTGGTGCCCAAGCTTGCTGTGGGCTCAAGGTCATGCGGGCATGAGGCGCATCAACAGCACTGCTTGTATGCCGAGGGACCCGGGACCATATTATCTTTGTGCAGTGCCCAGCTTGACAGGAAGAGGCCCTTTTGTTGCTTTCCAAGTGATAGGTTGAGCAAGGGTCCGTGTCTTTCACATGTGTCTGTAGTTTGGTCTGTACGAAGCAGGAGGTGTAGAGTTTGTGTGGAGGGAAGGATTGTGCAATGGAGTGCTTGATTTGATTGATGAGCATTGTGTGTGCACTGTGCAGGTACTCTAGGGAGACCCCTCGTGCCTTTGAAGCTACCCCAGTTTGCTGGAAAGCCCCGCGCTTTCGAACGCCTCGTCTTCTTTTTTCTTTTGCTCTCGCTAGGCTTCCTAGCGCCATGCCATGGCGCATCTGACTAGAGATGCTGCACCTGCTGGCGCGTTTTCTTTCCCTTTTCTTTTACCAAGCTGTGTCTTACAACGACCTGCATATAATTTTTGTGCTATGGCCTCACATGTCGATGTGCGTTGCATATGCGCTTGCAGTGCGCGCTGCAATGCATGTGCTTGTAAGCGGACTGCTTACACAGACTGCACCCTGTGGGCTCTTCAGTTGCCGTTACAGCCTTGTAGCTGGCCTACTGCCAATCAGCTCCTCGATGCAGTTGGGTGCACAGCTTCCCAAAAGAGGAAAGGCAGCTGTTACCAAATGATCCAAGGTTGCACGCAGTGCGGCTGCATCCTGTGCAAGATGCATACAGTGCGTGGCCACCATTCGCACTCCCTGCTGCCTGGAAAGACCAGGGAATGGTCAGCAGCGCACACGCCACACACACCAGCTGATGTCACACCATTGCTTGAATGAAACACCTGCCTGCCCATCGTAGGTGCACCGAGTGGCCTGGGGCCTGGGACCTGATCCAGCCGCAGGCCGCTGTACTGAAGCACACATGCAAATTACCACTGCATACGGTACCACATAGCTCCAGGGCTTGCCCGCTGATACAAGCCTGGTGGGTTGGGCCATTCATATCCCTGCGGGGTCCGATGGGCTCCTGCTGACGCGATAAAATCACTTTGCCACTGCCAGCAGCTCCTTGAATGCTTCGCGGCCCAGGCTGGTGTTGACCTGCAACTCCTGCAGGGAAGTGCCTAGCCGAGCCACCACCATGTAGCCCCCCTCCACGTCCGTCTTCATCAGCAGCACCTGGAGGAGGGCAGTGGGCGAGGTGGAAGGATAGGTCCCACCACGGTTGGGGGCAGTTGGGTGGCGGCAACAGCGAGAAGTCGGTGACAGCCGGGGCAAAAACAGCGGTGTAGGAACAGCAAGGGCCAGGGATTTTACCAACGGGCATTGACCGCGACGTAATAGTGCGTGGTAGCCCTGGGCCCACATGCGATGTGCTGAACAATGCCCTGGATTGGTCCCGAGATGACCAACACGGCAACAGAAACACACAGCATGCAATTCAAGCGAACCAAGAGAGCCGCTGTCCGCTGCCGTCTGCTGCCTCCCACCATCATTCGGCCCTCAGAAAAACTCCATACCAGGGCATCAGAGAGCACAGGTACAGGGCAAGGTACGGAGCAAGGAGCAGGCTATGTCGGTGCAGTCTGAAGCTGTGCAGATGCAGTGAGATGCGGCGCAGACACAATGTGTGTGACAATGTATACCGTGCCCTGTATATTTTTGCATATTTTTGCATGTTTTTGTTAGAGATGCGCACCTGCAGCTCCTGGCTCACGTGGTGGCTGTCTGTGGCAGAGCGCGTGAGGTACACGTCGTCCACACCCGGTTGCGCCTTCAGCCGGTCCACCAGCCGCTGGATGGGCGGCGGCACACTGGTGGTGGCGGTCCACTCCAGCTGCGGGCGGGGGTGCGGGTGCAAGTGCAAGTGCACGTGCGGAGCGAGTGGGGGGGCTCACACGTAAGTGTGGGTACGGGTGATTACGAGGCACAGAGTTAATTGCATGTCAGCACAGGGCGGGCGCAACACCTGCGGACACTGGGCAGCACTGATCCATGGTGCATGGTCACAGGCATGGTTCTCTGGCTAATCCAACCCACGTACCGTGCCCAGGCCTGCCTTGAGGGGGTCAGGTGTGGTCTGCTTGATGGAAAGGTTCAGGCGGCACTTATCAGCATCCACTTCGATGACCTTGGCCTTGACTGCCTGGCCTGCGGGCAGTCAACACAGGCGGGGTGCAAACGGTGCATGGGAGTTGAGGTAGGTGGACAAGAGCAGGCACAGGCACTTGCGCCCTGCCAAGCATTTGACCACATGCTTGACCAGATGCTCCAGGTTTTGGAAGCACGATATGCAAGTCCTGAGCTGGCAGGCCTGCCTAGGTCAAGGTATACCCTGGGCACGTGCCAAAGCAGAGCAGCAGCTGGGACAGCCCACGTGCTGTTGTCACGTTGTGTGAACCATACACGCACGCACATAGGCACAGGCAGCTGAGACGCGTGCGCACCCCTTGCCACCACAGTCAAGTTGCCGCGCACTAGAGGAAGGACAACAGACACCTTATCGTCCACCAGATCCACTCACCCTTTGTTACCACATCATCCACACGGCTGAAGAACTCCCAGCTCAACTCGCTCTTGTGCACCAGCCCGCTCACGCCAGCTGCGCCATTCAGCGCAATGAATGCCCCATACTCCTCCACACCCGCCACCTGACCCTGCACCACGTCGCCCACCTGCGCCACGTGCCAGCATATGAGCATCACGCATGCTGTCATTAGTACATAAGAGCCACACAGCATCGCACAGGTCAGCTTATTGTGGAAGTGGTCTGGCACAGTGGAAACAGTACACATAGTAGGGAACAACAGATTCAACAGAGGAGAGATGTGAAGAATGAAACATGCAACAGCCGGGATGCTTGAGGCGCATCACGTTCCGTCGATCCGTCCTGGGCTCCAGGTGCGAGCTGTGCAAGCAGCAGCTGCACCCAGCCATCGCTGTGGATGCCATTCTGACACAGTATCAGCTCATACACCAGGCAACCTTCGAGTATGTCTTCACGTGCACCTGTCGATGGCCATATTCACTACCGTACTGTAAACTTACTCCCACACACCTTGAGCTTGCGTAGGGCCTCACTGAGCACTGCCTTCTTCTGACTCAGGATGATCTCGCGCCGGGGGCTCTGCATATCAACCTGCAGAAGCGCCGCACGGACATCGCACGCCATCAGCACAACCGTTCAGCCGTACCACCATGGGTTCTGCGTGCCAGGCTGAGGCTTGTCCCATGGTGAATCGTCCACATGCGGGTGCGAGGCTCAGGATACCGGCCCGGCTTCACAGTATGTAATGCTCTGTCCCAGGCTGCAGCGTCCATATGTCGCGTGCGCCGCCCCATTCTCTCATCTCTGCCCACCGCTCACTCACCGTGAGCACTTTGGCCCTCATTCTCTTCCCGATCAGGAAGGACATGTCCCCGGCATGCCCCTTTTTCAACACCTCCGGGCTCAGTTGCGCGAACGGCACAAAGCCTGCACGGCATGGCAGTGAGAGCAGCAGCCTCAACTCGCGTGTTGTGAGTTGTACTGCACAAATCAGCCAGCCCTCGTCTGGTCCTTATGGATGGCCGATCTGCCCCTGCTGCTGCGCTAGCTTGCAGCGCGCCTAGCTTGATTTGGCCAGTCCGCTGTCTGAAGCGCCCTGCTCGCCTTCCTGTCTGCTCCGTGCCCCAGATACCAGTGCATGCTGCCGGTGATGCGCAACCTACCCTTCAGATCGTTGACGTTGACGATCAGGCCACCTGAAGGGCACATGAGAAACCAGCACAGTGACCGTGGCTCGTCTGGGTGTGAAACCTCTGGCACGCCCAAAATGGCTTGCATGCACGCATGGTGTGATGTGGTACAGTGGCATGCATCAAGCTGGGTCAGGTATGCAACCTGCCCACAGCCTCGTGCCTTTGCTGCTGCAAGCCCGCCGTCATGCACGGACGTGCGCACCCTTGTTGTACGACTTGACAAGCACCTCCAGCACTTCGCCCTTTTGCTCTGCCTCCACAATGCGCCTCCATGGGTCAGCCTGGGGGTGCAGTCAGCATGCCATGCTCGACGCAGCACAGGAGGGGCAGCATGCACCACGGTGCACGCATGGAGAGTTGAGGAGCATGGGGGCCACACAAACACACTCGGTACCTGAGCAGAAATCTGAGCTGGGGCAGTTGCGCGAACTGAGACCATTCGCAGGCTGGAGAGCCTGGGAGCCATTGCTGGGCGCGGTGCTGCTCCGCCCTGCAGCCTCGTCTGCGAACGCGAGCAGTACATGTTGTGTCAAGGGATGAAGAAGCGGGTTCTGGCGCGGTTCAGCTGCAAGATCAGGCACCAAATACCTGGAGGGGCAGCATTGTGGCCTGCATTTTAAACTCTTTGTTGGCACAGGTGGTTCACGGGTCTGCCGTAGTGAGGTGGTGCACGGGCGGTTCCTATAGATACAATAGGCCTTTTGAATGAGCTTGCAAAGTCTGCCTGCAAAGTACAGCTCCGTCTCAGTGATCCAACTCACCCACACATATGCCGGACCCTCGTGGTTTGTGCAGTGCCTCTGTTTCTGATGATGGTCTGAACTGCTGCAGTAGTCGCTATGGCGCTCGGAAGCCTATCCCATCCAAGGGTTGTGCAAGGCTGGGCCTCTCACCAAGCAAACAGGCTTGAAAAGCCCGCTAACCGGCTTGCTAAGCCGCTTTCAACACCAGTTCGCGCGAGCTCGAGTTCTCAAGATGCTATCGTAGACGTGGCAGAGCTCAAGCTGCAGTTACAGGAGCAACAGCGCTTGATCCAATCACAGAGCCTGGCAATAAATGACTTGCGGCGACAAGTGCTCGAGCATTGCCGTGCTAGTCCTCCAAGCTTAGCGCAACCTGTAGCGCGTTCGCCATTTGAGACGCAAGCAATTGGTGAGCGAGTTGGAAGGTGCAGGGTTTGGTTGACTTCGTGGTCCCCATGCTGAGTTCTGTTGCTCATGCACCACACTTGAGCATGTGCGCACCTGCTGCATAACCTCACCCAATACTTTTGCTGACTGCAGGAATTGGAGACCGGCGTATGCTGGGGCTGTATGATGCTCGCTTCCACTCGACGTCTACGTGAGTGCAGCGCATGGCTCGCATGTTTCAGTGACGCGGCACAGCCATGCCCTGCGGAGCGTGGGGCGTGGGGCGGCACGGCAGCAGCTGCCCACGGCAGCTGCAGCTTTTTCACAAGCAGAGCAATGTGTGTATTGCTCCATGGCAGGCGTGACGGCAGCCGGCATCACGTGCAGCGGCTCCTCCATGAGCACAGCTCCAACACTGTGGACGTGTCACACTGCCAATGCTCCGGGCTCCCAGGCAATCCCCAGATCCTTTCAACACCGCAGCCCCGTGTCTGCACTCGGTGGAGGATGCGGCTGACCTGCTGCACTGCTGACCGCTGTTTTGCGCGTGTGCAGGGGTGCGTCACCACGTGACTTCCGGGTCCTGCCCGAGCGCATCTTCCTTGTGCGCCACGCTGAGTCGGAGGGCAACATTGACAACATCGCATACTCATACATTCCCGACTCCCAGGTCCCATTGGTGCGTCAGGGAGCACTCATGCGTGTGCCCACCTGGCCAGGAATGGATGGGGATGTGGGGGTGCTCCTGGGGTTGATGGAGAGGGGCGTGAATCGGCAGCATGCGCAGGGCGGTACGGTCATATGGCCAAGGAGCCCAACCTTGTGGGCAGTGGTGAGAGGGGGCCAGTGCAGATATCTGATCCTTGCCACACCGCCACGCAGACGGCGCGAGGCAGCCAGCAGGCACGTGCGGCCGGCATCAAGATCCGGAACATGCTTGAGCGTGGCGGGCACCACGACTACCGCCTCTTCTTCTACACCTCGCCGTACAAGCGGTGAGGAAACGGGGGGGCAGGGGAGCAGGGGCCAGGGTGGGTGCGGGAGAAGGGGCCAGGGTTTGTGCAGCGTGTGGCCTGCCGCTGGGCTTGTGGTGTCAGGCGCAGCAGTGCTGACATCAGCAGTGCTGACGTTGCTGTTGGTTCCAAGGGAGGTGCCTTGGAAGACATGGGGCAGTGGCAGGTTGCAGCCTGGCACTACGGGACAGTGGCGCTTCACAACGGGTTTACAGTGCCGATCTTCAAAAGCACAACAGCCTCCTCAAAAGCTCCTCAAAGACCCAACCTCAACCCTGCCCTCAACCCTACATTCTACACGCTTCCCGCCCCGCCCCCCCTGCAGGTCGCTGCAGACGTATGAGCAGATCAGCTCGGCGTTTGGGCAAGACCACATCGTGGGCGTGCAGGAGGAGGTGCAGCTGCGGGAGCAGGGTGGGTGAGGTTGGGCAGCTGGTTGCACTGTTGCGTGGGTGCCTCGGTGGTCCATGCTATGCATGTCATCATCCGAAACCATGATATTATCTGATGTTATGGACCTCTGCAAAGCGTGCCGAAAGTCCGTAACGCATGTGCTGCCCGTGGTGCCCCCTGTCCTGCCGCAGACTTTGGGAATTTCCAGGACCCCGAGGGCAAGCAGCGTGAGAAGGCAGACCGGCTGCGCTTCGGCCGCTTTTTCTACCGCTTCCCCGACGGCGAGTCTGGTGCTGACGTGTACGACCGGCTCACCATCTTTGAGGACCATCTGATCAGGGACATCAATGCCGGCCGCTTTGCCAACCGCACAAACCTCGTGCTTGTCACACACGGCCTTGCGCTGCGCATCTTCCTCATGAGGTGGTTCCACTGGACCGTGGACCAATTCCTCAACGTGTACAACCCGCCCAATGCCGAGGTGCGTATCATGGGGCTGTGTATGCGCGCGTGTACTGCCTCAGTGTACTGCTGCGGGCAGCGTGCAGTGCCTGTGTACTGCAGCGGGCAGCGCGTAGTGCGGCTAGTTTCTATTGGTTTATTGATCTATGGCTCAAGGCGACGCTATGTGGGCCCGGGCGCTACAGCTGCGTCCACATATGTCGATGTTTGTGTCCAGTTCTGGGCTCGCCTGTCACTTGCGCGCCGCCCCTTTCCGCCCCTTTCCTGCCTGCCAAACCCATCCAGGCTTGCCTGGCCTGCCCCTGCTTGACCACCGCACTCGCAGCCGCTGGTGTTGGAGCGCCTACCGAATGAGACTGAGTCGCGGCCCAATGGCGCAGTTGCGTGGGTGCACACAAAGGCGCTGTACCGACTCACTGACGAGTCCATGCGCATCCTCAAGGGCTGCACGCAGGAGATGTGTGTGACGGACCACCTGCCACGCACGATGCGCAACCCGCTGCGCTCAGAGGATGATGGGGGCGGGCCGCATATCCGGACAGTACCCCGTGCGGTCGTGCTCAGCAAGGACGAGGCGCCCGCCACACACGGTGGCGTGGCCGTGGATGAGGAGGGGCAGGGGAGTGGCCGTGTGATGGCAGGGCACATCAACGGCAGCAGTAGCAGCGGCAGCAGTAGCGGCAGCAGCAGCAATGGCGCGAGTGGCAGCCACAGCGTTGGGGCCGCAGCTGTCAGTGGCAGCGTTGCAAGCACGGCAGCGCAGGCATAGGACCGGGCCGGTGCGGGGTGCTGCATATTTTGGGGCTTCCGCAGTCCAGCAGTTAGTGTAGGATGATGCGGCGGTCTATGCCATGTCCTGAAGCCAGCACGCCAGGTGGCAGCAGCTGTGCAGAGGCAGTGAGACGCACGGAGGTGTTAGGGAGTGGAGGAGTGACGCTGGTTGAAATAGGCATGGGAGGAGAGCTTGGTCGGGTCAGGTGGGCACTGCTGATGCAGTGTATTAGAATAGGGCTGACGTAGCCGCTGGCTGCTGCTGTTGCTGCCCAGCTTTGCTGCCTATGCAGCAAGCACATTTGGGTCACCATTAGTGTACGTATGCTTGGCGCAGCAGGGCATAATGCACTGTTGCATATGTATTCGGCCCGTCGTCGTGTGCAAACCTGGTTTCTGGCGTGACTTTTTCATTTTCGGTATTTCATTCTCACCCCCAACCCACATAGGGACTGGACCGATTTTCACAGTTGCTGACACGGTACCGGCATTCGCAGGAGGTTGACCATTAAGTTTTGTGGCACTATGCCTGGAAATGGCGGTGGTCTAGATACACAGGCAAGCTCCATTCCTTGCTGTATAAGCTCCATTTTGATCTTGCGCACAGCCCTGACAAAGGACCAAGAGTGAAGCCAGGAGTGAAGCCAGGAGTGAAGCGCTGTAAATAAATGACCATGACATGTTTCACCAGATGTTTCACATACAAAATATCATACTCCTCCTGCTCCTATGCATGTTCTGCCTGCCTTGCGCCTGCCTGCCTACGTACCATCGCATGCGCTGCAAATGAAAAGTGCTGGTTCGTCCCACAGCAGCCATACTGCGCCGCCCCCCACTCCAGTAGTAGCATGCCCGTGCCCCTGCCAATGCCCCTGCCGGTTGCATCCTCCCACAGAATATGGTCCTGGTCCCTTCCCCCAGTATTAACTGAATGGGTACTTATGTACCAGCAGTGCTGCTGCCAGCAGCCGCGTCGTTGCTGCCACGCCGCTGCTGCCACATGCTGCCGCCATGCCACCTCAAGACAGGGCGTGGCTGCCGCTCGCTCCAGCTCATCAGTAGCGAGGCAATGGCTTGGATGCAGGCGCACCCTGCCCGCTGCCGCCCGTGCCTGCCTTGAGGAACTTTGGCTTTGCGGCCGTGTTGGCGCACGAGGGGATGTGGCGCTCGGCGGCCTTTTGATTGAAGCGGCGCCCACAGTGTGGGCACTGGATAAAGGATGGGTCGGGCGCGGAGGGCACAACAGGGATGTTCCTGATGTCCTCGCCGTTTGCCAGTGCCTTGGTCACCTCCCGCATGTTCGCCATCGCGGAGCGCAGGGCTTCGCTCTGCGCCTTCCACTTGGGCACGCCGCCACCGCCCGGTGTGATGCTCTTGGATGTGGGCCCTGCACCCGAGCCTGCTGCCCTGGCCGCTGCGCTGGGGCCCACCGTCGCCCCTGCCCTGCCAGTCTTGCCCAGCGGCTGCATGTGCATGTGCCATGTGCCACGGAGCAGGAGGAAGGGGCATCAGGAAGGCGTGCCGCGAGCTGGCACGAGTAGACATGACGTGTGCAGCTGAGCTATGTGTGAGTGCGTCTGGCAGCAATAGCACTCTCATCAAGCCAGATGGTAAGTTTATGCAGCAGCAGCAGCAGCAGCAGCAGCAGCAGCAGCGGCGGCGGCAGCAGCGACAGCGGCAGCTGCCACTAGCCAGCCTACGATGTGCAATCCACGCACCACTGCCGCATCGGTGCCGGCCAGCCGCTGCTTGGCCATGTTGAACGGCTTGCGCTTTGATGCAAACACCTTTTGGCACACGCGCGCATGCTTCTCCAGAGCTTCAGGCAGGAACCGGCGCCCGCACGTCTCGCACTGGATGCGATCGCCCTGCACAGTCAGGCACAGTCATACCAAATGGAGCTTCAGCACACGCATAAGGTATACCTGACATCGTGGTGTGCTGCTGAGCTGCTGCTCATGAAACCTTGTCCTCAGCAGCCACGCGGTCCACCCCCCCCCATACACACACACACCATCCCCACCCCCATCCCCAACCGCCCGCACAGTAGGAAAACCCCCTGCACCTGCGTGTGTCACTCAGAATGACCACTCACGTCATCGCCCATGTCTCCGCCCATATCCCCGCCTGCATCATCAGACAGCTTGTATGCGCCACGAGGCGGCGAGGGCTCCGCCTGCTCATCCTCGTCCGCACCAGCACCCTCTGCCTCCTCATCCTTGGGTGCGCTTGCTGATGGGCTCTGCATTCGTGTCAGTCAGTGTGCACGGAAGCATGAGGGTGAGGGTGTGCGGCCAGCATTGCGCGGGTTACCCACTGAACACTGCACTGGGCCAGGCTGAGCAACAGGTGGCAGTACAGAACAAACACATGGCCGGCGACAAGCTGGCAACTGCAAGTACCATGGCCCACCACACGGACCTCGGTTGCAGCGGGCTTGGCGCCAGGTGCTGGGCCACGCCTGGGGGCACCACCGCCCGGCCGTGGCGCAGAAGGTGGCGTGGGGGTGGGGGGGCTAACCGGCGAGGGCGGCGACGCCTGTGCCCCGCCGCCTGCTGCCCCGGCGGACGCGCCCGAGCTGCGGATGGGCTTCATCGGCTTGTCTGCCGTGCACACGCGGTTGTGCTTGCCCAGCGCGTCCGGCCGCATCTTGCGCCCACAGTGCGCACACTCCTCCAGCACCTGCTCCTCGTCCGCGTACTCTGATGGGCCAGCACCACCACCCCCAGCGCCTGAAGCAGCTCTGGCCGCCATCGCAGCCGCCGCGGCCCCTGCGCCTCCGCCCCCCCCCACGCCGGTGCCGCCCTTCATAGGGTTCTCCGCCGTGCACAGCTTGTTGTGCTTTGTCAGCGCTTCGGGCCGCATCGTGCGCCCGCAGTGGTTGCACTTCATGAGAGACACACCTGCCACAGCACGACAGCACACGGGTTGGGCACCATTCACTTGTGATCTCAAACATCATTGCTTGCAACGCCAGAATCCCCACAGCTGCCGCATACACTTTGCGGTGCAGTATGCCATGCCAGCCGTGTCTGCAGCCACCTCATGCCACAGGGACGCACCATTGAAGTAGTTGAACATCCTGCGGCGGCGAAGCATCAGAGGAGCAGCACATATATGTATGAGCAGGCAGGAGGATGCCCATGTGCTGGTTGGACACGATTGATCCAACTATACCATCCACCCACACCTACACCCTGGCACCCTACAAAACCTGCAAAGCTGCATCAACTATGCCAGGCAGGCCTCAACGCCGATGCACGCAGCAAACAGAGCAAGGCGACTTTAGAAACTTCATGCCAGCGCAAGCCCAGGTCCAACGCACTTGGCATTGAACTCGTCGATGCCGTCAGGCGTGGTGGGCAACGGCTCATCCAGCTCTGGGGGTGGGGCTGGTGGCTCACGCCGGTCCTTCCTGCAAGCCCGTGGATGGCAGCACACAGCCTTGCATCACATACAGAGCTGAGATGCATCACATGCAGAGCTGACAGCTGAGGCATGGGGTGACTGTGGTGCTGGGCCGGCAAGAGGCGGACGGTGTGTAGGCACGGCAGGGATCTCTGGGCATGCATGCATGGGCACGATTCCCTGCACCCTGTGCACTCACTTGTCCTTCTGGCTTTCCACCTTGAGCCACTTCTCATAGCACTGGGGGATGTGAATGGTCAGGCTCTGGCTGCCATACTGCTGACCACACAGGTAGCACGTGTACGCGCGCGGCTTGGACATCATGCCACCACCCCCACCACCACCCATACCACCGCCGCCTCCTCGCCCTCCGCCACCACCAGCGCCAGCCTTTGCCCGTGCGCTGGCTGCACGCGCAGCCGCCGCCCCGCCCTTGGGCATCCCCAAAGGCCCTCCTGGGTTGTCTGGTGTGCACACTTTGACATGATGCTCGTACGCCTCTGGCCTGCAGAGATCGGATGATTGAGAGGTCGCCGGTGACTACACCGCGCGGTCAAGCTTTGTATCATGACCCATGAGTTGCTTGCATATCATAGTTGAAAACGCAGCTGTACGATGCTGCTGCTGCAGGGGCTGCTGCTGCTGCTCTCTCACCTGAAGGTGCGGCCGCAGATGGGACACCCCACCAGGGACATCTTGTCCCAGTACCTGCTCACAGCAGCACAGGGAGTGCAAGCCAACAGGTTGACGGAGAAAAACACTGCAGTCAACTCTGTTGAGCTGCAAGCTGACGCATGCAGTGCATCTGCAGCTCTTTACATGCCACAGGAAAGTGAAAGAAGTGGCCACACAACTTACTGGGCCATGGTCGCGTTGAACTCATCGATGGCCTGCAGACAGTAGAGTATTCACAGGCAGAACAACATTTTTGTCTACATGCTTGTCATCACCATCTGGTGGGCTCAGTCACTGCAACGACTAGCCTCTGCATCTTGGATGGGACTGCCGCCCAGTCTGTGCACGGAAAAGAACTGATCCCTGCAGGAACTGTTCGCAAGGGGGCAGCACAGCCCGCACACCAACCATACCTGTGGGTCTGTGGGCAGCTCCTCCATGCCTTGGAAGATAGGGGGTGGAGGGGGCAGAGGGCGGCGCTCACGCTTGAGCTTAGCCTCCTCGACCATGACCCACTTTTTCTGGCACTGACCGATGTGGATGAACAGCGACTTGCTGCCGTACCTGCACGCGCGCAGGGCAGGCAACACAGCTCTTGAGTGCAACCCCACCGACATTTGAACAGAGCTACCACGTACTAAGCTGCTTCACGAATCGCAACGCAGGGGAGTGTGAGTAGCGAGGACTTACTGCTGGCCGCACAGGTAGCACGTGTACGCGCGCGGCTTGAACATCATGCCACCACCAACACCACCCATGCCGCCGCCGCCGCCTCGCCCTCCGCCACCTCCCATTTTTGGACCCCCGCCACGTGCGCTGGCTGCACGCGCCCCAGCACCTGCCACTGCGCCCTTGGCTGTCGTACCCCCTGTTTTGGAAGGGTTTTTGCCTGGTCCGAGGGGACCCCCTGGGTTATCTGGCGTGCACACCTTGACGTGCTTTTCGTACGCGTCCGGCCTGTGATCCAACAGCAGACGCACCCCAGCGCCCAGGTCAACCCTTGATCAGCAGCTGCTTCAAGTTCTCCAACAGATCCCATGTGACAGCAGGCTGAGATGGCTCAAAGACAGCTGCAGCGTCGCATGTGCCAAGTGCATCCACATCGCGGCATCCAGTCGCGCACCTGAAGGTGCGGCCGCAGATCGGGCAGCCCACCAGGGACACCTTGTCCCAGTACCTGCACAGGGCATGCAAGCCAGCAGGTTAATGGGAAAAATGAAGGAAGGCCTGCAAGAAGCACAAGGGCTCTATGGACGAGACGACTAGGGGCTACGCCAAGCACGGTATTCGCGATGGTCACAGCGGCAGCCTCACAGGATGAACACAGACCTCCAATGACGAGCTGCTGTCCAAGGATGTGTGGCTGACATCCCAATGCCCCTTTGCCAGCTGCTAAGGCCCCCTCCCTCCACCAATTGCCGCATTGATACAACCAAGCGCACCCACATCAACAACACCCAATCGTTCTGCCACCGGTGCAACAACCTCAAGGGCATCCGCATTGAGCGGTACTCTGCCCGCAATGTGCAGGGCTCTGGCTCTGACTCTGGTTCTGACTCTGACTGACTCTGACGCTGACTGCTACGCTGAAGAAAAGAAACAAAAAGAAACGAGACCGGTGATTTCCAACAGCACCAACTCACTGGAACATCGCCGCGTTGAATGCATCCATGCCAGCTGGGTCCGTGGGCAGCTCACCCGCCTCGACTTCAGGCGGCGGCGGCGGCAGGGGCCTGTGAAACGAGCGCGATGGCCAGGCGAGGAGCGTCAGCGTTGCTCAGCTGATCAGTGATCATGAGTCAGCTCACAGACTAGCAAGGGTCACGTTCTTGATTATGATGTAAACATTGGTCTGTACAGCCACTGCAGCTCACCTGCGCTCCCGTGCAGGCTTGGCCTCCTCCACCATGAGCCATTTTTTCTGCAGGACCAGGTAGCGATGTGCAGGAACAGTCATCATCACAAGCTGACAATGAAGCCATCTCGTGTGCCATGTTTGCCTGGATGATCGTCATGCTGGCGCAACCACTGCACTGCATGCTCTCCCCCTCCCACTCCCTCCACTTGCCTGGCATTGCCCGATGTGGATGAATAATGACTTGCTGCCAAACTGGGCTCCACAGAGCTGCATGGAAGGATAGGTGGCAAGAGAACATGGATCAACACAAGTACACGATGGACGTGTAGCCAGCCTGTCAGCGATCTGAAGCCCTGGCATGATCACTGCAGACCGCACCCACAGGATCTTGATCTGCAACCGTTCATCTATATAGATTATATATAATCCCTCAACCCGAAACACCTCTGAGCGGTCACACCTCTGCCCTTCTGTCTAGCTGCCTAGGTGCCACTCACGTAGCATGTGTACGCAGAGGGCCGTTGGCCTCCCTTGCGCGCGGGCGGCCCAGGGTCGCTCGCGCGTACCGCACCGCCAGAGCGCGCTGCACTCATCGGCCTGTGCGCGCTCATCGGCCGCTGCGGCCACAAGAAAGCATGCCCGTGTGTGTTTTGGAGCGCATTATTGCCTGCTGTGTGCTGAACTGTTCCCAAAGCTGCAAGCATCAAGTGAATGGTGTTGTCCAGCATGCTGTGCAACAGCGACCAGATCAAGGTCGGAGCCGCCACTGCTCACCCCGCTAGAGTCCATTGACTTGCCCAGCTGCGCTGCCTTGAATGCCTCCCGTGTTGCTGCAAGCTTCTGGCTCAGAGACACAGTGGAGTGGCCAGGGAGCGTGGACTTGTCTACCCCGCCCTTTGCAACACCTGCATGCAAGCACACACTCAGATCTCAGGTGAACTCAAGCACACATCGTGCGAACTGTCTTACAAGTGCAGGCCAAGGTGCAAGCCGTGCAGAATGCGTGACTCCAAGGCTGTTTGCATGACTTGCATGGGGTGCACGCACTTGTCACCATGCCCCCCGCTCCACTGCTGCCAGCCATAGTGCCATAGGGGCTGTTGGTGGCCTTCATGGAACCCGAGCGCCCGAAACTGCCTGTTCGAGCCATTGATCCCGCGCGCTGAAGCCCGCCTGTAGTGGCTGACCCATTTGTCCTGTTGAAGCTGCCCTGCTTTTGCAAAATGCTTGGGCCAACGCCAGCTCCAAGCGTAATATTCAACCCGCTCCCGGTACTGTCGCGCAGCGACATTTTGGGGTTCTTCGAGCTTCCTACATCGTGAACAAGGCAAGCCTTTGAATTTGCAAACTGGGTGCGGGACCCTTTTGTTTTGAACAACCACTTTAGCCTGCATACCTGCAAAAAAGGTGGTTGCTGGGTGTCGGTTTGTTACACAATCATGTGCATTTTCACATGCACTGGACGGATGCGACACATCTTTTTCATCGCCGTCGAGGTCAGCGTTTCATCGCCGTCGAGGTCAGCGGGTACATGCACATCTCAAAACTGTCGGTGTGCACGCCGGACCAGATCGGCTCCAGCACCAGCGCTGTAATCTATACAGCATCTGCTTGCACCAACCTACCTATCCCTTCTGGCAGGATGGCATGCGAATGGACCAGGGCCAGAACCTCGTCACCTCTTCAGCTCCTAGCATTCGCCAATTGACTCGTGTTGACGCTGATCTTAGGCGGAATCCTCCTAAGAACACCAAACCCTGCCCCAGACCCTTGCTATATCCTGCTGATCCCCTGTGTCGGCAGGAGTTGTCGAAATGGCTGCTCTGCGTGTTGCTCGGGCGCAGCCCTTCACGGCCGCCAAGGCCTCCGTTGTTCCCCGGCCATGCCTGTCCAGCCGGGTGGTGGTGGCCCGTCCTGCCCGTAGCATTGTTGCTCGCGCGGCTGAATTGAGCATTAGTGACTTCGGCGACGAGGTGGACGTGTCTGGTGCCTCCTCTGCTGCGGTTCCCATCGCATCTGAGAACGTGCGCCTGCGTGTCCGCATGCGCGGCTACGACGTCAGCCTGCTGACCGACGCCATCAGCCAGGTCCGGGCTATCGCTGGCGTGACTGGTGCCGAGTTCAAGGGCCCCGTCATGCTGCCCACCCGCAAGCGGGTGTACTGTGTGCTGCGCTCCCCTCACGTAAACAAGGACGCCCGCGAGCACTTTGAGGTCCGCACGCACCACAGGTAAGCTCAGGGTCCGCATGGGCCGCACCTAGTCCAGGTGGTGTTCATATCCACAAGTCGCTCATGCTGGATCGGCCCATGCCGCGCGCAGGCTGGTGGACCTGAAGAACCTGTCTGCCCAGACAGTGGAGGCGATGATGCAGTGGATTCCCCCCTCCGGCGTGGAGGTTGAGGCGTCCATTGTCTAAGCCCCATGCAGCCATGCAAACAGCATGCACAGCGAGGGTCGCTGCGAGGCAGCGGCAATACAGCCGCGTATCAGCAGGCATTGTGAGCACACGGGCACGTGAGGCACGCCCATGTGCTGCGGTGGGGCCAGCGGCAATTGGGTGAAGCTCAGCACGTTTTCCACGTGTGCAGAGGATGCGCCCATGCCCAGTGCCCATGGCGCCTTGTTCCTGGGGATGGTTTGGGAGGGTGGGCTTGGGGATGGGCATGAACATGTGGCTTAGGTGGATTGATGCACACAGGCTTGCTTGGGGCGTTATGAAACATTTTTTCCTGCAAATCCTGTAACGCAGTACACGTGCGCTCTTTGCAGGCAGGCCCGTGCGCCTACAGTTTGCATGCAGCAACCCATCATGTGCACGATGGATGCAGATGTGCAGCAGGCCTTGATGCACAAGCTTGCGTACATGATCAGAATTGGGTCACAGGCTCAGGGATCGCATCTGTCAACCTGCTGCATGCTGCCCGATTTCACTGGCATCTGTCCTGGCATCTGTCCATTCAGGAGATATGGAAAATGCTTAGTCATCAGCAGGCGACAGTTGTCCCGTTGCCAGTTAGCAGCACCAGATGCCAGTGAAGCCAGCCGCTAGGCCAGCATCAGACACGTGGCGTGGTGGTCCACAAGCTGACAAGCAATCATGGCAACCAGCCTCAGTTGTGCTGCAGCTATCAGTCTAGTTTGTTTGGAGTCGAGCCAACAGGTTTTACAAAATGCCTTGTGTCTCAAGGCACATGCCAACCATCAAAATCTCGCCAGGCGCACCATGCGAGCTGCCTCCATTCCAAGCGCCACTCAGGAATGCCTAGCATTCAGTAGCAGCCGTTGCTGCGTGTCTGACATGTGTCTGCCATTATAACACTCGGAACCCCCAACCGCCCAAGAACCCCCAACCCCCCGTTCATGCTTCACCCAAACTGGGTGGGAGCATTTACTTCTCCTTCTGCAGGTGCAAGGGGGCCAGTCAGGGACATTTGGGTGAGCCAGCCATAAGTAATCGTGCGAATGCATGCTGCACACTTGTGACTTGGCAATGCAGCATGCCATTTGTCAACTGCCTCAGCTGATCCAGCTGCTGCTACCGCACCACTGCAAAGGACGAATGAACACGACCCGTTGCGGTGTAGCATGCACGCACCGAGATGTAGGTGAAGGCCCACGCCATGCCGACGGCGGGCAGCACCAGGCCGGTCAGGGGCACGAACAGGGCGGGCGCCCAGGCAGGGGGCACAAAGGGGTACCCGCTGGCGGCGGACGCCACGGTGGACAGCACGTTGGCGGCCTCAGCCTGCGGGCACGGAATGAAGCAGCCGGAAAGCTCATTCAACACCCTTCTGTTGCTTTCAATTGACTGCATTACCCAACACTGGCATGCCGCTGCCCCCCCGAGGTCCTGCTGCGTCGACGCAACATGCTGCTCACATGCTGATCTGCATGCTGCCGCGCATGCTTCCATATACTCTGATGCTGTTCCAGCTCAATCCCAGATGGCGTCGAGCTGCGCCCTGCCCATTCACTGCGTCGGGCCTGACCTTTGCGCGTCATCGTCGATCCACTCATGCGCTCTGATTGCAAGGATGCTCCCCCAAGCCCCACCCCACGCGACATCAGCCCCAGCAAAACGCTGGCCGATGAGCCTTTATGATGCTGATGAAGATGCCTCGTGTCCAATCAGGCGCTGGCCCGGCTCCTCTACTACATCATCTCAGTCCCGAGCTTTCCCTCCAAGCTGACCCTACTCACGGGTGCCACAACGGAGGCAGCCACAGCGGTGGCAACGCCAGCGGCAGCGACGGCCTTCTGGGACAGGGCCTGCACCTTCACGGGCTGGCGCTTGGGGGCCTGCGCCTTCACGGCGGACTTGGACACGGAGGCGCGCACGGACATGGCCATTTTTGCAGGTAGGTGTGGCAAATGCGGACGCTCAGGCACGATGTCTGGAAAAAACAAAGCAGATCTCGTGTGGGGCAGTGTGACACGGTGGAAACTTGTGAGCGAGCCACGAGCGACCAAGCTCTCAGCAAGTCTTTGCTTATTGACGAGCTCTTAGACCCGCGGGCTCGTGAGCGCCCGCAGCACCGTGGCCATGTGTTGCTGCTGGGTGTTCTGGAGGCGCGCACAAACCAACTCAGGATTCATGTTCACAAGCATTTCATTCTGGCTGCTTGCTGCAAGACAATGTGGCTTCATCAACACATGGCATTCTTCCACACAGCTGTCCTCAGCTGTGCCAAGCAAGCCATACACCCGCAGCGAGAGCAGGCACACACCCCGGAGACGGGGTTCACACACAGCTGCGCCAAGCACCTAGCAAAATGCAGTTCAGGCACCTTGCCAAGACACTGCGGTATGTGTTCTGCGCATGCACGTCTTCCTCTATGGTGCATGCCTACTTCAATCTCGTTTCCATCAGCCACCAACTGCGCGGCTGGCGATACACGGCACCCAGCTTTGGTCCTCCCCTCCCGGCTCCGCACCCCGCTGCTGCTCTGCAGCCGCCCTCAAACTGGCGACCCCAGCACCTCATTGCATGGCGCCATGCCCGCCGCGAGCCGCAGCAGCACCGTCACGTCAATGGGCGGGTAGCGCTGCAGCGTCTTCATGATGACGGTGAAGTCACCCGCCACCAGCCGCTCACGCACATTGAGAATCATCGCGGTGCACACGCGCAGCAGGCAGTCCATGCGGCCATGTGGGTCTGAAAGGATCGTGTCCCAGATGCGCAGTGTGTCAGGCAGTGCAAACTCCTGGCTCAGCAGTAGCGTGATCCAGCGGAACGCATAGTACTGTGGGTCCACCTGTGGTACGATGCAGTACATCAGCACACCGACACGATGTAGTTCATCATTCAGCACATGCATGGCGGTTTGTTTAGGCCCCGCACAAGCACAGCTTGTTTAGGCCCAGCACGAGCAGGATGTGTGCTGTGCTTCTGCGTGGAAAAGGGGCTGGCAGTAGCCTGACTGGGCGTCATTGCTCCACGCACATTGCTCCAGTTCACCCTGACCCTGACCTACTGTTGACGAACCTGCCATCCTCACCTTGCAATCCATTTCTATGTGCTGCCATAACTTGTAGTCGTGGTGCTGCAGCACGTGCATTAGCCGCCGTATCGTCGCCTTAATGCCCGTCTGTGCGTTGTCCAGTTGCTGGCAAAAGTGGTCCCTGAATTCGCTGATCAGCTCCATAAAGCACCTGTGTGCGAAGCGGGAAGCGACCAGGCCCATGTGGTCGGGCGCGCCTTGCTGGTTGTGTGACCCACAGTACCCAAGCGCCAAAGCATATCGGGCTACCTGATTCGGAGCTGGCAATCAGATGGCTGCATGGTGCACCACGCCGCGCACCGAATATCACGGCACGCTCACTTCTAGCTATATTGATTTAACGTCATCGTTGCTATGCCACGCACCAGAACGCATCCGCCTCTGCGTACTGCGCCGTGCAGGGATCAGGGTCATTCTTGAACAGCCAGTACAGCGGTGCAATGAGCTCGTTCATGCCCTGGATGTACCGCAGCCCCGGGTTGAGCTTGGCATACATGAACAGCGCGCGGCGCAACTCCTGCACGGGCACGGCCAGTTAAAAGCAGGGGACTGTGAAGGAGCGGCCATAGCATACCTCTGAGGTGCAACCACACCCCAGCCCTCCACCACCACCTGCACCCCTGGGCACCCAGCTGACAGCCCCCATGCCGCACTACACTCGGCCATAGAGTGCTGCGGCCCACCTGCCGGTGAAGCTCTGCCTCCTCCGTGTCGCCCGTAAAAAAGTGCATGTCTGGGTGCGTGCGCACCACGTCACGCGTGATCTGCTCCAACGTCTCGGAGTCCTGAAGGTTGCAAGTGGCACATGTGATACTCAGGACCGGCAATGGGCAGCAGCACGTGCTGCTGGCTGCCATCAAAATGACACGTGAAGTTGTGTGCACAAGAGCCCGCAACGCCAAACGCTCGCCAGCCCCAAGTGCACAACGGCATGCTATGCTGTGCCCCAGAGCCAGCACATGGCCCACTGATGACTGCCTCACCTGGAAGAAGGTGTTCCAGCGCGAGCCCGCATCTAGGGACAGCGGGTGGTCCACGGTCGTGACATCTTGCCCTGCCAGCGGCTGCGGCGTGAGCGGGTCCAAGCTGACTGCCGCATTACCCCCCTACAGCAGCACAGCACACGCGTTGGAATGGTGAACGGCGTGAGTGTTGGTAGTGAATCTTTGAACAAAAGAGTAACGGCGTGAGCAGCTACAATGTCCTGACATCTGCAGCACATTCAGATAAAGTACAGTACAGTACAATACAGTACAGCCCAGCCCAGCCACAAGGCGCGTGCCAGGTGGTACACGATGCTCTCGGCTTGCTCCTACCAGCGCGCATGCTGCCGTGTTTGCGTAGCGTACCTGCTGCCCAGATGGAATTGGCCCCAGGGGTGATAAGTCAGGGTGTGCACCTGGCCGTGCTGGGCTGGTGGCTGCGTTTGCTGCCTCCAGCTCAGCCTGCATGGGCTTCTTGGGGTCGATGATCAGCTCCTGCGAATCCATTTACAGAAGCTGAGGTCAGGATGGCGTGACTGTTCAGCTGATACTCAGGCCCATACACTGCCGGCAGACTGAGATTGTTTAGATTCTAGCTGGCAGAGGAGAGAGAGGTGCGTCGGGCTGCACGGATTAACTCACATCACAGAAGACAGACTCAGATCACAGAAGAACTCACATCACAGAAGACATGGTACTCTGTGCGGCGCCGCGCGAGGTTCTGCGCCCATTCGTCTGGGCTGGGCGGTAGGTAGCCCAGGATCACCTGCAAAGGATTGCATCATGTGTTGCCACGCATAGCAGGAGAGCCAGGGGTGGTATGGCACGTATGGGTGCTACGTGCTGCATGCACAAGCAACATGCGAACCCATGGTGCCTCCATGCAGGCCCCTCACCTTCCACACCACCGCCCGGAGCCCAGGTTCGCTGTCTGGCACACCGTGGAACGCAATGCGCTTAAGTCCATCAATGTTGATGCGACTAGCTTGCAATTCTTGCTTAAGACGGTGTACTTTGACCTCTAATGAGGGGATCTGGCCTGTCAAGGAGGTACCTCCCTGGCTGGAGCCTTCTGTTGAGCCACTGCTGGAGCGGATGCGGGCGCGGGCTTGCGCAAGGGCTTCGCTGGATGCTGCTGCCTGAAGTTGGGATTGCAATTGCTGCCCCTTAGCTACAGCCTGGTTTAATAGCTCCTTCGCGAACTGCATTGCACTTGCATTTGTAGTGTCAAACCCTTGACAGGAATCACGATCTGCTGGTTATCTTCATGCAGCTATTGAACGTACTCAGTGCAGCCCGGCGCTACTTATCTTCCCTGGATTGCACGTTTGCGGTTCAGTTGCAGTACAACAGTTGGTTATGAATGCAACTCTTGGTGGCAGCTGTGCACCAACATGGGCAAAAGCAACACGAACCCAGTGCAGCTGATATCGGCATCCTCATCAGGTTCCTGGGCCTGTTGGCCGGGTTTCCTGTATCGTATACACTGAATATGCCTCTGCACTGGGTCCTGGCTAAGTCTGCCTGGGTCCGGCCTGATGCCCAGCCGTTCTTCCTACACCTTGTAGGCCTTCCCCACATGTCTGTCAGGTGATATGTCGCCAGATGCAAGTGCTACAGTGGTAGAATGCCGTAGAATACTGTCCAATCACTGTGCACGGTCACAATCTCCTGTCAGATGTTCCGTGCTGCGACGCGCTTTGGTTCGTCTGAGAAGCAAGCCCAGAAGCTGCATGCCATGTGGTCATGCGCTGCCAATAAACGCTCGTGCTGTGGGCGGGGCTGCTGCCACTCACATTGGTATCGCCACCCTCAAGAGTCCCACCTCCCGTGGGTGACAATCCCTGCATCTCTCTCTCTCTTCTCTCTCTCTTCTCTCTCTCTCCCCGTCTCTCCTCAAGACTGGGCTTGGTGCAGGTCCACCAGGCCCTGCACCGCCAGCTGCTCCATCACTTCCAGAGGGATGTACACGTTGGCACGCTGCGGCTGCGAGGCCTTGCGCGCACGCTTCGTGGGCCTGCGTGCGGTCAGCACAAAGCAGCCAATCAGATGCAAGGGGCTTAGCAGAGATCCTCCACCAGAGATCCTCCATTAGACTGTGGCACACACAGCTTCAGTCGACCAGGAGCCTTAGGAATGGAGGCTTAGGTCAAAGGTTCAAACCTGGGTGTTTTCAAGCAGCAAGCAACGGGTGCAGTTCACCTGTTGCTGGGTCCAGGCCCTTCGTCCTCGTCCGCCTCCCTGTCACGCCGCTTGCTGCCACCCTGCCCTGTGTCCTTTGCCTGGCCAGCAGCCGCCTGAGCTTGCATGCCAGCTGCTGCCGCAGCCGCTGTGTTGAGCGCTGCACTGACGGCTGCTGCATTGATGCGTTGCAGTGAGCCGTTCAGCTGCTCCCATGAGGCCTTCAACTCTGTGGCCAGCTTCTGGAGCTCACCCTCCCTTGGGACTGCTGCAGCTGCCTGCATGCAAGCAAGCAGCACATTACACAGCAAGCATCACACAAGCCTGCCGCTTGCCACCCATCAGCAGGTGCCTGTTGCATCATGCAATTATGTGTGCCGCATGTTCTGTGACAGGAAGATTCAAGGATGGCATCAATCGCCAGTGGACGGCGCTGCACCTACCGCCGCAATTGCATTAGGCACCAGGTTCTCAACGAGTACATGCTGGTGCCATAGCGATTTGGGTTCAGCTGCCGCGCTTGCTCCTGCCAGAACGCTGCCTGACACCAGCTCCGCCAGGCGTGCGGCCTTGAGCAGCACACCCCGCTTGTGCAGCGCGCGCGTGCCTTTTGCCGCGCAGGCGGCGCGCACAGACTTCAGGATGCGCGCCATGGCTGCGTTCCCATCCGCTGTATTGCAAGACAGACGCACGCAGGCGCTGGCATAAATCAGGTAACCGGGGGGTGATAGACTGCATGTGCCACTGAGGATACAGCATAGGTGCGCACAGGAGTGCAGGGTGCACCATGCACGCACAGGGCACAAACAATAACGTACCGGCCAAGGGCAGAGTTCAATGGTCGAGCACATCGAGCACGTCTCTGCAAGTACACCAGATGCCCATGTGGGACAGGAACCCTGCCCATGAGAAGGAGGTTTTCTTCTCCTCGTACTCCAACTTGTACTTGTGGACTTGCTTCTCAATCACCTGCAGCAACAGGCACATCAACACAAACGTGGTTTACAATGCAAGAAGGATGGCAGGCAGGGCATTTGGCCACAGGAGCCAAGCACCATCAAATCTCCCAGGCCAGTTGCAAAATTAAAGTGTGATCACCGACATGTGGGCAGGGCCCCATCAGGCCGTTCGAACCCATTGATCAGTTGTGTCTGCTCGCCCTCAGAACTCTTGATCAAGACGCGCCAGCCAAAGGTACCACACACCTTGAGCACTTCTTCTCCCCGCTTCGCCTCGGACTTGCGCCACCAGCCCTTTTCCTTCATCGTATCCTCGCGCACCATCCTCAATATCGGGTCCATGCACTGCGGGCCCCAGTGTGCACAGCTTGTCGCAATTGCGCAGACACCAGTGCGCCTGCCGCCTGAAGGGCGCGGACGAGCTCAGAGATGATGAAGCGCCACACGCTCAACAAGCCTGGGCTGATGACCTGGTCCTGGCCCCCGATCCGCAACAGGGTCTGTGAGACTTCAGCTTCTAGCTGCTTGCTCAAGCTCAAGACAGCCGCATCCACAGCTGGCACGATCTACAGGTGCAGACGGTTATAAGCGTGTGGGTGAGAGTAGCCATGTTGAGAGCAGACGCACTTGAGAGCAAAGCATGCCTCGTTTGCGTGGCAAGCAGTGAGCACAGCCGTCCATGCACACCCATTGTACAGCCCAAGCTGCCACGGAAGGCCCGCTCAGTCTGTGCACCTCGTTTTGCAGGCTGCTGGTGACTGCCAGCATTACGGCGTCGTACACGTGCATCGCGTAGGCACCCAGCAACGTGGTGTGGGGCTGTCCATGCATGATGTCCTTGGCCGCCTGTCGCAGAAATGCACGAGCATCAGACATGCCCTCACGCCTCAGTACAAAACATGTCGTGCTTGTGCTACGCATCTGCCTTCAAGCAACTGAGTGCGATGATGCGTGCTTGCCTTTGCACAGCTGAAAGGGGACACACCTGAGCAGGATCCCTCTTGTATCCCTCTGGCCGCCGTTGCTTCTGGTTCCGGTTGAGGCTGGGGGCCAGCTTCTCCAGCGTGCCATCCAGCTTGTTGAAAATTTTCATGACCTGTGTAGTAGGCAGAGCAGCCGTCAGACTGTAATGCGCATCAAGCAAGGTGCCTTCAAGCAGCGGTGTTCCTGGCACACGGGTTCCAGGCCGCGCTGCAGTGTGCTGCAGAGGGGGACACGGCCAGTGCTGCAGACTGTGTGCGCGTGGCCCTGGGGTTCTTGCCTGCCGGTACCGGTGCTTCCGAGATATAGCTTGCATGCAGCGGGGTGAGTTTAGCAGTCAAACCTCCAGTGTCTTTTACGCTAGTTGAGCATAACCACAGCATACAGCGCTTCAGTTCGCACCTATTGTCTGTGGAGACATACTGCTCACTGCACCAGTCGAGGTCATCCCAGTGGAGATTGTTGAACAGTGGACGCTGTAAGCTCGCAGCAGCTGCAGCCAGTGTAGGAAGCGACATTCTGCTCTGAAAACTCCCCTGCTGCCAATCTCGGCAACTGGAGTGGCTCATCATGTCATTTGTGTTTTTATCAGCCCATTCTACAGCTGAAAGGGGCAAAGCATCAGGCGTGCTACGCAAAAAGTGATCTGTTGCTTACACCCAGAAAGTATGAAACGGATGAGGAGGCGCGTGGTTGTCGATTCCACACCACAACATGATATGAAAAAATTGTTCAAGTTTTGATGAATCCCTAGGATGAACAGAAGATTGATAGGTACGCAGATGTATTGAAGCATGTCTGAAGAATGCGCTATCTTTAGCAATGCTGAACGCATTTGTCTGTGATCAACACTGCAGATCCGTTCCAGAGCGTCCAGCTGCCAGAGATCATCGAGGAGTACCTTGACCACGGCGCTGCGACGTGTATTGCATTCAATAGGAGGGGGACACTGTTAGCAGGTGCGCGATTCCCACGCGCATTTACGCTGCTTGACCCATGCTTGCTGCAAACCCTGGTGCGGACACATTGGCCTGCATGCAGCTGGAACACACCAAGGGCAGGTGGTCATTTGGGATTTTGAGACACGAGGAGTTGCCAGGGTTTACAGTGGGCACAGGTGCGTTGCAGACAAGGAACATCGCGCGCATGCAAGCAGTGTCGCACCACGTGCATGCCGTCATCCTTTGCAGCAGCCTGCCGGTTCCACCTCTACCGTGCGCACATGCTGTCCTGCATGGCACTGGCCACCCGCAGTGCGGCCGTAACCAGCGTGTGCTGGTCACGGAATGGCAAGTACCTGACATCTGGGGCAGCCGACCAGCAGCTAATCCTGTGGGATGTGGCTCAAGGCGTCCAAGCGCTGCAGGTGCCATTACCTGCAGCCGTCACGCATGTGTCACTCAGCGCATGGCAGCCATGGCGATGCGCTGTCAGCCTAGCATCAGGCCCACCCCTGCTGGTGGATCTTGAGTCGGGCAAGGAGCAGCAAGTTCCCCTGGTGTCGCTTGGTGGGTGATGAACAGGCAAACCTATGGATGGCCAGCAGCATTCATGCCTGTTGGCCTGACCGGGTGGCTGATCATGATGGATCACACCAGACCTGATGGGCACTGCAGTACCAGCTTCAGGAGTGTGTAGCTGCAAAGGCTGCACCCTGACCGCGACGCACATGCAGATGGGGAAGGCGCAGCGGGCGGCAAGGCGGGGCCGTCCGCGGTCGTGACTTTCAGCACCCATGGTGATATGCTGTTCGTGGGGCATGCCAAGGGTGGGCTCATCTCTGTGCTGGATGTGCCTAGCCTGGAGTACCTGGATGTGGTCAAGGTACGCCCATGCACATGTGAACGCTGCGGCACAGCCGCAGACCAACAGGCTTTGAGATGCTTGTTTGTGTTATGAGAGGGCAGCACCAGCATCTGCTGCTGGAAATACAAACTGCAGAAGTGCAGCTGTCTGTACATCATGCAGATTTGAATGTGCAGCTCCGGCTTTTCAACGCCTGGCACAGCACCTTGACCCACTCCATGCGATAGTTCCCTGTGCAACTGTAATGATCATGTCGAACCGCAACTGTGGTCATGTGCGCGCGCGCCGCAGCTGCCCGGCACCGTGCGCGTGCTGGGGCTGAAGCTGAACCGCAAGGGCACCCACCTGTTGGCCAACTGCCAGGACCGCGTCGTGCGCCTGTTCGACGTGCTGCCGCGCGCCGGGTTTGGCGCCACGGGGCTGGGGCCTGGCGGGGAAAAGCCGGTGCCTCTGGAGCAAGGGGCGGCCATGGCACGGCTCAAGGCACGCGGCTCGCTGGAGAACAAGGTATGTGGCCTCAGTGTTTAACTGCAACAGCAGACTTGCGCCTGCGAGCCGGCTGCCCAGTGTTATGGTCCAGGTCTCACGGGTGGCGAGCTGCTCTCAGCTCGTTGCGTGCCCAACACGCTGGGTGCAGTCCGGATTGTAGAGTTCAGGGAAAGTGCTGAACTATAAACGTGTCACATTGCGGGCTCCAGCCGCAGGGCACCGGGTTTCAGGCTTGCATGTATGTTGCCAGCAGGTGCCTTGCGCTGTCATGTCTGATGCATGCGCTGACGTGGGTGCCATACTGTACCTGCTGAGGCCGCACCAGCAGCCTTGTCAAGCACATTCGCACCGCTCAGAACTGCGCGCACATCCACGCCATGCACACCTATACACACAGCAAGTGCAACCTGGCAATACAATCTGCTGCTGTCCCACACCTTCCCGCCAGTACAATCACTCTGTCGCCATGTCGGTGACTGCCTGGCCGCAGGCCATCCGCAGCGGGTCGCTGCTGTGGGACGCGCCTGCGTGTCTGTCACCTGTTCGCGAGTTCCAAAACGCAGTGGAGCGCATGCTGTGGGGCGACGTGTGCTTCAGCGCCGACGCGGAGCACGTGCTCGCGTGCATGGCGTCACGCACGCAGCACATCATGTACGTGTGGAACCGCGTGCTCGGCAACATGGAGCGCATCCTGGAGGGTGCGGCCTGGGTGTGCAGGGGGAGGGGGGGGGCTTGTCCTTGTGCACTTCGGGGTGCGTGCTGACTGGCTGGATGGCTGGCTGGATGGCTGGATGGCTTGGTGGCTTCTGTCTCCGCACTGTGCAAGTGTGATCAATGGTTGGATGGGATCCAGGGTGGGGCAAGGATGGGGATGGGCTGTTTATTGGGGGCCAGGAACTCGGTGGGTTAAGGCGGGCATCCAGCGCAGGTGGCCATGGTCTGCAAGGCTGTGCCCTGTGCAACCCTTGGTTGCTGCCACGCCCCGCACCCTTTCCCCACCGCTGGCTATACACACTGAGCAGCCCGCCCGTGCCGCCTCATGGTCCCCGCACCCACAGGCCCCAAGGAGGGAGTGGCTGCGGTTGCGTGGCACCCCACACGCTCCTGCCTCGTGTCGTTGTCCAGCAGCGGCCGCGTGTACGTGTGGGCCCTTGTGTACACGGAGAACTGGAGCGCCTTCGCACCCGACTTCAAGGTGCGTCTGCAGCTGCGGCTGAAGTTTGAAGCCCGAGGCCTTCAGCTGCTGCAGCCGGGCTTGCTGCAGCCTATATAAATAATAATAATATGGCATTTCACAGATACATCTGCTTGCCGGAGCCTGACTTGACTTGTTACAGCGTTTCTCATTAGGGGTGCTGCAATTCCCTGATCTTCCTGTGGATCAATTGCTTCCAGGCCACACGGTCTTGGCATGTGGTAGTATACCAATCAGGCTCCCTGCAGCCAAGGCACGCGAGGTCTGCGCGTGCCGCATCTGCCCACAATTCATGTGGCCTGCCAAATGGGCGCATGTGCCCAGGTACCTCGTGTGCGAACAGTACCTGCTTGGCCCACCTGTGATCCGACATCCTACCAACATGACCTAACCACCGTAGCCTGCGCTCCCTCAGCATCTCTGACATGCTCCCAACCCCAGCCCTTTGGTACAGCTCGGCGTTTGAAATCCCATCCAGCAGGCTGATGCCTAGCATGCGACGCAGGCAACTTGTATCAAACACACTCAATCGCTGCTCCTGCAACTTAGTGAGAGCCCATGACTCAGCTGCAGTGTACAGCAAAATGGATAGAACTACCGTGTTTTACACCCGGACCCGGGAGCGAACAGAAATGTGCGTGCATCAACTAGAAATTCCTAAAGACCATAGAGATCCAGGCGCCTGCATGGACGCTACAGGCTAAATGCTGGATGCTCCAGCCGCCAGAGCGTCAGCCGGCTGCTGCATCAGATCCTGCCACTGCAGGGTGGCTGCAGACTTGGGATAGGATACAGTGCGTGTACACTGCGCAGCCTGCAACAGACGCACACCCAGCAGGTTGGCGACTTGGCTCCAGGCGGGCGACCCCCACAAGGGCTGCGCTCCTCACACGTACTCCTCATAGCCAGTCAAATCGCCTGTGCCACGCTCGTACTGGCGTGTGGGTACCGTATCGTACTGCACCGTACTTTTCCGTACAACTTTGTACCACGTGCAGGAGCTGGAGGAGAATGCCGAGTACGTCGAGCGCGAGGACGAGTTTGACTGGGCGACGCCGGTACGCGCGTGGGCCTGCTGCTAGGGTTGGGCCAGAGCATTTTTGGAGCTGTTGCCCATGTCGCTGTGGTGCTGCTGCTGTGCGGCTGAAGCGTAGCTGCCATGCCGCTGTGCACTGGCGCAGTTCTGGAGCTCATGGGATGCTCGCATGGCCCTGCTGCTTTGCGTGCACGCGTGTGAGGCTGCGGACTGGCAGCTGCGGCCAATGGCATGAACATGGCATGCATCAATAGTTCAAGTCAAGTGCAAGACTTAAACACCAGCCTTGCACATGAATTTGGCGAGGTGATGAGGTGCGTGTATATGTGTGCATGCTGGTGTGTGGTCGCAGGGTGCGGCAGGCCACATCGACTCGCTGCGCGCCCAGGAGCAGGGGAAGGGCGTGGGCAGCGCGGGCGGTGAGGGCGGTGATGCGGGCCCGGACGTGGATGTGGTGGGTCTGGGTGAGGACCGCTGGTTCAGCTCGGATGACGATGAGGACGTGGAGGAGGGCCTGTCACTGCACCACCTGCCTGCGGTGCGCTACCAGCTGTCTTGCTGATCTTGCTATGCATGAGGAGGTTGAAGAGGTGCTGCGCTTTGAATTCAAAGCATGTGCGCATTGACAATGTATGTACATGTTTAAGGGATGCACCCTATGTGAGTGGTGGCTGTTGGGCTCATGGCATGGATACCTGGATATCCTGCTTTACACCGTGCGAGGGGCTGTAGCAGCTGTGGCCCTGGGCCGGTCGGTGGTGCCTCTAACAGCTGGCTTGTGTTTCTGGCACGCAGGAGATTGTTCCAGAGGATCCACCTCCACCTCCAACTGTGGCAGAGCCTGAGGGAGGGGGTGCTGGGCCGGGGGCTGAGGGGCCTGAGGGAGACATGAAGCTGGATGGGGATGGGGGGCAGGCGTATGAGGGGGACATCAAGGTGGAGGGGGGGGTGAAGGAGGAGGAGGCAGTCGGGGCTGGGGACAAGGCTGGTGGGGTAGGGGCTGAGGAGGACGGGCATGTGCACAAGGCGGCACGCCTTGCATGAGCCTGAATACAATGCAAGCCATCTTTTGACCTCTGTTATGTGAGCCTCAGATGTGAACACCTCAAGTGTGAACCTCAATGTGAGCACGCCGTTACAGCGTGTGCCTGGATACCTGCTGATGTGCCAGAGGTAATGAACTCCAGAGGCAAAGAGTTGCAGCTGTGATCGTGATCCGTGTCTGTGATCATCTGTACACTGTTTGACTTCCCAACACTGCTGACACGCTGGTGATGATGACGGATGGCTCACAGCCACCCCTTTCCCTGCCCCAAGCTACCTTGTATGAGGAGAACCCACCAGCAGTCGATGCTGCTGGGGTTAGTCTACTCCTGCATCGCATCCACGCCCTTCTTGCCCTTCTTGGCACGTGGTGCCTTGGGCTTCTTCATCTGCACATCCTCTGTCCCTGCCTTTGCCGCCTCCTCCACCTCCTTCTGCGCCTTCTCAGCCTCCCACTTTTCCAACATGCGGGCGCGGTGCTCTGTCTTGCGGATGTTCTTTTTTGTGCGCTTGCCTGATACAGCTAGCGCTGCCTTGGCTCCTTTCTGCACAGCCACGGCGTATGTTGCGTACATGACGTACACATGCATACCGTGTGCTTGGTGAAGCCCAGTCCCATACATGAATGCGCTCATGAACAACCCATGCATGCTGCGCTGCATGCATGCATCAAGTACATATGAATGAAGCGCACACACTCACCACCGCTGTACCAGACCGCTTCTTCGCTTCTTGGCGCTTCTTGCGGTTTGCCTGTGCAGAAGGAGTGCAGATGTCAGCAAGGGTTTCGGCGGCAGGGTTTTGAAGGCATGACCGCAAGCCTTACCGCAATAAAGTCAACTTTGGGCTTGTTTAACCGTGCCATACTGCTTCGCTATGTACGCTTTACGGTTCAGAGGTGTAAGTTCCGCAAAATGGCTCAGTGCTGCCGTCTTGTCGTCCTGTAACCCAGCTGTTACAAGGGTGCTTCAACCAGAACTCCTCTCCAACCACTTCACCAGTATGTTGCTCACACGCTCACACGTACACATTGGTGGCCTAGAGCCGTTCACATCTGTTATGCCCCCCTGCTCCTCACCCTGCACTCTCCCCTGTGTCTGTTGCATGCAGTGCTCTGCATCACTTCTTGGGCTGTGCTGCCGCAGGTAGCGGCTCTCCCTCAGGGATAAACTTGAGGGCCGCTGCATTGATGCAGTAGCGCTTGCCGGTGGGCGCAGGCCCGTCATCAAACACGTGGCCTGCATGAGGGATCAAGGGGTGAAGGGGGGTGGTGCAGGTTGGGGTCAGGGAGCATACAAGCAAGGCCGCGGGACCAACTCCGTTTGTGGTTATGTGGCACACACTGTACGGCGTCCCTAGCACATGCCATACCTCTTGACTCCTAGGGATGGGGGCATGGAGGCAACGATCCAGACCTCGGCGTACAGCTTTGGATGCAAGTACAGCAGGTGCAGCACGCATTTGGCAGCAATGCACAGCCACGTGGCACGCACCCAGATGTGCACCGCTGCGCGCGCACAGGACCTCAACACGTGGCATGTAGGGGATCGACATGTCGGTGACCTCTGCACAGCCACACGGTGCAGAGGAGGTGAGGAGGTGAGGCGTGGGGTCTGAAGCTCTGAACACGGGATTACAGGCAGCTATGTATCACCAGTCCCATCCAGACCCGCTGACGCATCGCACCCTAAACACAAGGCCAGGGCTCCATGGCGCCAGGAAACCTTGGAGGGCCAAGACACATGCGCACCGATGATGTGGGAGGGGTCGATGGGTGCAAAGAATGACGGCCAGCCGGTGCCAGAGTCAAACTTGGTGTCTGATGAAAACAGCGGGAGGTCACCCACTGCGCCACCAGACACATAGCAACGGCCAGGCAGCACAGCGTGAAAAAAGGGACCCCACAAGCGTGTACGTTGCTGCCAGTCATGCAACTCATAGACTCTGGCAACAGCCTGCACCCTGCAGCACATATACCGCATTACTGCCGCGTCCCCGCTTAAGCCATACATCAAACAGCGGGTTCTGTTTTGGACCAACCCAGCCACCGACGGTCCTGGCATGCTTCCTCGACGCTTCCTTCCCTAGTGCCGCACGCTGCCCTAAGAATGCACTACCCCAGCCAATTCCAGGCATGCGAACTCACATGCGCACACGTAGGTACCGCGCTGCTTGTTGTCGTGGCGGTAGCCGTTGACCGTGGTGCCCGTGAATGCGCGTTCCGTGCCGTGCTCCATGCACACGTACTGAGCCATCTTGGGCAACTCCTGCGGCCCATACCCCAAAAGATACAGTTGTCAGTTTCCATCTTTCCAAAAGTGAGAGTAGGTGGGGAGGTTGGAGGTGAGGGGTGGGGTGGTCGGGTGCGGGAGGCTGTTTTTCATCCGCCCTCCGCTCGTATCTGTCCAGGGCAAATAGGCCGCTGCGTTGATATCACGTTGTAGGGCGAGGGACAGTGGGGAACCTAGCATGCTCACCCGGAGCTGAGCACGGTTTTGGAATCTGCCAGCAACTGCTGATGCAAGTCATTTAATGCTGGTGCTGGTGCATCCGCTTTTGATGACCAGCTCTTGTGTCCTGTCTGTTGCTGGCCCCATCGATGATGACCACGAGATGTCGGCACATCGCAGTATCAATAGCGCATCAGCTCTGGCATCAGTTAGTATGTTGATACCGCATGTACGATTTTGCTTCGTGCCAGCAACCCACCTTGGCCGCCTCCTCACGCGCCTGTTGCGTGAGTGGTGTGACGTCATACCCTGAGCGGCTGAGCTTCTGTGGCTCTGAGCCTGCTGGCAGGAGTGATGAGTGGCAGGGGCAGCCAGCCAGCCACTTCAGCACTGGCACCAACGCACCAGCACAAAGGCCCGAAAGAGCTGCAGTAGCCGGACCAACCAGCCACCCAACCCAGCCATTGGATTGCCACTGATACTGGATGAATAAGCAGAAGCGGGCAGGCAAACGTAAGGAAACATTTCGGTTGTCGCCTCGGCTCGCCGGACCGTCTACATGCCTGCCCCGGTGGTCAACCACACACTGACCTGTGCTGGGCTGCCAGCCCTTGCTGCTGCTGCTGCCCATGGGAGCCTCCTTACGGCCGAACAGCCCAAACAGGGCACGGACCTGCAACACGCAGCCACAACAGACACTGGGGGTCGCCTGCAGGAATGGCCCGTATTCTTGCCACACCTGAAGTCTGATATGGACGCACCAGCATGGCATTTGAACAGCCATTGGGGATGCCCTTGATGGCTGTGTCCCTCCCATGCGGTCACAACTGTGCCATGTTCATCCCCCCATGACTCCTAGCGTGGGCGCATGTGGGTGTGTGGCCCGCATGGGCCCTGAAGACCCACCTGCACCGCGCCTCTCCTGCTGGTCGCAGCACTGCGAGATGACACAGAGCGAACACTCCTGCGCGCATATAACGGCGATGCCAACAACCATCGGGAATCGGAGTGGAAGGGTTCATCATCCGAGCATCAAAGGGGAGCGCACCGGATGGACTGCATGTCGCAATATACGTGTATAACCGCACGCAATCTACCGCATGCACAAGGAAACGTGCCTCATCATCCTCTCGACCAATGACCCCACTCCCTGGCCCTTCGTTAGAGAGGCGTGCGCGTGCCTGTTCAAGGTGTGCGAGCATGTTTCTCATGGCTGCATGCAACATCATGAATCGCTGGCACCGGAACCAAACCCTATGACGAAGGGGATGCGCGAATGCGACGTGTGCGGCTGCAGCGTCCCAGCTGGCTGCTGGGACACTCACATAGCAGGTGTGGCAGAAAAGCAGCATGCCATGCGGTACTGTGTCATGCTTGCACAGCAGCATGGCCAGCATGTCACGCACCACGCATGCTGCACAGCGTACATGATGAACTTGGCTTTGAAAGAGGGGCGGGGGCGGGGCGGGGGCGGATGGACTGCACGTCATGCTGAGCTGCACACCTGCATGGCATTCTTGCACAGGTATCAAGCACAGGCGCAACGCGCTGGGTGCCCAGTGTGTCACCATCTTTGAAGACCTCCCAGCTGCTGCAGCAGCACAGCCACGCTATGCAACACGAGATCCAGCTGTGGCAGCGCTGCGGCAGCAACAACAGCAGCAGGCACACCAGGTACCAGCAAGCAGTGCCTCAACCAGCTATGGAGCTGAGCAGCAGCACGCGCCCAGCAATTATACTGCACCGCTGAGTTTGGCTGCATGCACGGCACTACAGCAGCGGTTGCAGCGGGAGCTGCCACACTTTTGTGGGATGTCAGGCATGCTGCATCGTGCTCTGGCGCTCTTCCAGCCGATGCAACTATCTGCAGCTTCAGTGCGGCTGGCACAGACACTCCAGGCGTGCCATGACAATGCCGCCGCCACACCTGGTTCCACCACCACATGGCCCGGGCTGCTGCGCATGGGGCCACAGGAGCTGGCCTGTGCTTCAGAACTGCTGCCAGCACGAGGCAACTCATCGCTGGAGCACGTGCGCATCGAGGTACCGTTTCACACGGTGTCGCCTGAAGGCGCCGCGATTACAGCCGCCCTCACGGTACTGCTGGGGGCACTACAGCGGCACGCGCCCCTGAGGTCCGTTGAGATCAGACTGGGCAACAGGGAGCGGCTGTACCAGCAGGTGCTGCAGCAGCGCGGCTTTGCGGCTGTCATGTCTTCACAGCTGCAGGCGTACTGGGCGCGCGTGCTGGTGACACTGGCGCGCCTGGCTGTGGTGCGTGCCTCCTGTTCTCCGTGCTTCCTTTTTCGTAAGGAACCTTGTCTCCACCGCGCTCTAGATGCATCATGTGCTGTTGGTCCCTGCATGCGCTGCACACTGTACCGCGCGCGTCAAGTTAGTTTTGCGTGTCGGCCGTTTATGCCGGCTGCGTGCAGGCACACAGCGGGCTGCGGCGCATCGTGCTCGCCACGCCGCCAGGTATGCTTGGGGATGCGTCTGTGCGCACGCTGACCGAAGCCCTTGCCGACCCTACACCACGTGCCACCCTCCGGCGGGCAGTGCTACTCGGCACGCACACACGTGTGGGCAAGGCCAGCAACCTCAGGTAGGTCTCACGGGCCTGCTGCTGCATGCTCCGTTTGTCTCAGCTAGGCATTCTATCTTGTGTGTGTCAATGACAGCTGCTGGTGCCTTCGTTAGCCGATGTAACAACCTGCCGCGTGTTTGCTTCACTGTATGTGACCACCACTCCTTCGCTGCTGGTGAACATTTATGCATATGTTGGCATGGCTGCATGCAGGCGGCTGCCCCTACAGCTGCTGGAGCTCATACTAGACGAGGCCATCCCTCGCACGCCCCCCACGCTGGACTGGCAGCTGCTGCAATGGCGGCCAGCGAGGATCATGGACAGCAGTAGCAGCAGCAGTAGCAGCAGTAGCAGTAGTAGCAGCGACGAGGACGACAGCAGCAGTGGCAGCAGTGGGGAAGATGAGGGGTCAAGCAGCAGTGATGACGAGGGTTGGCCGTTCCAAGGTGGGGGACCAGTGGCGCCAGATGTACTCGCGGTTGCCAAGTTCCTGATGTGAACAGGGCTGCAGGCTTGCCGGGCGGTGGCCATCTGAATACCGCATAGATGTACCCGATCATCATACCACATGCAGCTACAGTGTTGATTCTGTTTGACCAATCCTATTCTTCCCGGCTGAGATGGATTCCATAGACCAGGTTTGTCTGCTGCATTAGGTTGTGCTCATTCTTTTCTTGGCAGACGCATCCAGGTACTGATATGTAGGCTTGGTATTCAATACATATGGCTGGGCTGCTTGCCCAGGACTTGAGTGCCAAACACTTGCATTGCCACGGCAACCCAAGCATTCCTTGACATGTCTCACATGCAGAGGTAGGGGCTCTGGGCAACAGGCTGGTTATGCCGACACAGACACGAGACAGTCATGCGTGTGCCGGCTGCAAAGTGCTGCATGATCCACAATGTAATGGGCTTGCATTCACCATGGCTGCTGGGCTCCCTGTGTTATGTGTGACGGCCATGTTTCAGAGCAGGAGTTGCAGGCAGGGCTGCAGTTGGAGGGTTGCATCAGTGAAGAACTCCCGGAGACCACACTCGTGGGCGCCTTTGTCACAGCATCAAAGCAAACTCGCATCACGTTCCTCATCCACATCAGACAACCATTTTCACCTGTCATGCGATTAAGAACATGCAGAGAATCTGCTGAGAATATGCCACATGCTCATTTACAGATGTATGTGACCTTCCAGTTGCACCTCCATTTGCCACACTCTCAGCAGCGTGGCAACCAACCTGTCACACAGCCCAGCTGCCACTGGAGCAGCAGCACAACCAAACGCAAAGTAATGAATGTGCAAAGAATGCTGTGGGTCGTCTCCACCAGTAGACCCCCCCATTTGCTGTGCTAGAGTTATGGCCATAACAATCCAATTGGAAGCCTGTTCGTGTCAACGAAAATAGCACCTCTCACACTTCTTGCAATCCCTCACACCTTTTGTAGCGTGTTGGGGTCCCAGTTGCGCTTATCGCTCCGCTTGAACACCCAGGTGCCGTCCTCTTGGCCGAACACCGAGGTCTCATTGATCACTTGCCAAGGCGGGTTGCTGATGGGCTTGCCTGTCTTCAACTCGTACGTCTGCAGTACAGGGCAGTCGCATGGGGCACAAAGCATCGGGCCCGCGTCGACTTCAGCCATGGCACATGGCATGGGCATGGGTGCTGCGCGTGTAATTGCGCAGCTGTCCAGCCTGCCCCCCCCTGGCCAGCATAGGTCCATGGCTGCTGGGCAGGCTGCAGGGTGCCAATTACATCCAACCCACCAGATGCACCTAGGCCCCTGCGTCCAGCGCCGTCCGCTGGGCCATTGGGCCCTGGGTCGTGCCGCCCCCACCCCTCCCACCCTCCCATGACCAGCAGCAGCATCCCTACAAACAGCGATGTGGACCACACCTCACCTGCTTGATCTGGTACTCGATGTCAAATGCCACCTCACCACCTGCCTGCTCCCGACTGCCCAGCAGCACAAGGTCTTTGAATTCGATCCACGCCTGGGTCACCTGCGCAATGGCACCCAATTGCATTCGATTGGTATGTGTCTGCGAGCTTTGTTCGTCTTAGCTGCCACCTGCAGCTGACGAGGGCCACTTTGCATCAGTACACACACATACATGTAATTATCTAACATGTATTAGGCATAAAGTACCCTTACGTATACCTGTATGTATACCGTACTTCTTATGTATGCCGTACACTGTGCTGCACGCCAGCAGCTGGGAACTGGTCTGTTGCCCTCCATTACCCTCAAAAGCTACTCAGTGTGCCAGCCCTCCCAGATAGCAGCAGGCCCACGGCTAGGATCGTGCTGAATCACTTTTCCCACGCCGTATGATTCATAAATTACGATTGTTTGAATGCTTTGGCGCATGTGGCCGCACCTTGATGTCCTGTTCAAATGTAGTCTTGATCTTGCCATCCTCTGACAGTGAGCCCTTGCGACTGGGATTGTCCTCAGCCGTGCTCTGCACAATCATCTTCCAGTTCTGCGTTCGGGGCAGCAGCAGTGACGTCAGGGACGCAACCGAGTGCAGGGCGACTGCCAGGGTTATGAACTTATGATGCAGAGCAGCAGGTCGGGTGGACGTGGACCCTTTGGCATGCAGCAAGGATTCCATCACCCAGAAGCTGTCCTTGACGGGCACACCCGATTGTCTGCCGGGCACGCCGCTTGTCTGTCAACGCCAGCATCACATACTCGTATGTGTTGCTGTGCCGGTGCTCTGGCTCTGCAACGGGCTGCCCTGCGCTGCCCGGTGGTATTGATCAAGCTCACTTAAGCTCGTATGCACACACCTTTAGTGCGTACGCGCTGAAGCGCGCGCGCAGGCACTCCTCCGCTGTCTGAGGCTTGATAAGGTAAGCGCCATTTGCGCTGTCGTGCAGCTTCTTGCAACAGCTCTGCCCACACGCATGACACATGCAGCGCACACTTCAGCCTTCAGGTGCCAAGAGGGAGGGAAGGATGCTGCCATGCTAGCCATGCCACTGCCATGCAATGTACCCATGTGGCATCCAACCCACTCTTCCACCCTCACCGAGTAGCTTTTTCCCGATCCGCATGGGCAGCTGGATTTTTCCTTGCCGGCCGTGGCCTTGCTGCCAAACCCGAAGCCTTTAGCTTGCACCACCACTGCACATCGCCTTGACGGCGCGACTAAGCGCGCTGTTTTACACTGTAGCTGCATCTTGGAGCATTGACAGCAGCTTGCGTACCGCACGGACATGGACCCAGGCCCCGAAATTTGTGAGAACTGTGACAGAAACGGCTCTGTTATTTCGTGGTTGGATCAGGGCGCGAGGCTGGAACTCCAGAAACCGGTAGCTTATCTGTTCAAAACCAACGAAATGGACTGTGGCGCGGAGGTACCTGAGGTCCATGATGCAAGTCGTCCTCCTGTGCTGCTGACTGATCTGCCGGAGTCGGTGCTAGCTGCCGTGTGCTCGCACTTGGAGGCGCGGGATCTGACAATCATCGCCCAGGTGCTGTAGCTGCTGCGCAGCCCCTAGGCGCTAGGGTTCAATCCTGTCTCTGTATTAGATGATGTAAGTGGTTATTATTTGTTGTACGTGCACTTGGTGCTGCATGCCCAACGACAAGAGCTGTATGTGTGCGCTCCATCCCATGTTCGCCCCGCCCGCATGGGGCCCGCCATGCACACACTGTGGGCACAGGTGTGCCAGGTGTTGCGCAAGTCAGCAGCAGACGACATGCTGTGGCACGCGCTGGCAGTGCGCAAGTACCCCCCATCCACTGTGAAGTTGGATCACGATGTGTACAGCAGCTACAAGGCATTGATGGTGGGCCGTTGATCATGACCTTGACGGCGTGAGGCATGCCATCCTGGTTGACTCTGCTGCCGCTGTTGTGGCAGCCCTCCCCTTGTTGCTACCGCTGCTACCGCTGCAAACAGGCCGGCGTGTTTCATCAGGCCCACTGTTGTGACGCGGCCACCTTAAATGGGATCGTTGCGCTGCGCTGTGCTGAGTGAACAATGTTCAATGTTTAATGTGTGTTGCTCTGTCCGGACAGTGTTTCATGTTGCATGTACTCAAATGGATGCACCGCTCACAGATGGATGGCAACGCGGCGCACGTGGTGGAGGCGCGTACGCTGGCAGGTGGCAGTTGCAGGTGGCGGCACAACCAACCGCATCACGGCGTGTGGTACGAATGCAAGCTGCTGCAAGTGTCATGGTCACGCACAGGGGCTGAGCAATACCTGAGGTGAGGGGGGCAGGGTGGGAAGTTTGCCTCTCTCTTTGCTGCAAATTCAAAGAGGAAGGTTGCAAGAGGGAACCTGCACGGGCCTGGCAGCTTGTTCTTTGATGCTATCCATACCTTGATGCTGTGTCTGCATAAGTTGCGGGGTCAGACAGGGGCCATCGGCTGGCATTTCGGTCCTGCACTGCAGCTGCCTGTACTGCGCCAGCCCCACAGCAGTCAAGAGCCCATGCCCGGGCATGCATCCCATGAAATTCCAAAGTCACGTGGTGGTGGCGCGTGCCGTGCATGTATGCATGCTGCAGGCTGGCGTTCGATGCAAGGGGCCACCACGATTTGCGTTCCCCGGCCACCTCCACCCTCGCAGTCGTTTCCTTCCGCGAGCCGACCAGCCCCTTGTCCGCGGTGCGCTTCGTTTGCGATGCGCTGCTGCACTGCCTCGTACTGGTACTGACTGGTACTGCCTGGTACTGCCTGGTACTGCCTGGTACTGCCTGGTACTGACTGGTACTGCCTGGTACTGACTGGTACTGCCTGGTACTGCCTGGTACTGCCTGGTACTGCCTGGTACGCCGTTGCGTGTTCAACTTAAACAGGCGGGGCATGCAGCAGCGTACTGTTCGGTCTGCCTCACCAGCAGCAAGGACTGACGTGGGCATGCAGTGCTTGCAGCATGTGTGCTGCCAGGCTCGTGTGATCAAGAAGCAGAGAGCACGCATGCTGAATACTCGCACATACGGCCACAGAAGACATCCCTGATTTATGTTCGAGATGCATGTGTGCACGCAGGCGCACGCATGGCAGCTGGGCCTAGATGGGCGACCAAGTATGATGGTCGTGTGGACTGCAGCTCATCCTGACATGCAGCTGGTAGCCTCAGCGCCCGGCCATAACAAGGGCGTGCTGCAATGGTACGCGCACCCCAGACATGCACAGCATGCATGCGCGCGTCGCATGGACATGGGGCAGTGCTTGCAGCAGGCGATAGGTGCAGGGGTACGTAGCACGCAGGTGCTGGGCACGGGTACTGTTTGACAGACTCATAGACGCACCATGCCGATGGTCATGGGCACCAGTTCTTGCTCGTTTGTATGGCTTCGACCTGGCTACTCAGTAGCTGCACCTGCATGCGCCGCGGATGTTGTGCGCGCCTGAGTGTCGCGCACATGCATCACTTGCCTGTATGTCTGCCCGTCTTTGTTCAAAGGTCCATGCACACACATGCAAGACGCTGCGTGCCTTGTGTGCATGGGGTGCGCATGTGGCGCGCAGGAGTGGCCACACCCTGGCACACCTGCTGTCAGTGCTGGACTCAGATATGGCCCCACCAAGCGCGGGCCAAGTCCCTGTGCCTGGTGAGGCCCGAGTCCTTGTGTTCTGTTACGCCAACAACCTGAACACAGAGGTGCGTGGCTCAGTGTCATTGACAGTGGCAGCGGATGGCAGCCGTCATCACAGCCCGTGGGCACAGAAACTCATCCCCTTGCTCTTGACAGACAGCTAGGCGGTGGCCATGCCCCTGGATGATGTGGTCGAGCTCCTAGCCTGCCCTCTGCTGCCCCGCCTCTGCCTCGCTGCCTACCCTGTCAACCTTCGCAAGGCTCTGCTTGTCTAGTTCCTCATTTCTTTACTGGCCTTTTGTCGGCCTTTTGTATTGCCGTCTTCATGTAGTGTTGGCTGGGGCCACACAGCAGTACTTCTCACTGCCTTACTTGGCCACTGCTGCTCGCTCAACAGGGCATGTACGTCGACTACAACACCCACACGCTGCTGACCGTGCCGCAACCGGGCGGCCTGCAGGCCGCGTGGTGTGAGGGTATGGTCTATGTGCCGCGACATGGTGCGTGCGCACCTGCTGCCTGCTCAGCATCAACACTGTTAGCATCTGTTGCATGGCATGCACTTCATGGTTAAGGTTAAGGTTACACAGGGAAGAGCACGACGCACGGTTGTATTGGACGATGCATAGCTCAGGCGCACATTACTGGCTTTGCACTAATTTGCACTACCGCGCACTTGTGCGTATGCATTTTCCCTCCAGCCCATGTCTGACGTGAGCGGGAGCTGCGCGTGTAAGCCCTTTCTTTGCCGAACCATGGCTAACTGAGCGCCTGTTGACTGGCCCCATGTATTTGCAGGTGGCATAGAAGACGCCCTGGTGGAGGAGGATGAGGCTGCAGAACGTGCCCGCTGGGCAGACCTGCCACAAGCAGTGGCTAACCTGGGCCACGAGTGGTGGGCACCCACGCGTGCGCAGCTGTCCCAGCCCAGCTGGCGCATGGTGAGTTGTACGGCTAGATGCATGGGCACCGCGCACAAGGTGGTCAGCTGCACTGCTTTCTCGTTGCTGTTTGCTCTTCTTCCTGTTCTCCCTCCGGTTCTGCTTCTTCTGCTTCTTTTCCTTCTTTTCCTTCTCCTGCTGCTTCTGTTCCGCCTCGCTTTGCTCTTTTCCTGCAGGGAGGGTCGGCCTCGGCCGCGTGCGCTGTGTTTTCGGTGTGCGCTGTGCTCTTCCCTGTGTCACCTTAACCTTAACCCACCGCTCGGCTGCTTCTTGCGTCCCTTCCAAAGATTATGGTTTACAGCACGGCGTTCATCCAGCCGTTTAACAGCGCGGCGTGGATGCTCCCTTGCTCACGCTGCATACCTCAGCACGCATGCGCGCGTCGGTGGTTTGGGCTGTGTGTGAACAAGCACTTCGTTGTTGATCCTCTGCGTTGTGATGCAGGTGGCTGACCATGCGGGCGAGTGGGCACATGATTGGGATGATGAATGGGAAGTCCACCTTTGACCGGCAAAGCACAGGTGTTGAGTGGCCTCTGTCAACCGAATACCTACCCGGGAATACCTACCCGAATCGAAAGGGCACCACCACGTTAAAATGAGTCAGAGGAGCAAAAGGAAGCAGAGGGAGGAGGAGGAGGGGGAGGAGGAGGATGGGGAGGAGGAGGAGCGGAGCAGGCGCAGCAGGCACAGCAGGCGCAGAATGGGCGCATCACCTGCTCGTGCCTCTCCAAGCACCACCACCCAGACCACCCCGAGTTTGACCCCGAGCTCCCAGCGGGCTGGGCGGAGCAGCAGGCAAGCAGGGCAGCAGCCAACAGCCAGTGCTTTGGCTGGCTGCCCTGGGATGAGGACCCCACACGCAAAACCTGCAAAACCTGCCCCCGGGTCCGCATCTTCTGGCGCATCATCAACGGCCAGCCCCGCGTGATCGTCATGTGCTACGCTACCCTGATGCCAGCACTGTACGAGGACACCGCGGCGCCCATCAGCTTGGCCAAGCCAAAGTCCAAGACACGCGTGGACCCAGCTGCGGGCAGCATCTCAATCAACTTGCGCGGCCTGGTCAGGGGACCCCTGGCCTCGGCCGCGTGCGCTGTTTTTTCGGTGTGCGCTGTGCTCTTCCCTGTGTAACCTTAACCTTAACCCCGGCACACAAGCTGACTGACCAGCTGGATGATGAGCCTGACGAGTAGCGGGGTCATGAACTGCCTGCAGGTGTGACCCTAAACACCAGATGGCATCACTTATGTGTGCGGCCGTGCACAATTGCTCTGGCTGCTGTGGGGATACTTGGTGGCATGTTATCAGACTGTGTTAGCGGCTCCTACACACTACCGGCGTCTCGCATGGTGCTGGACATTGCTGTTGCAGCGCATAGTGCAGGTTGAGGGCTACTGGCCAGGTCGCAGCTGGGCTTCGTGCCATGCTGTGCATGCTGGTCAGGCAAGGGGTGGGGGCGTGATGTCAGTTGTTACTCTACCAGCACGAAGTGTTCCGACGCAGACTGCCAGTTGGCCGCAGCCGTGCCGCCGCCACTCTCCCGCCTGCACAACTGTGTTGCGGCCCTGCACACCTGCCTCATGCGCTGAGCGCAACCTTGCAGCGGGCACCAGAGCCTTGCATTGTGGGGCACACTGCATGGAAGCCAAACGGCTCACGGTCAGCTATACTACACAGGCCTGACATCGAGGAGCTGAGGTCGACAGTTAGATTTGTTCATGAATGGACCAACTGGATTGCAGAACGCGGTTTATATCAGTGTAGGAATATTTGCTATCCATGCTGTGTGTGCTGAGATTGAGGATTAAATTGCCGTGTAGAGACTGCTTTACATCGTTCTGCATCAGGTTTTGCATCAGATCATAGACAACAACCATCAACTCATGCAAGTACTCAGTACAACAAAGCGGTGGTGTTCCAACATCCCCGACACCAGGTTGTAACCAAAGCTATGTTCGTGACTGGTGTCGATCAAACGCCGTGCATAATTGAGTGAAATGAACGGTACAGCAGCTGTACCACGTTTGTACCACTAATTGTTATCGAGCATACCACATTGTGTTGGCGCTTGTTTGCCTTGCCATTTCATTTCGGATATTATGTAACAGCATTGATTGAAGTGATCCACAACCCAGCTGCTCTGTGCATCCATGCAAGCGGGCATGCAGCAGTGCAGACAGCGGGCTAGGCTGTTTAATGCAGCATGCCTCTTGCTGTGGGCATTGGTTTTTGCAGCACGTGCAGGCACTCAAGGTGCGTTCCTGCTGACCCATGAGTGGCATGGATGATAAACGGGCCTGCATGACGCATGGGTTGATTGCGGTGTTGACCTGCTTCTCTTCGTGTATGCTTGCTTTTACCTAGTCTTGCCTCATCCCATATCGGCTTATGTCTGTGCATGCATGCGAACTTGCCAGGTGCAGATCACGAAGCATGCTGGGCTGGTGCAGCAGGGGAAACATCTCAGTCATGTGCTGCCCTTGGCCATGGGGGCTCTGCGACAGATCCAGCTGCACGTAGTGCTGCAAGGGCCCTAGTCTACACAGTGGTATCCTTGGATGATGAGTATGTGGTGATGCTGGACCTTATGCTTGGTTACATAGCCAGCAATCCCAGCAACACCGGCTTCGACTTCCTTGTTTTGACAGACACACAGCTGTTGGCTGCTGCGGAGGCAGTGGCGCAGCAGCACGCGCGCCCAGGGCTGCCCGTGCATGTGGCAGCTGTCAGCAAAGCCAATGATAAGCCAGACGCTGACATGAAGACAATGGCCTACTTCCGCAAGCTCCAGATATTTGAATACCAGGGCATTCAGCAGTACAACCGTGTGATGTTCATGGTGTGTGGCTGCTCTGACAGGCGTGACAGCCATGGCTCTTCCTTGGCTGTCCCACCACACATTTATAAGTTTATGTGCTGCCTGTCATGAATGTCTGCGGTTCTTTAACTCAGCAGGGAGTACACCCCGCATGACTACACACTGTTCAGATATGTGTGCGTGTGTCAAGCACCCTCACTTCCTGCCATGCCCACCTAAGTGGCACGCACCGCCATCTACAGCACGCACGGTTGAACGCATAAACTGTATGTTCCACTTACAGTACACTGTGTCCCTGGACATTGTTCTGAATGACAGGATCCGGCATTCAAACACCTTTGTGGCACAAAACGTTGCATATTACCATGCGAATATCCGTGCGTGGATGCGAGCTTGTATGTCTGCGCAGCATGAACACCAGGGGCATGCAGGCATATCTGTGACACGCTGTGTTATTGCTATGGATCATCATCTTGTGCAGGACACCGACATGCTGCCCCTGGTTAGCCTCCCCCTCCTGTTGCAGCCGGACCTCAAGCCTGGTGTGTTCTATGCGGCCACCGAGGAGTGGGTCCTTGATGAGAATGACATCACGGAAGTGTTCCAACAGGAGTTCTTTGGCTTCCAGAACTACACAGAAGGACAGCTGCACGAGTTTGCCAGCCATGGGATGCACCCAATCAACACTGGCCTGTTCATGTTTCTGAACACAGCTGAGATGAAGGAGGTGAGCCAATGCGCAGCAGCATGCAGTCTTCTCTTCAGAAGCAGGCAGAACCCAGGTTCCAGTTGCATGCTCAGTTTGCATCGTGCACAGCATACCTGCAACTGGGGCGATCACCACGGCAACTTGCGTGTGTGTGACCTGCTCTTGATGTAGCCAGGGATCCAATGACCGGCATGTGGGTCGTTCTGGACGGGCTGTAGTGCTTGTGTGCTGCTCGTGCAGCACTTCCACAGCATCTGGCGTGCAGCCATGGCGCACAAGGGCGCCGCCTTCTACGAGCAGACATTTGTCAACCATTACTTCAACACCCGCCTCCTCGCCAACACCGCCCTGCTCACGCCATACAACACGCATGTGCGTGGTGGCGGCTGCGGCTGCGCACGCTGCTGCACACTATGCAAGCCAGCACCACTCGCGCAAATCAATGCAGGGCGGCAGCTGACCGAATGGCATCAGTTGCCATCCTGCTGAAAGCTCACAATTGGCAAAGCAACCGTGCCAAATTCTTGCCTGCCGTCCCTGATGCGTTATGGCCCCTGTGCCATCATGCTCATGTTGCCACAGGTTTCATCAGAGGAGCAGGTCATGTCGCACGCAAGTGGGCAGTGGTCGCCTGCTGGGAAGATCGCCCACTTCTGTGGCATGCACCTTGATAAGGCGGCGCTCATGCGCGCAGCGATCTCGGAATGGGGCACAGACCATGCAGCCATTGCAGTGCAGGCGCAGATGGCGCAGGTGCAGGCGCACCGTGGTGCTGCGTATGAGCGCAGTCTTGCACACGCTGCACAGCTGCAGGAGGCACAGGGTGAACAGGTATGCCTGAACTATCCGCTGAGACCACAGCCTTTTCACCGACACAGTGTCGCCTGGAGTAAGCAGCCTGGATTGCATGTACCAACCGCCGTGGAGCACGCATCAACTTCCTGTGTCTTCGGCCTGCAGGCCGTGACACACCACGTGCTGCTGCATGCTGCTCTTGCACCCGCTCGCGCGTCCGCTGCATACAGCAGCTTGACTGGCGCTGAAGACTAATGTAACACCAGCTGCATACAGCAGCGCCTTGGTGAGCACGCCATCGATGCACTTGCACATGCAGGCTCATGACACGATTGAGCGTGCTCTGGCACTGTACCAGCAGGCAGCTGACATAGACCCAGCCCGGCCAGAGGCCTTCCTGCACCTGGCACGCCTGCACCACCGCATCCATACCCTGCCCAGTTTGAACCACTGCTATCAGGCGGCTCTCAAGGCTGTTGAGGCCCTGACCGACCAGCAGGGCCTGGCTTTCCAAAGCAGGGAAGTGGCTGCACAGCGGCTCCGCATGCATCTCGAGGCACTCGGCTGGATCTGCGCCTGTGGCTACGGAGCAGAGGCGTTTGAGGAGGGCCAGGCTGCATGCGAGGATGCCATTGCTGCTGTTGTCTATGGAGGGTATGAGGCTAGTGACGAGGACTTGGCTCGCCTGGAGCTGAACTCCAAGCTGTACACCCGCAGGAACCAGCAGCAGGTACATACTGTGAGGCCTGTGCCATTCATAGGATTAACAAGTGAATGTGCACAGTTGCCCCATCCAGCATGCCCGCTTGCAAGCATGTGTTCTAGCCTGCTGCATCTCAGGAAATGTGTCTTGCCGTGATGTTCATGCCGTTGGCATTCCAGCATCATGTGCTTGCTCTTAACATGCAGGAGGAGGCCGGGAAGACCATTGGCGAGGTGGCGGGCGCCTGATTGCCCTGCAATTTGCCTGAATTTATGCGTACTTGTGTGCTGTGTGGAGTCAAGTGCAGCTGCACCCAGATCTGTGATGGCTGCATTCTGGATGCTGTGCGCTCAGCTGGAGCTTAGCTTGCTATGACCTGTGCTGAGCTGAACTTGAACATAAAGGACCCAGGTGCAAAGCTGGCAAGCTGAACGCCGCATTTGCATGGCCCATGTCCCTGCCCAGCTGAGCAGTTAAAGCGCCTCACATGGCATGCAAAAATTGTGCACGGGACGTGAAACATTTCCTTGCCCTTTTGTGATAGTCCACAATCTTGCAATTCAGCTGCCTGTCGACCTGTGGACTTGCATATGCTTGCACGACCCAACACAAGGTGGAGGCGCAGTCCTTTGAGTCAAAAGCATCAAACCAGCTTTAGGTCATGCAGCAATGCTGGACATGGCTTCATAATCTCCTCGCGCATCCTGAATATCATAGTGTTTGGGAGGAGAGGTGGGCGTACAATGCCTATAGAACCTGACCACGAGGCAGCCTATGGCACACTGAGCACGACAGCGTCTATGGGGCACGGATTGTGTTCCCCGTCGAACTCTTTGTCATGCCTTTTTCCTTGGTGATGGCAATGTATCCTTAACGGTGGTCCAGCTATCATCGCGCTCCCAAATAGCTTGTCCATGAACGGTGCATTTGGAGCGTCTGTGCCACCATGGCAACAGTATGGCCAATTCCAGCAAGCGACCGCATCACCGATTACGTCTCAGTATCAAGCTGCATCAGCAATGCCAGGCTTGATTGGTCCCAACATGGGATCGATGTCGCTGGTGCACACACCGGTGAATAGCCTCAGTCCTGTGGCCGGCCTGCAGGGGCCAGCATCGATGTCAGCGCCGATGACTCCGATGGCGTCACCCAGGCATGGAGGCCATGCTGCAACCAGGACTAGTGCCATGCGCAATATTGAGGTGCTGAAGCGAGAGCTCATGCTCCTGAAGCTGCTGGTCAAGAGGAAGAAGAGCCAGGCTAAGGAGGGCGGCAAGACCGAGCACGTGAACAGCGCAGGCTCATCCTCTCCTGCATCCACACCACGTGCATCCACAGCTGCGTCCACGCCACGTGCACCGCCACCTCCACCTGCGCCCACGCTGTCCCTGGACTTTGTGAGAGCACCTACCCTGGACGCACAGCTCTCAGCCTCCAAGCGCCATGACAACAGCGCGTTTGCAGGCAGCAGCAGCCATGCCAGCATGCTGGAGATGCGGTCGATGTCACGGCACAGGCTGTCCAGCCTTAGCATGATGGAGCGAGCTCGTGGCAGCTTCGACTCCACCACATCCACTGCCCTAGGAGATGACCCAACCTCTCCGAAGGTTTCGGAGGGGGGCGAACCTCGTACACCCAGCAGCGCCGGCGGCGATGCATGGGTGGACGTGCCCATGGGACGTGCAGCCAGCGGGCCCGTGCCCTCACGCCTCAGCCGGGAGCAGGTCCGGGACCAGCAGCTGGGAGACTTTGCACCCTCCCGTATGCAGGAGGCGGCAGAGGCGGCCGCCGCCACACGCCCCCGGCGGGCAGCCGCACAGCGCAGCCTGAGTGGGCAGGCAGCTGCCGGCCACGTGGCCTTGCAGGCGCGCTCGGGCGGCCTCGTGTCAGCCCCACAGCTCAACCTGCAGGCGCCGTCCAGCCGGGGCGGCCGCAGCGGGGGCGGGGGCATGGATGCGGCAGCGGCCGCCGCGCTTGCCGCAGTGGAACGGGAGCAGGAGCTGGAAGGTCGGCTGGCATCAGCCAAGCAGAAGCTCCTGGACCTCGCAGCGAAGCTGCCGGCAGGGCCGACAGCTCCGGTCCAAGCAGCCGCAGCTCCTGTGGCATCCTCTACTGTCCCGCAAATCAGCATGGAGGAGTTGCAGCGTGCCAATCTCAAGCGGTCCACCTCCCGCAGGGTCAGTAACAGCCTGCCACAACGCCACCTGTCGATGGGCATGGGGCTCGGCATGGGCATGGGGGGTGTGGCAGGCAGCAGCATGGGCATGGGGGGCGTGGGCATGGGTGTGGGTGGCAACATGGGGGCCGCACTCAGCGGCAGGGGCCTGGGCAGCAATGCCATGGGCAGCAGCAGTATGGGTGGGTTGCCTGGCAACGCAGGCACCCCCAGCCCTCAGCAGTTTATGCGCAGCACAACCATGTCAGCCGGTATGCCCCCACCCCGTTACAGCACGGATGGTGAGGGCAGTGCCTTTCGCGGCCCAGGTCAGACACTAGGGCGCTCCATTACAGGAGCCCCCATGGTACGCATGAGTGACAGTGGGGCCGGATCTGTTGCCAGGTCCCGTGGAGCAACACTTGCCCGCTCAGCCAGCCATCGCGGTGCATATCCAGGTGCGTACTCAGGGCCACAAACCTGCTGCCCAGGCGTGGCTGACACACATGTACAGTTGCACACGTACTTGACAGGCTGGCACAGCACGTGCCATCATCTCGTAGTTCATGCACGCGCACATGCGCACGCACACGTGGCATGCCATACACTGTAAGGCAGGCGGCCTGCTATGTGCGCTCGCATGCCCCCATGCCACGGCAGCACCTCCAACCCTGCAGCCTCCAACCATGCAGGCTTACCCCCCACCCCCCACCCCCCACCCACCCACACACACCTTGGCTGGCGTGATTGCGCATGCGCCTTGCCCTTACCCAACCCCACTGCGCACCACCCACCGCAGACTTCGTGACCCGTGCCGCGCGGGCATCCGAGTCAGGTATGCCCACCTTCACCCCCACATCACTCAGTGCCGCAGGGGTCCCCATGCCCGGCAGCAGCGACACCGAACGGCTGTCAGCCGGCGAGCGGGGTGCAGCCCTCACACGCAGTAGCACAGGTGCTCGGCAACCCCGGCACAGCTACACCAGCGGTATGGACGCAGACCCCTGGGGCCCTGACCCCCTGGCCGCTGGCTTTGCCGCCATCCACGCACTCAAGGCCCGGGAGTCCAACAGCGGTGCCTACCCGTCAGCAGCCCCACCGCCAGCTGGTAGCAGGGCACGCGCCCCACTGGGCGCCATGCACATCACCCCAGGCGAGGCGCGGGCAGAGCTCCTGCAGTCCAATGCCATCACAGTCAGCGGCCCTGGTGTGGCTCCCCGTGGTCTCATGCGCTCCTCTACCATGCAGGCTGTCCCTGCCCCGGCCGTCAGGGCCATGCTGTCCATGGCCAGCTTCGGGCCCATGCGTCCAGCAGGGCCTGCACCTGTGGCTCCCCGTGTGAGCGAGAGTGGTGGCGGAGGCTTCGGCAGCAGTAGCATGGCTGGCCTGGGTATGGACTCCTCCCAATACAGTGGTGGCAATGTCCAGGCAGTGGTGCAGGCAGCCCACCGGCTCAGATCATTTGCAAGCTACTCGGGCGGTGGTGGGTTGCTGGACGCAGGGCCGGGGCCATCTGTGGCCGGAGGCAGGGCCGCCACATTGGACCAGCTCAGAGCGTTCAGCCAGGCGCCGCTGCCGGGCGCTGGCGCCGTGCCAGGGTGCGCCTGTGCTGGCATCCGGGGCACGTCTGCCCGCGCTGTTGTACATAAATAACGCCTGTGCTGTTGTATGTATACCGTGCTGTTGTATGTGATGCCCTTGCTGTCGATCCGCACTTTAATTAGGCCAGGCTGCTGCTGTTGCGGCGGATTGCTGCATCATCAAGCACACCAGTTCCCCGCCCTGCCACCGCCACTGCTTCAGCAGTGCAGGGCATATGGCACTGAGATGTTAGCGCCACAAACCAGGCACTCAGTCAGGCACATGGCCAACCTTGGTTGGTTGCAACGATCACAACTGCGCACAGGCCACGTACAGTAACAATGGCAGTTCCTGAGGGGGCGGCACCTGGAGATGCCCCCGGGGGTGGCGGGCTGGCGGGGGGCTCGCCATTCAAGCACAAGCGCGCGCTGTCCATCCACTGGGAGGGGGCTGAAGACGGGGATGATGATGAGGAGGGTGACTGGAGCGACAGTGGCAGCAGGTACGAGATGGCAGTACACCATGACTGCGCCTCCGGCTGGGGTTGCCTGTGTCTGCTCTATGGGTTTCCTGCAGCTGGGTGGCAGCAGGGTGGTGGCTGGCCTGATGCAGTGCGCTGGGACGTGCATACAGTACAGTACAGTACTGTACTGCTTACACAGCTCCCAGCCATGTGTGCAGAGCGTGGCAGTATTGCTGCGCTGCCATGCTTTGAGCCCTGTCCGCGAGACAGGATTAGCAACATTCGTTATAGGCTTGTAGCTTCAAAAACAGTTTGTTATTGGTTAATGGCCATTGCGGCTATGTAATCAAAGTGTGGTGACCTCTCACTCTTGGGGTTCCATCAAGGCCGACATTCCCTGAATGTGTCCCTGAACTCGCCTGCTCCTTTTCGTGCGCACGTGCACGCAGCGACGGAGGGCTGCACATCAACAAGCCGTTGGAGGGTGGGCTGCGCTCTGCTCGCTCTATCGTGGGCCACAGCAGCACCGAAGGCGGGGACAGCGATGAGGATGATGAGGACGACGACAAGAAGGGACATGAGGGCGGGGGTGAGGGGAAAGAGGATGACACCAGCAGCATCCCCTCGCACGTCGTGAGCCTCGCGGCGGGTCTCAAGTCACGCCACCATTCAGAGGAGGGCACGGGGCGTGCACATGGGGCCCGGGGGGAGGTGGAGGCGGCTGTGGGGCGTGCTGCCCAGGATGAGAAGCACGGGGCGGCTGGCCCAGGATCTGCGGGCGGTGCTGCGCGCCGTGGCGGCACGGGGCCAGTGAACGCTGGTACTGCACATGCTGCTGCTCGCGAAGAGCAGGCCAGGATTGAAGAGGTCGATGGGGAGGGGGAGGAGGCCGGGAGCAGGGGCAGCAGCTACAGCTACAAAATCAAGGACGGCGCGAGCAGTACGAGCAGCGAGAGCTTTGAGCGGCGGTACGGCATGCGCCTGTCACACTATCGGGCCGTGAGTGCACACTTCAAGGCGGAGCGGCAAATGTCAATGGGCCCTGAGCTGCGTGCACGTGCCAGCTCCCGCCAGAGCTCCTTGCACTCTGCCTCCCTCTCGCCGCGTGCGCAGCCAGCATCACCCCGACCGGTAGAGCACTGGGTGGCGACTGATGCGGCCAACGCAGCACCCCCCGACGACCACCACCACTCCCAGGAGGTAGACCAGGAGGAGGCAGCTGCAGAGGAGCTGCTAGATCGGCTCCTTTCCACATCCGAAACCGCTGCAGAGGAGGCCACCACCGTGGGCGCCGTCGGCGCGGCGGCAGAGGAGGCAGCGGCCGTGCCAGAGATATCATCATCATCAGCAGCAGCTGCTCCTGCAGCAGCAGGAGCAGGAGCAGAAGCAGCAGGAGCAGCAGCAGCAGCGGCAGCAGGAGCAGCAGCAGCGTCAGGGGAGGTGGTGGCCCCTCCCGCTGGGCTGTCCGTGCGCGTGGCAGGCCCCTCCTGGGACTCTGAAAACGCTAAGGGGGGCGACGTGGCTGCGCCCGGAAGCTGCTCGCCGCGTCACAAGCAGCTTGGGGACTCTCCGCGACATGGACACGGCCGGCCCAGCCTGGACCTGGCCATCAGCACTGCAGCCGCTAGGTGGGACGCAGAGGGGGGTGGGGCTGGTGGGGAGCATGAGCTACCTTGTGTGACTGAGGTGTCTCAGGAGGTGGAGGCAGGTGAGGGGGAGGAGGAGGCTGACGCAGCAGCGGCTACGATTGCTGTGCCACCCGCACCACAACTGAGTGTGGCAGAGCAGGCACCGGCCTCGGCACCAAGCCCGGCACCAGCCCCAGTGCCAGCACCGGCACCTGCCCCAGCACTGGCCCTGGAACCGGCACCAGCTCCGGCACCAGCCCCGGAACCACCGGCACCAGCCCCGGAACCACCGGCACGAGCCCTGGAACCAGGCCCAGCGCTGGCACCCGCACCCGCACCGGCCCAAGCAACAGACCTGGAACCGGCACCAGTTTTGGCACCAGCCACAGCACCAGCCCCCGAACCAGCATTGGAACCAGCACCGGCATTGGAACCAGCCCCAGCAGCGGAACCAACCCCGGAACCGGAACCAGCTCCAGCATCAGCCCCGAAACCAGCACCGGCACCGACACCGGCCCTAGAACCAGCCCCGGCGCCGGCAGCAGCAGCTGCACCGGTACAAGCAACAGCCCCAGCACCGGAACCAGCACCAGCACCAAAACCAGCACCGCCGCCGCCGCCGCCACCCGCAGCGGCACCTGTGGCTGATCCAGTGGCCCCAGAGGTCCGTGCAGCTCCTGCACCACTGCAAGCACCCAAGGCAGCACCGGCTCCAGGAGCTGTGGCGCCAGCAGCACCGCCTGCTGCACAGCAGCCAGTGCCAAGAGCAGCATCAGTGCAACAAGTGACACCAACACCAGGACTTCCAGAACCATCTGCAGCACCTGCTGCAGCGGCAAGACCCACAACATCTTTGACTGCGGCTACAGAGTCCTCACCTGTAGCAGCAGCTGCTGCCCCACCGCTTGCAGCAACTGTGGAGAGTCTGGCAGCCACAGTAGCAGCCACACTCGTCAAGTGGGAGGCCCTGGCTGCACAGCTGCTGGTGCCCCCTGCTGCTGTGGAAGCTGCCTTAGCTGGTGCTATGCCACCCGCACTGAGCCCTGTGTCCGTCCCGCCCCCTGTAGCAGCAGCACTGCCGCCACCCGCAGCACCACCCACACCTGCACCAGTGCAAGTGCTACCACCAGCACCTGCACCAGCACCAGTGTCACCACCAGCACCCACACCAGCACCAGTGTCACCACCAGCACCCACACCAGCAGCGCCGGCCACGCCAGCACAGGCGCCGCCTGCAGCACTCGCACCCGCACCGGCACCCGCCCCACCACTTGCACCGGTGGTGCAGCAGCCGGCTGTGCTGGTCATACCTTCCGCGGCGGCTGGCCCGCAGAAACCAGCCCCTGCTGCTCCTGCTCAGGAACCGCCCGCCTCATGTGCTACCCCTGCCGTAGCAGCTGCACCGGCTGCACCCACGACACCTCACACTGCCTCTGCGGTAGCGGCTACACCGGCTGCACCCACAGCACCAGCACCAGCACCAGGACCTGCATTGGCTGCTGACACCCTGGTTGAGGCTGGCACCGTGCCTGGGCAGGCTGAGGAGTGCAAGGAGGTGGCTGGGGAGGTGGTGGTCGAGATGCAAGCGGCCGACGAGGTCGATTGGGTGGCGGATGGGACAGCGCACGAGACGACAGAGTACTGGAGTGAGGAGGACGGGGAGGTGGGGGAGGAGGGGGAGACGATGGCGAACCAGGCGGGCGTCCAGAATGGTGCTGCCGGCCCTGCAGCAGCTGCGCGGCTCGTGAACGGGCATGCGACTGCTCTGGATGTGCTGCTGGGGCGTCAGGAGGAGGGGCAGGAGGGGGAGGGGGAGGGGGAGGAGGAGCGGGTGCCGACGCCGCACCCTGGCGGTGCGCGCTCGCGGTCCATCTCTGGTTCGGGCATCCGCTCCATGCGGCGGAGTCTGGATGAGGCGGTTCGGAGTGCCATGGCTCGCATTGATCTGGAGGCGGAAGGCATGGCGTACGCGGAAGACCACACGCTGAACTCGATCGGCGAGGTAACGGAGCATGCGACGCAACAGAACGCTGCCGCGGCGGCGCCAGTGGCGGCGGCACTGGCTGCTAGTGCGCAGGACGAGGGCCCGGCAGCTGCGGCCGGGGGGCCGGCCGGCACAGGCACGGCAGAGCATGGGGGTGCGTGGCAGGTGGAGCAGGTGGGGGGCGCTGCGCTGGCCGCAGGGAACACAGCAAGTGTTCACGCATCCATGCTCCCGCTGGGGCTCCCCACAGACCTTGGTGCACTGCACGGGACGCTGCCTGCCATCAGCGTGGTTGCACCCACGGCTGGGCCAGGGCTTGATGCGGCGGCTTCACTACACAGCCCGGTAAGCACCGGCACAGCGACGCCCACAAGCACGGCGGCGCAGGACGCGCGGCCGCAGCGTCCGGGCGCGCGCGTCGCGCTCGCATCACACTCGATCCCGCTGGGTGCAGCACCGCATGACTCCCCAGACTCTGAGTCGTAACTTAGATTGTGATTTATTGGGCAGGGACGGACATCTGACGTGTGATGCCCTTGAACTCTGCATGAGGTACGGTACAGTTGACGTGGATCAAGCGCAGCTGGCGGTCCAGGTCTGGAGCTGTTACCTCTCAAATTTCAAGTTTCAAAGGTTGGAGTGTGAAGTGAGGCATGAAGGTTTGTAAGAAATGTGCCATTGATCGTGACATTGATCTCTCCTTGGGGGTTTTGCACAGACTGTTGTGGGTGCAAGGATGTTGACTGTCAGGCGGACTTGTTGTGCAGTGATGCGTTTGCGGGGCGCTTGAACTTTCAATGTGCATGGGACGGAGCATGGCCTAGTTTTGGGTAGCTGGCTTGACTCAAAGCAAGTGCGATGAAGTGTGTTGACAGAAAATCTGTGCGGTCGAGCCTGGGCTGGGTGGTGCAAGTCTGCACTTTTTTTCCTTGTCTGTTGCTGTCAGTTTGAGGCCAGCGTCGCGGGGCCAAACTAGTACCAAGTACACATGGCCAAACTAGCACCAAATGCACCGGCCATCTGCTTGAGGCTGCTTGGGTAGACGAAAACAACACACTCGGCTGGAAAGCGCAAGAAACAAGCGCAAGACAACAAGCACAAGACACGTGTGGAAGAGGGCCGGGGACTGGGCAGTTTACAATTGATCCTTGGCTTGAATCACACTCCTGGACTCAAGCCATTCAGACTTGCTCGTGTAGCTGGGAGTGAGCGGGGTTGCAGCCGGTTTAGCCTCGTTGCACCGCACCTGCTTCCTAAGCTGCAATAACTCCTTGTACCGTTCGTACCTGCACTTGACGTACCGCACAGCTGGAGCAGTACCATGCAAGCCCTACATGGCTTCCCCCATGCAGCGCCATGGCGGCCCCAACCACACGCAACCAAACCAGCGTGTGGAAGAGCACATGGCCCCTGACACACGCATGCACCCACCCACCCACCTACCCACCCTACCCCACCCTGTATGAAGCCACACACGCCCACCCAAGCGGCGCAGCACGCCAGACACAGCGTGCACAGCAGGCACACCGCGTCGCACAGCAGGCACAGAGTACGGTCACGAGCATGCACTCAGGAGGTGATCATTGCCCAGTGGCATTAAGGATGGGTGCCAGCACGTCCGTCACCGACGCTGCAGGCATACAACACAGACGAGAGGAGCAAACCATCCGCGAGTCAAGAACTGAATATACCGAACTCAAAGAGTGATGCAGTGCTGCAGCAGTGCAGCGCGGCAGGAGCCAGCACATAGCCACAAGCTCGTGCGCATCCAACGCCCCAGCGCAAGCAAGCCATGGTGGCAAGGGACAACACTACAAACCCGTCGTGGCGGCACGCACAAAGCGCTTGACTGCGCCGCTACACCTACACCCCCCACCGCCAGAGCCGTGAGTCTCTTGCACCACGGTCATGCGCACGCGGCCAGGGCCCCAGCTACCTTACACTTCC